>NW_004624810.1:8233583-8269760 GCF_000247695.1 Heterocephalus glaber | reverse complement strand
ATATTATATTTCTTCTTTAATTCTGTGGCCTACTTATAATGGCAATGAAGATGGAGATTATACGCACACCTAAACATACACACATTTATGTTCTCTTCTGACCTCATATTATTTTTTTCTTTCCTATTTTCTTTACTGAGTTACTTAGTTGTGCAATCTCAAAGGAACCTTTATGTTAGTTATAGACATTAATGAGTGGTGCTATGCCCCGTTACTTCTTCCTATGATAATTTCAAATATGTTCCATAAATAAACCATTCCCCTTATCTAATAACGTTTTTTCTTCCTTATTTTGGCATAAAAAATAAGGAGCATGCAAATTCTAAAAAAATTACTCTTGCTTGTCTTTGAAAATGGAAGAAAAATCAACTAAACATGTATCTTTAAATAAGAAAAAGGTAAAAAATAGTTTTAACCAAATTCTCATTTAGTTACATATTATGTTATCTTTCTGTTTTCTTCTAGACTTCACCTATATGCGATATAATTTTACACGGTTTTAAAACATAGTTTACTTAAATCCGTTTTCTGGAATTAGATAAAAGTACATTTACCCATAGATATAGAGTATATAAATGTTGCCTTCCTGTAATTTAGCTTTTTATTCCATGTGGATTATTTTTAAGTAATGCAGATACCTGGAATGACTCGATCAGAGGAGGAACACATTTTTAAGGACATTGCCTTCTGAGAGAGTTTTACAGTAACTGTTGATAGATAACGTGCTTCTTAAACTCTTTTCTGTAAATGGGATTCTTGAGCCCTCTGCTGGAAGCATTTAGTATTTGTATAAAGTACTAGTGTACTGGAGTTTTTAAATTCTCAGTGAAAAGATTTTAAAGACAGAGAACTGACAGCAAACATAAGATCTTGTGATTAATATGCAAATTAACAATTGGCCAAATAAAACTTTTACAAAATTTATATTGAAGGTAGATATTCCATTTGAATATAATAATGGTGAGAATATTCAAATTAAGAAATAATTTGAATGGGTTATTGAATATGTTGTTAATTTGTGGCTATTTTATTTCTTTTGTATACTTCATAAAAATATCCTTTACTATTCTCAAAGTGAAATTCATTAATCTACCAAATACTTGAGGAGCACCTACTATGTATTAAGGACTCACTAGATATTAAGGATATATTGATGGAAAAAATACAAACTGAATAATTTTTCAGGGTGGGTAAAACTATGATTGGAAATGTCGGATCAACACACCATTACATTTTTTTAAGAAGTTGGTACCAGGTATCTGAGTTATTTACATGTGGAGCATAGAGAAATACTTCAGTATTTCATGTTCTGCAAGTTTTACAACTTCAGATAGAATGAATAATTGACTTGTAATACTTTACAGTGCACCTGAAAAGTAAGCGGTTAATCTGTAGTGTACACTGCACAGAAAAAAAAATAGCTATTTGTTTTATGGTAATTGAACAATAAAGCTCCTGAAAAAGTGATGATAGCCATTCATCTCTATATTAGCATGTATGCCTCAGGACAGAAATAAGGTTGTACAGCCCAAAAAGTACAGTGCATAACCTAAAAGGGATCCAAGCTTCATTGAAGACTGTTGCACCTTCAGAGAATTATTGCTTGAATATAACTATTAAGAATCAATTCTTGCTGATTGTTGCTGGAGAAATTCACTGTTCACTTCAGCTCTGTGATCCTAAATCTCAGATGGATACTCATCCTTGCCAGGCAATGCTAATCTGTTTTTGTAATAAGTTTGCTTTGTCTTCTTCCTATTGAGTTTCTCATTCCTTCTCCTCTTTTCACAAAGATCGCTCCCTAATGCCCTACCTCTCATACACATACCATAAGGAAAACTCTCCTTCCATTAAGAAAATAGAAGCAGAGAAGAAGATCTGCATTTCCCCACCATCAAATCCTCAAACTTCCCTGTTTCTGTGAACTTATTCTGTGTATTGCCATCTTTTACAGTGAAAGAAGGTGTCTCTGAGGGGTCAGAGGTTTGGGTCCCTAATTAAGTTCTGATTTCACTCCCTTTCATCCTCTCAGACCTCATTCCTCTAAAGCTCACTTCTCTACTGCGTCTTTCCCACAGCATATGAACATGCTGTATTGCATATCTTTAAAAAAATCCCCTTCTTAATAGGACACACATGTGTGAATACCAAGTAGTTTCTCTAGTGTGAGAAACTGAAAGTGTAAATAAGAATTAAAATGATTAAAACGAATAATTGATAATTTGAAATAGGAAGAAAAGGTCCAGAGGGGTAGGGGAAGGGGAAAGGAAAGGAGAGAAAGGAAAAATTATGAGAAAAGAAAAAAAATGGAAACAAAGTCTATGTAAATAGGGAAGGGTGGAGGGGATGAAGGGCGCACAGGCAATGGAGAAAAAATAAGAACCAAGATACATCATGTACAGGGACAAACACCCAATGATAAATATAAACATATTGTTTACCTAAAATGTGCCAATAAAAGAATTTAAGGAAAAAAATTCCCCTTCTTGTTCTTATATAAATCCCTTTCTTGTTCTTGTGTTCCTCTTTAGCTACCATTTATTTCCCTGTCTTTCACAGTGGAACATATAAAAAGTGTTACACAAACTTATTTTTCCTCATTTGCACTCATTTTTCTCTTGTATTTTCACTTCTTCAGTCTGGAGACTTCCAGCTTCAGCATTCCAGTGAAACTGTTCTTTTCAGTCACAAATGTTGCCAAATCCAACTAAGCACTGCTGTATATGACCTCTCAGCCTTGTTAATTACGGCCAACCTTCCTCTCCATGGAGGCTTTTTCTCCCTTGGTGTCACGGCTCTTTCTAAATGTCCCCTCAAAGCCTCATGCAGTCTTTTTCAAACATAGTTGAATCTGGAATGTGTGATGCTGGGATTAAGGGCCTGTGATTACTAAACCACTACATGTGAGTTATTGGTTTGGCACCGCCCTAATCCCGGTAGTCTGGATGGGATAAAAGGGGCAGAAAGATGCTGTTAAGGTTCCCTTGTTGCTTTTGCTACCTTGTGTGCACTATGTTGTTTCTCCTCTGCGATATCTGTCTGCCATCCACCATCCACCCTGCCTTGGAGCCAGTCGATTATGGACTGAAACCTCTACAAACTGTGAGCTAAATAAATCCTCTGCCCTTTAACTTTGGGTGTGCAATGAGAGAAAAGTAACTAACACACTTGGCTTTCTTGACACCACATTCATGGGCTCTTTTGCGTCTCCCTAGGCTTCTCCCCATCATTTCTTTCCAAATGTCTTTCCTTGCCCCACCCTTAATCCTGCTGCTTCAGGATTGACCTGTTTAGTCTAAATAGCTTCCTTGCATTCTCCAGACTCTGGTTATTTGGTACAATGTAAGTCTATTGACTTCCAATCTCTGCCTACACTGTAGACCAGAGATCAGCAACCCTTTTCTATGAGGGGCCAGATAATAAATAATTTAGGTTTTGCAGGCCATGTAAAGTCTCTATCACAAGTACTTAATTGTGCTATTGTAACTTGAAAACTGCCAGAGACAGATAAGAATCTACGCTGAAATTTGAATTTTTACATGTAACAGACTGTTAATCTTTTACATTATTACTATTTAAAATATTAAATTATTCTTAAAAATTAACATCCCCAAATGAAATATTTAGGCATATTATGAATTAATGCTGCTATAAACATCTACATTTTTGTATATATATTCATTTTTAACTTCATTGATTGTGGTGGATTAACTGTCAACTTGGGATGCCCAGCTGAACTGAATCAGCATGGTCTGGGCATGGAAGACCCACCTGAGGATTGTTGCCAATGGCATAAAAGGAGAACTGGAGAGGAAGATCATTTGCTGTTGTTTTTCTTGGAGAGGCTTGCTGCAGCTAGTTTTCCCAATGTGAACTTGGCTGTTCTCATCAGGAGGAGAAGCTCAGGTCCTTGTTGTCTCTGTGAATGTCTGCTGTTCTCATCCGGGGAGCTCTGGTCTTCACCTTGAGCATTGCTTCCTGGCGCCGGTGCAGATCCTTCACCCTGCTGGCCCAGGCTTCCTGACTTCCCCACTGGCCTTTGAGCCTTCTCAGTGCAGTTCTTCAATAAGGATTTGCATGGGACATTGCCTTGGGCTCTAAGCCTTTAGCTGGACTTGTATGGGACATTGCCATGGGATCCAGGCCCTCGGCTGGATTCTTCGGGTCTCTAATGTGTGGACAGATCTCTTGCACTCCTCTGTATTTGACTTTTTGGGTGAATGTTGCGGAATAGTTCTGTAGATTGTGTGTCCTGTATTGAGTCTATTCCCATGAAAACCCTGCCTACAACATTGATTAAATCCCAAGGAGCATGATTTCTGTATCATATGGTAAGAATGTGTTTAATTTTGTAAGAAACTTCCAAACTGTCTTCTCAAGTGGCCGTGTGACTTTTCATTCCCATCAGCAATGAAGGAGAGTTCTACATTCTATAAAACTCTGATGGAATAATGAACAAAATAAATGAAGAGATGTTCCATATTCATGGATGGGAAGATTCCATATTGTCAAGATGTCAGTTCTTTCCAATTTGATCTATAGAGTCAATAAACCCCAATCAAAATTTCAGAAAATCATTTTATGAATATAAGAAAATTGATCATACTTTTTATACAGAGAGGCAAAAGGTACCAGAATAGTCATCACAAGATAGAAGAGCAAAATTGAAGGACTGACAATTCCTGACTTAAAAACTTCCTAAAAAGATACAGTAATCAAGACTGTGTGATCGTGGCAAAAGGTAGACAAATATATCAATGAAACAAGATAGAGGCCAGAAATACATTTTTGACAAAGGAGCAGAGATAATACTATAGATAAAAGGTAGTCTTTTCTGCAAATGGTACTAGTTCAACTGGACATCTTCATCCAACAAACTAAAACTAAAGAAACAAATCTAATTATAGACTTTACACTTTCATGAAAATTAATTCAAAATAGACCTAATTGTAAAATCTCAAACTAGAAAACTCCCAGATGATAACATCAAAAAAAAAATCTAATGACTTTGGATATGACAAAGACTATGTAAAGACACCACAAACGTGCAAGGAATAAATAATAATCTGGACTTCACTAAAGTTTAAAACTTCTTCAGTACAAAAGGCAATACCAAGAGAATGAGAAGACAAACCATATACTGGAGAAAATATGTGCAAAAATTATGTCTGATAAAGAAATATTGTCCCAAATACATAAATAATTTTGAACTCTCAGCAATAGAAAAATGAACAATCTGACTTTTAAAATGGGCCAAAGACCTGAAAGACACATCATCAAAGAAGATATACTTGCAGCAAATAAGCATGTGAAAGGATGCTCAATATCATTTTAGAGAAGTACAAATTAAAATAACAATGAGATACTACCATCCATATTAGCACCCAACACCAGCATCCAAAACTCTGCTGGCAGGATTGCAGAGCAGCAGCAACTCTCCTTGCTGATGGGAATGAAATCTGGTACAGCCACTTGAGAAGACAGTTTGGAGGTTTCTTACAAAATAAAACACATTCTTACCAGAAATCGTGCTCCTTGATAGTTAACCAAAGAAATTAAATCTTTGATTTTCCCACCAAATCAGACACCTCATTCATTTTACTTTTGTAAGTTGAGGCATTTAGTCTGACCTGAACTCTAAGTACCATGGCAACAAAAGAATTTGTTCATCTAGTTCATACACATAATTCGTCTGGTTTTTAACCTAGAAAGGTGCATGGAACATTAGGCTTAGAAAAGATTTATTGATTGAGTAAATTCTTTTGCCTTCAGTTTCCTTATCTGCCATATTAGCATTTTTACTTGCAAGGGTGTTAAGTAGGAAAAGGGTTAAGAAATGACAGAAAACATAAACGAAATGCCCATGTAAGACCTTGACTATAGTAGGCAGTGTGTAAATACTACAAGTAAGAGTAGAAAGAAGTTAGGGCCATTGTGAAGTAGATTTTTTAAAATAAAATTAACAACAGCAATAGTAGCTCCATTTTCTTACCCTATAAAACATGCCAGGTGTTATTCTAATCATTTTATCTGGTTTATCTCATTTCATTACACAAATTCTATGTAGATAGACAGCAGTCATATGTTTGTTTTTAAGATGATGCTAAACACAGATGTTCCAATGACTTACTCAAGTTCCTATGGTAGAATCTAGAGCCATACTTCTTCCACCACTCCTTATAAAGCAAATGCAGAAAAGACCCAAATGAACATGAAATTGTATATTAATGATATGTTTTATATGAAGATTCATTTCAGTGAAATTAGATATCACCAACACAGTGTTCCTTTAATATCCTGTACCCAGTACTGTCTTAGCATCAATTACACCACAATAATAATAAGTCCATTTGGCTTCTTTCTTCTTTCTCTACTCAAACATCTATCAGTGACACAGTTAAGTAGGCCCTAGAAATGAACAATGGCATCAGCACTATTTATTCTTTCAGAGAACTTCTGTCTTTTGATATCAGTATTTTAGTTACTATTTCCTCTTTGGTCATGTAAGCATTATGAAAAAAAATGATTTCACTATGGAGAAGCCCAACTTCATTAATAAAGCTTGATGGAATGAAACATACTATCTTCATCATACTTGAAAGAGCACTGGTTATAAAAGTAAGTTTTAATTATTAATTTGGCTTTTCTTTTAACCTGTAATGACCTTCATGTTTCATTATATTTTAATTGCTAAAAGTACTTCCTTTTCTTAGAATTAGAAGCTATCAAAAATGCGTTCTGCTTTTTCAAATAGCCACATTTTAAGGTGATGTAAGTATATATAATTTATCTTTACATTTTGTTAAGTTATGTATTTTATTAATTTAAACATAATGAAGAAAACTATGTTAGAAAGAAGTAGGTGACAGAACTATTAATCTCAGAGCTTTGAAATGCCAGAATCATACTAATAAAGAAGGAAGCCGAAAGCAAAAGGAGTTTGTTCATAGAATATGAAAGGACTAAAGCTTTTTTCATCTGAAGAATTATTTGACAGTTTTCTTCAGTCAAATCAGGTATCACCAACCAAGTAGTTCTACAGCATCCTATGCCCACTATCGTCTTAGCATTAATTCTACTACAGCTTAATAATTCTATATGGATCATTTCTTCTCTCTCAACTCAAGCACCCAGCCAAAGTATTTAATCCATCCTTCTTACTTATGTTCTAAAATGCTAAGGATACACATGCATTTTTTTAGGGCTTAAAGCAGTCTTTTGAGGTAGATACTATCATACAGATGAGAATGCTAAGGCACATGGAGTTTTAATTTTTCCTAGTTCCTTTTGCCAGCAAGCGTAGGAGCCAAGATATGAAGTCAGTGAGGCCTGGAGCCCATGGGCTGTAGTTCATCAGAAAATTGTGGCAGTTTGGAATCCTGGGAGACTGATTCCAGCTGGGCTTTGGGATGAAGAAAGACCCTCTATGTTTTGTATAGAAAGTGAAGTTCAAGTTAGATCTTGAAGAACAAGTAGGATTTTCACACATGGACATTAAAGAAGTAAGGAAGTGGGGATGCAAGATGATGAAAGAGGTATTGCCTTTGTGTAGAGAACAAACAGTGAGCTGTTGGTTTTATCCAAGCGACCAGAAAGTCTCAGAATTGGCAATAAGCTTTTCAAAGCCCGTTGCACCATCATGAGAGTGTCTTAATACAAAGATACAATGTTGAATTACCTGATTTTTTGGAGGACAGACTTCTAATAAGTATTGCTCAAGTACAACACTTCAACAGAAATATTTGTTATATACATTTCAACATAATAGAGATACTTACAAAGTTTTTATTGTTTTTATTATCTTTATTTGATTTTTTCCTTAAAAATAAACTTAAGGTGTCAGTTGTAGAGGTGCAGTACATGAATAATTTAGAAAATCCTTTGCTTTATACACAGGTGCCACCTTGTGGATAAACAGTCCTTATGATTTTGAAATAAAAACTAGACTAAGGGCACTTTCTAGATCTCACGTTTTATATTGCATCTATGTTTCATGTTCCATCTATTCTTTTTTATAGAAAAAATTAATGCAAAGGGCTTTATGTGTCTGTAATATATTTTTTTGAACATCACTTCTTTATTGCACTGATCTGGATAAAAAGATTTAGTGCAGTTATGCTCAGAATGAGTACTGGACCCACGTGGCAAGACCAAGCAACTGGAGCATGATTCAGAAATCAGGCACAGTGATCAAGACTTGGACGTGATCAAGAAGCATTTCACTGCCACAAACAAAGCAAACACATGCTAAGATACACAGGAGGTCACACTCCTCCCCTGCAGAGGCCAAAGATCTTATCTTGTATTAGTGTGAAGAATGGCTTATTTTCTGGTGACCACACATGAAACCCCAGAAGGATTTTTATTTAGTAATACACACACAGTTTTTTTTTTTCTTGTAAAAGTAAGTGTAACACATAAACTTAATTCAAGCTTGATCCCTACCTTCTGGAGCCAGCTCCTTTGGGGTCAAGGAGAAAATAGCTTTTTTTTTTTTTTTAACACCATGCAGATTACATTCATCTTCCACTAGAATGACCAGGGCATCCAGTCAGTGACCTGACTACAGAAGAGTACAGGGCTGCCTCTTAGGAAGATAACAGGCTCTCTGGCTTCTCCTTATCAGTCATGCCTTGGCACGGTTCCTCCCTATCCCCTACTCAGTCAGGTCCTTAGTAAAGGAAGCAGAAGCACTAGGAAAAACACGAATTATGACCTCTTGACTCTTCTGGATAGCTGTGATCAGTGTAACAGGTACTATGAGAAGTGCAGAGGAATGGAAGGAGGAAGAGGGTGTTCTTTGGGGTCTTAGTCTGCCTGTTTACCCTCACTTCTTGGGCAGCCATAGCATCTATGGCTTTGTTCATGGTCTCTTCACCCCAAGGCACTGCATGGGGCTTGATGAGCTTTAAGTTCTTGTCTAACTCCTAGACAATAGGATGTCAACTGGCAGGTTCAGCTCCATGATGGCTTCTTCAGAAAGACCTTAGATGCTTGACTATGCCCCAAGGCTGTTGTGTGGGCTGCACTCAGGACCTGTTTCCCCTCCTCGATCTGGGGAACAGTTTATTCACTCCAAAAGGGCAGAGTTCTGTCAGTAGTGTCTTGCAGATTCACAGAAAGCAGCTGATCTTGCTGTAGAAGGGATGATTGGTTGCACTGGGAGTGGTGGAACGTCACAGGAGCACCTCCAGATCTTTACATGTGCCTGTCTCCCTGTGCTTGGCAGCTGTTCATACTTTATTGAGGCAAAACAGATCCCCATAGTGTCGCTCACTAGGGCTCTGAGTCCTCACCACTGGCAGCCACATCTGACCAGTGGCATCTAGCACTGTCCAGAGGGTCTGGGCTGCTTTTTTTTTTTTTTTTTTTTTTTTTTTTTTGGTTTTTTGAGACATGGTTTTGCTGTGTAGTTCAGACTGGCCTTGAACTCACTATGTATCCTAGGTTGGTCTCAAACTCATGGTGATCCTCCTGCCTCTGCCTCCCAACTGCTGGGATTATAGACATGCACCACCACAACACCATGACTCTGGGTTGCTCTTTTCTATACCGAGGTAAAGCAGATATCAAATTCATAGCCAGTACTGCATAGCACCTGCTTGCTGTGCTTCGCCTCCTCATGGCTAACAGGCTCATGTTAGCATTGTGTCAGACACTGAGGGGGTTCTCAGAGTTCCAGATGTTCTTGCCATGGTAGATCAGCAACAGCTCATAGCTACCATTGCTCTGGGTTGGGAATGCAGTGTCCTCTGGGGCTTGCTAGGATTCGGGTTGTAGCCTCATCTCTGCTGTGCTTTCTACCTCCTTGAATATCTTATTATTTATACTTTTAAAAATTCAGTTTATTTCATGACTTATAAACTCAAAATTGTGATAATTGATAATTTTCCATTTTGCTATACTGTACGAAAAAGTAAAAAGAATCCCAAAGAAATACGGTATAAAAATGGAGAATGTGTTTATTGTTATAGCTAATCTAATTTTGATTTGCATGAGAGCTTGTGTTTGCACGCATGATTGTGTTCATGTGTACATATGTATGTGTATTTAGTAAAGTGTACTTAGTTGTCTGGCCTTAACACATTCACAACCGGGCTGTGTTTGCATAGCTTGCTGCCAGGCAGCTTAAACCACTGGTGCTATAAGCATGACTGTCCCCTTGGGTGGCTTTTTATTAATTTTATTAGTTAAAAAGACTGATAAAAGTGATTAAATCCATTTGTACCACCAGTGGTTCAAGGCCCTCAATGGGACAGTCATGTATGTACCTTGGTGGTTCAAATTGGTGGGAATGGATTAATGTGTTCAAATCTTTCAACTTACTCCAACCCAAAATAAATCAAAAGTTTCCTAAAGCAAGAAGTAAGGAAGACAGCTTTGAAGATTTTCGATTTTCTGAAGATGCTAACTCTTTCACAGGCAGAATAAAAGGTCACCATGAGACTTGTCATGGCTATTAAGGCACCGCACCATGAGCAGCTAACCTAGCACCAGGGCATGGACACCTGGTGAGTGTAACCGAAGAGCTGAAGAAGGGAGGGAGTGCATGGATGCCATGGGTCTGTCGGTGGTCTGCGCTTCTCCCTGTCAGACACAGTTTCACCCTCCCAGAGTCTGACCCATGGTGCAGAATCTTACCTCAGGTCGCACACTTCTCTCTCAGAAGTTTCTGGCCTCATATAGTGCCTAGAGATATTGTGGAGACCAAGATCCAGTCTTTTTTCAGTTTAAAGGGTTTTCATTAGAGACTCTGCAAATTCCACTGTCTACTACCAACTCTGCTTAAATTGGTGGCCAGGGGACATGTTTGGATGAGTATTCAAGAGTACCTCCTATAGTTGGAGCATATCTTCAGTGGACTGAATTGCACCTTCTGTAGCACTGGTGGGTATTATCCCTATTACTTTGTCATGCCACCTAGAATCACCATAACCACAGTCCCCAGCCAGTTCTATCCCCATTTGACCACAGTGACCACATTTGTGGTGGGGGTCAGATGAGAACCTCTTCTTGGTTCATGTAACCTTATCTACCACAGGTGCCAGAAAGATTACTGGGCCTGACCCAAGTAATGAGATTGTCACTTTCCTGATAGCAGATATCCTCTTTCAAGCACACACCCTGTGTTCTGCCACCTGGAGGACAGGTGCGGTTGGCTTGTGGGCAGAAAATACTTTATATAAATGGCCCTGTAGATGAGAGACATTCATTCCTTCACCTAAGCTTTGCTCCTTATTGCCTAAAAACTTGTTTGCAAATCTAGAGAGGTCCCAGATTTTCCCTCACTCAACCAGGTGAGCATCTTTGAACGAAGAGAAATGCCCAGCCTACTTTGACTTTTCTAAGGCTTTTATCATTTACGCTGGATTCTTGGCTTCTTAGTCTTATGCATCTTGCATTTTCTTGATCTTTGTCTTGACCACTTTTTGTGCCTCTAAAGTAAGGTCCTCCCAACTGATGAGTGATTGGATGTGTCAAGCCACTTACATTAGCTCCCACTCCAACATTGTGCTGTCTGCTTTCAAAGGATATCCCTCCCTTCGTGCAGGTGGTCCTCAGTTGACCAACTAAGTCTTGAGGAGATTGAACCTTTGTCTTTATTCCTACCCAAGCACAGATTCTTTGAGAATATACATTAGAAAATCCAGTCACAAAAGAACAATAGAGCTGAATTTAAAAGACTACTACAAGTGGGGTTTGCAAATGCTGATTCTGTTTCCATGAGAACCAGATGTTCTGGTTGAGTTTCTCCAAACCTTTAAAAGCACTTAGGGATTTTCTGTGCTAAAGTGTGTTTTTTAGGGGGAAAATACTTATAATGAGGAGAGAAAGAAACTATAGAGCAAAAATAAGAAAGAAAAAAAAATCCCAATATGGATTTTCTGTGTGAAAGTTTCTTACAGTGAGCTTGTTGGATGTGTTACACATGCTATGGAATATTCATCTTGTCTCTCTGTGATATCTGTCTTTGTGTTTGGCATTACCGAGCCTTAGAGGTTATCATGAATGCCAGTTGTGTGAAATGAGCACAACTGACAGGATTTAAAGGCTCACACTAACCTTTTTAATCTATCTATTCCCTATTCTCCGCCTTAGGCCATGCCTCTTCTGCGAGACTAAACGACATCCTTGCTCCTCTGATGGGAGCTGGATTCATTTCCTGAATGTCAGTCAAAGCCTCCCTCCTTGAGGAGCTGGAGAAATTCAAGCTTCTCCTTCTGACTAGATGGAAAAGAGCTATAAAGAATTTTCAGAATAAGATGAGTGTTAGTATTTTTGCCAACTGTGCTTAACTTTTTCATTTCTTTAATTCAGTTTATAGTTCTTTTTTCCTTTCCCATTTGTTAGATTAATAAAATTCATTCTGAATTAAGCATTTGTGCAGAGATCAGTTAATTATCAGATCTTTTATTTAAATAAACCCATCAATGCTGAATGATAGCTGTGTGCTGGGCATTGTTCTAAGTGCTTGGGATTCAAAATAAGACCACATCACTGCTCTCCTGGAGTTCATATCCTAGTGAATAATGGAAAAAAATAATGTGTAACATGCCAAGGGAGGTTAAGTGCTGTAAAGCAGTTAGGAGATGAAGAACAATAGGTGTTAGGGAGTGAGGTCCCCATAGGATAGTCAGTAAAGTCCTCTGAGATAAAGTTGTATCTGCACAGAAATCTGAAGGATGTGAAGGAGGAAACCATGCTGAAAGTTTGAGAAAGATTGATCCAGGTAGAAAAGGCCAATTTGATGAATAGTATTTTTAAAAGGTAGTGCAAGGGGGCAAAGGAGAAAGTAGTGCCACTAGTTAGGAGGCTTCTATAGTTAAGTCTGTGAAAATGGAGTGGATTGGACTAGAGTTATAATAATGGAAGTAGTAAGCAGTGATTGGATTCTTTGAAGATAGAGTCAACAGGAGTGATGTGAAGTATGAGGAAGACGAGAAGAATCAAGAATGACTCCAAGGTTCTGGCCTAAATAATTGATAGTTGCTGTTTGCTGAGATGGCAGGATTGGGCTAGGATCAGGTTTGGTGGGTTGTGGAAAGGATTGCTCAGTGGGGCATGCTCAGTTTGAGCTGCTTGCTAGACATCCAAGCAGCTATGCTGAGGAGGCAGTTGAGTATAAGAGTGAAATTCAAGAGGTGAGATGGGGGCAGGAGAATTAAATTCAAGTGTCAATCAGTGTATAGATGATGTTAAAGCCATGAGATTGCATGGAACTATCTACAAGTGAGTGGAAAAAGGAAAAATCTGAAAACTGAGCTCAGGTCATCTCCAAAGCAGAGGTTGAGAAAAATGGCTAGGGAAGTAGAAGAAAGCCAGGAAGGAATGTTGTCCTAAAAGCTAAGAGAAGTAGTCAGTCTAAAAAGGAACACAATCTCCTTTGCTAACTACTCCTGGCTAGAGTAAAATTAACACTGATAAACGACCCTTGGGTTTGAACACAGGAATGTCACAGGCAGCCTTAATGAGGGCATTTTTAGTGGAACAGTGGAAGGAAAACATCAAAGGAATGGGTGACAGAGAAAGCAGAGCTAAGAATACAGCATTTGTACACTGAATGTATAGACAACTTTCCAGGGGAGTTTTGTAATGAATGAAGAGGAAGGAATGTGGAGGGCCTAGAGCAGTGTTGGCAAACTTTGTAGAGCTCTCAGGGATAAACAGCCTGCTGCAGCACATGTGTCATGTGTTCACCACAACTGGCCTAGAGGAAGCTGTGGGATCAAAGGAGGGCATTTCTCTTTCTCAAGCTAAGAACGGTAATAGCATACAGTATTTGTATGCTGATGGGAACTATTAAGCAGTAGAAAGATAATATATAATGGGGCAGGGACCAGGCTGCAGGCAGAATGAGTTCAAATCAAGTGCGTATGTGGAGTATTGGGAAAGCAGAATGTACTGATACAAATACAGCTTGAGTGATGATAGGTTTGTGGTGAAAATGGGGAGACAGAAGCGTTGGAGGCTTGAGAAAGAAGACATGTAATGTATGAGTGAAAGAGTGAATTGATGACAGCAATGTTGCTCATGTCGCCCTCCTATAGCATCACATGGCTAGGAAAACATAACTCCTTTCCCTAAAATACCTGTTAACTGTCCTGTTTCTATAATCTACTAAAGAGCAAAATTCTGAAATGTTCTTTGAAAAACTAAAACTTAGTTCTTTTATATTTTACAAGGTATATCACAAACTGAATTTTAAGAGGGGTATATTGTTCTTTAAAAATCTTCAAATTCTCCTGCAAAAATTAAGCGGCTAAGTACAGAGTTTCACACACAAGAAATGAGAATTGGCCTGTGCAGCAAGGAGAGAACTCAGCTGTTACCGTGAAAGCCATGACCTACTAGTCTGAAAAGAAAGAACTGACTTCCATGATCAAGAACAGCATCAATTAAGTACATAGGGATCTTGCATTTTAAACAGAGTGTGCTACATTTATTCCTTAAGCAGTACTGTATTATGTAGCTCATGGTTTTCTTTTTATAAAAATAAAACAGATTTTGTTGGAGCCAGGCGTGATCCAGGATGTGTTGGCAGCTGGCAGCCACCTACAGCTGTTGGAGCTTCTCAATCTATGTTCCCACTATCTCATCCAGGTATGTGAGCTTGCACACTGCTACTATGCCCTTTACATCTCATCCCCTGCAGTCCTAAGCTGTCCCCACCAACTGGAACCCATTGACATGTAAAGTGTGTGTGTGTGTCTCCTGTAATGGTAGAATTTCTCCAGGACACAAGCTAAGAGACTCCTAGGAGGACAGCTGCAATTCTTGTGCCCTGTCGGAGATGTGAGCTTTTCCCCTCACCCCTCTGTCCATTCCAGTGCCCCATTATCCTCTGGTAGAAGATTATTTCAATACCTATTCACAGGCTTTCCCTGTGGGCTCCTGGGAAGTTGACACTGGAAAAGTTCATGGTCTGAAACAGTGTCATCCGATTGTGTAAATAGACACAAATGCAGGAAAAGTCATATAGTCATTGAAGATTTTGGTAACAATAGCTAATATATCACAAAATCAAATAGAATTAGGTATCACATGAACTTCCCAGCCAGTAAACACTGGAGAAGGGATGAGTGAGGTGCACATTCTTCCTCTTACCTGCTGGCTGGTCAAGAAAGTTCCATGAGAAGGAAGGAAGAAAAAGCTCCTGTTCACCAAGCACCTACTGTGTATTCACAGATGTTTCATATTCAGTCACCACAGCAACTTTGCACATGAAAAATGAAAGATCAGAAATTCGAAATTACCCAGCTTATTGGAATCCGTATGGCTGGTAAGTGGGAGGTCTTTCTGATTCCAAAGGCCATTTTTCCTCTTGGACAAATATTCTTTGATAGGTAGGAAAAAATGGAACATGTTAGGCAGCCTTATGGTTGTAAGGCTCTTATTTTAGAGACTCATGACTAATTTCCTATTTTGAGATTGTCCCATTTCTCCCACCAATCTGACTTTTACTTGCATTTGTTACAGCATTATAAGAACAATGAAAATTAATGTAAAAATAATAAACCTGTAGAATTTAATACTATTATCTTTGTGCACATATCATAATATTAATGAGCAGAAAAATGCTATTTGGTTTCCTGCCCACTTTATCTTCCTTCAGAATCATTTTGTCTGATTCTAAATATGTCCTTTATCATTGACTTCTGTTACCCATTAGGTAGTTTACAAAGGTCTTTCTTAGCGAGACTCTTACTGCATCTTCCCAGCAGCCCTAGGAAATAGGAACCAGTGTTTCCCAGGGAGGCAGTGTGAGGAGTGTCAGCCATGTTCACCAAAGGAGCAGTTCACACACAGTATATGAAACTTTTATCATTATCTCAGCACATTTAGTCCATCAGTAAATGTTTAACTTTTTATCTTATTTTTCCCCCCAATATTGTTGGCAGGTATTGGAAAGTTGTTTCTCATTTTTTTCTGCAAATAGTAAATAGGAATCATATGTTTGACTTGTGAAATTGAAATTGCTTTTATTTGAAATTTCTACATCAAATGCTGCAACTTGAGCTTTAAGCATCATTCACTTTTCCCATGGTAGAGAATGCACGTTGACCAAAGTTTAGTAGTGGTGTTAATTATCGTGATGCATATTATAAATGCTGTGTATATACAGAAGTGTGTAAATTTACACCTATAATTTTCTGTAAAAGAGAATTCCAGGTAAACAGTGGAAATTCATGTGTAATTTTCTTTACCCAATCAGATTAATTTTTGAGATACTTAAAGACTTGTACACTTTGAAATTTAACTCTTGCATTCATTATGTTGCTGAACTAAAGTGCAACTTGCATACAGATGTATTTGTATACAGTTATTATTCAGGCTTCTTGAACAGTGGTTGTATTCTATTCCAGTGGCTGAACATTCACTGTCTTCTGATAAGTAAGTTTTCATTTCATTCTTTCATATAACTTTACTTTTCCCTTTTATCTTCGATTGTTTCAAGATTACAGATTTATACAAGGAAATTTGGACTATTTGAGAACCAACACCAAATGAATATGTAGAACCAAAACCAAATGAATATGTAGAAATCTTCATTGCTTCAGCTTTTACAAATATATGCCCTGTTTGTGTCTTAGCATAAAATCTCCAGATTGAGTCACTTTGCTTTTGTATTTTGACATAGTGCCATAGATACACATGTCTACTTTTCTGGTGAATATTGCTCAACTAATTTAAAAATTTCATGTAGGGCCATTTTATTGAGTATATAAACCATTTTTTTGTTAAAATGAAAAACCCCCAGTGCTTAAAATGTACCCAGAGGGCCAGGGATTTAGCTCAGTGGTTCCATTGCCTGCCTTGCAAGCGCAAGGTCCCAAGTTCGATCCCTGGTACCAAAAAAAATGTACTTAGAAATCGTGTCCTATTAATGAATACTAATATAGTGTTCATCCATGTTTGGTACTTTGTCCAACTAGGAGTTTTTGAAACCATTTTCCTCACTAAGATGTCTGGTATGTATTATTTTGTTATCAAATTTTCATCATTTCTTTGATTTCCCTGCTAGAGAGGTATAAAGGGTGGACCCTGCACCCCAAGGCCCTCTGTTATCCTCCAGGCCTCACTAAGAAGCCTATCTGAGGACAGGCCTTGCGGGGGAGCTCCCTGAGCCCCATCCTTGCCTCACCATCCGCTTTTGCCTTGGCCCAAAGCTCCTCTCAATACACATAAATGCTGTTGCTATAAAATGCAAAGGACATCTTGAGGCCACTGTGGGCTTTTTCTTCTTGTTTTTCCTATGGTAGAGTGCTGAAAGCAGGGACCCCACACCCTGAGCAGGAACAGTGCCCTTCTGTGTTGAGGACAGCTATTGTATTAGCTCCGAAGACTGAGGCCCTCACCCAGGCTCTCAAAGTATGTTTGTGGGAACAAGAGAAAGCCTGGTAATGAATATAATGCTATTTGATATGGGGAAGAGGGTGCCATAACAATAGTCATCAAATCCAGGTAATAGATTTACAAACACTTTAAGTTTGCATCCTTTCACCCACTTTGTAGTAACATTCCGTGGAACTCTCTCTTAGGTAGCCTATAATATTAGGGTATTATTAAGTATGACCTATCAGACTTTGATCTGCTATTTGAAATCCACAGGGTAGATCCAGTCCCAAATCAAATGTGAATGTATCCTTCAATCTTCCTTATTTATTGGTCTTTCCTAAACAATTTCACCAGAAAGATGTTCCAATTCATTAAAGAGCAATTACTGTCTTTAAAAGTTTTCACAAAATGGATAAATGATCTTGCTTTTTCAGAGTATGTGTTTTTGCATACATCTCATTCACTATTTTATATATTACATATTTTATATATTATAAAGGAAACCCTGAGATACCACCTTCCAGAGTGGTGGACTATGGCAGTGATGGCGAACCTTTTAATGATACAAATAGCCTGCTACAGCACACCTATGAAGTTGCCATATAGTGCCATAGGTTTGCCACCACCACAGTATAGAGATTCCTATGTGTCCACTGGTTTATTGTATTCTTCATCTAAATATCACAAACTTACAGAATCCAGTTTGGTTTCCAAACTCTTGAGTTTTCCCAGGTGGTTTCTGATTATTGAACATATACAGTACATCTAAATATCACATGGGCAATTCAAACTTCATAGATGAAAACCTTCTCTACTGATGGTACCATTGATCTGCTTGTTGTATAGAGACTTGGATACAGTTTTAGATGCCTTCATCACCACTACATCCAGTCAATCACCAAGTTAGCCTTTATCTTACAAATGTCTCTGTCATCTGATCCTTTTCTCCATCACTAATATTTCTACCTTTTTAAAGATCCTCAGTATTCATGATTGAAATTCTAATTATAGTTCATAATATCCTCCTAAGGGGGTAGCTTGTTTCTATGCTCTATCCATGCCAAACCATAATCCCTTGAGCACCATTATCTTTCCTGGGGAAGGGAGCCAATAGTGCTGAGTGTTTTGCAAGCATTCACAGTTCCATTCTGCTAAATAATCCCATAAGGCAGGTGGGTACAGTTTTCTTTTTACAAATGGAGGAATTTAGATTTAGAAGGAGGATGTTAATCTGGTTTGGAAACTTCTACTAGCTACCCTGAGTGACCACTAAAGTGCATTATGTTACCTACAAAAAGTCTTTACCCTTAGCTCCACAGTCAGGGCCTCTTCTCCTTGACTTTATCTCCACTCCACTCAAAGTCCCTTTCCTGACCCACTTTGTTCCAGACCTCTCATCTGAGACTTGCCCTTAGGGGAGAAGGCCAGGTGGCAGAGATCCTCAGTGTCTGGCAGAGGCATCTGGTCTTCTTTAGACTGCACCAAGGAGTAGGAGTTGGGGAAGCACAGACACACACAGGTGCACACACATGAACCATCTCCTGTGCTGCTGCACAGTGTTATGAAGTCAGGGGTATTAGCCATTGGGCTTTGTGTTGTATCCTCTGAAAGTGAGGAATTAGGAGCCACATGCCTTGCTATACACCGATCCCTCGGTACCAGGGATCAAACTCAGGACCTTGCACTTGCGAGGCAGGTGCGGTGCCACTGAGCCAAATCCCCAAATATATATATATTTGATAACTTTCTTAAAATAAAAAAGCAGCTTTGTGCTTTCTGTATTTTGTACCACTTCCTCCACATAGTATATTCTGTTGTTTAACAACTGTCCTTTCTCTTCACCAAGATCACAACCTTTACAATGATATATAATTTAAGTGATTAACAAAACAGAACATCACACAGATTTTTCCAATAAAATCATCAAAGTAGTGAATATATAAACTCCTTTTGATAGGAATGTATTTCTACTATGTGTTCCTAGCAGCAGGTGGCAGTGTGAATCCACTAGAATTCAGTAGTTAATTTAAAGTAAAAATCAGAAAAAATGAGAAGAAAAATTATTTATTTTGCTGCATATTAGTCTTCTGACCTAATCAGTAAAAAAGTCATTATTCACACCACACTGGGCAATATGCATTGTAATTTTTAACAAATAATAGGAAACTGTTAATGTGTTCACAGGAAATACAGTTTTGTCTTGAGCTTCTGTGGTCATTTATCCCCGCACTTTGTGAAATCAGTCATTTGTTCTAATTTGAATGTAAATGACTCTAAGGTTTTACAAATAAGGTGACAGACTCACATAAATGTAATTGCAGGGTTCATCTCCCTCTTTTTATATATCACTCATTAGGTTATGAATTAAATACATCGTATTAAACCAGGGGCATGTCCAATGATGATATTGTAATGGCAAATTACTCTATGCTATTAGAGGTGTATTTTTTATTCATGGACATTAATTTGTCATTAAGCAGCATTAGTTTAGCACTTTTATGAGAAATACATGACCTGCAAGAGGAGACGTGCTGCTGGGATGTGAGAGGAAAGGGACAAAAAGGGTATAGGTAGAGCATTTTATCACGGTAGGGAAAACAGAGGGGGTGTTTGTTTTGTTTTCTGGTTTTACAAGCATGAAAGATCATTTCCCCAGATTGAAGGCATTGTTCTGTTTATATTGTGTACATTTGGATCATCTAATAAGGTAAAGCCCACATTCTTAGTATTCATCATTCAAAAGCCAAGAACTAACATAAGGGAAATATTGAGGGAGGGAAGCAGCTAAATCTCCTCCTCTGTGACGGGTGCTTATTTAGCATCCCTTGTCTTCATTTAGCTCCTCACTCAGTGGGGTACAGGGAGAATTGTCATTTTCTTTCTCCAGTGAAAGTACAAAGGTTTAGAGAATGTTCTTCTCTCATGAGGGTGTTCAGAGACTTCTGGGTAATTCCATTCCTTTTTTTTTTAATCATAAAAGGCTATTTTACTGATTTTATTTTAACTAAAAAGATCTCTTTCTACTTTGACTTTGAGAAGCACTAGATCCTTGAACCACCTTTACTAAAGCTGAGAGTAACAGTGATGCTTTTGGATCATTCTGTGCAAGGCTTGCTGTGATTAGATGATTCTCACTGCCCCAGTTACACTGCAGCGCTCTGGAAAACAGGGAGCTTGCCATATACAGATTTTACATCCTATCCCCTCCCCTCCTTCATATGGCTTGAGCTCAGCACACTTGAGGGAATGAAAGCTGCCTCTATTCAATAATTGTTCTCTGCTTATTATGGTAAAATAAATATATTAGTGGCCTTCTATTAGTTTTACCCATTGAATATACATTTTTTAAGTTGGAAGTACTTTCTATGGCGATTGAATCTGTCACTGAGGACCTGACATATTGTACAGTATTATAATAGATTTATCATTTTAAGCTAAGTAATACTACAATGACTTATAGGAGGTTATCTCTTCTAAACAATATATTATCACAATTTTAATTATTAATTTAATCGTATTGCCCAAATACATAATATATAGTGTGTTCTGAATAGAATAATTTATACTTGAGGTTGGGAAGTTATAACTCATGCTCATTTTTCTCCTACATGAAGCCATTTTTTCTACATTAGAGAAGACAAATGATTATACCAACATATATATTTAATATGCCCCTAATCAAAGACACTAATTGTGTGCCATTCCATCGTTCACAAGAGCTAATATTCTTATATTTGGAGAAAGTTTAAGTATGATATTTAGAAAATATATTACAAATGTTCTAATCCTTTGGATTTTTTAATAGTAAAAATGGTCAGAAAGGGTAGAAATATATCAGACCTATTAAATCATAGCCAACTACTAATTATTTGTTCTAATCAAGTGTATTTGTTGTCTGGCATGAGTAATACAGAATATCATATTTGCCAAACATCATTCATATTTGGCTCTGAAATGCATCATAAGATCGTTAGTAGCCATTTTAGGGTCCCAGTTAATTTTTTCATATGCTATTATGTTGGGTTTTTTCCCTAAGCTCACACCAAAGGATGCCAGTAAGTGACAGCCCAGAGGCATGCAGGCTGGCTGAGAAAGTCATCTTGGCATTTTAATGTGTTATGTGGGTAATTTAGAATTGATGTATTGAGTTTTTAAAGAAAGAAAAGAAATCTTGCTACATTTTTCTAATATTGGTAATTTCTATTTTAAGCTAACTATTGTTAGTTGGGCAATTTACAAATCATTTTAGCATGAATTTTTCTTCTGACAAATAAAATGTTTCTGATGTCATATAAATACTGCAGTTCAGAATCAACAAATAAAGCAAACAAATGTCAATCTCACCTAATTCCATTATTAATACTTGGAAAATAGAAAATAGAGGAAGTTAAAAAAATCTCTATTTCATATGAGATATTCGTCCTCCCACCATGCTCTACTTGAAAATATTTCTACTCATACTGAAATGTCTCCCCTCTTCTCTGAGGCTGAGCCATCTTTCAGGTCCTTATTCTATCAGTTACCTCCTATGTTTCCTGTGGTTTCAATCTCTCCTTCTCCACTGGCACCTTCCTTTCGATTTGTAAATAGGATCAATGAAGTGGGAGAAATCTTTTTTCTTCTCTCATTGCCACAACCCTCCCCTTCCCTTTACTAACTGCCACACTATAGGCATTGTCTGCATTCCCTTGCCTTCTGTTCATTCTTCACCCCTATATTCAACTCAGTCTCATGCCTTAATTACTCCTCAGCAGCTGTTCCAACAAAGGTCACCAAAGCCTACTAACTATCAAACTCGGAGCCTCTCATAG
This sequence comes from Heterocephalus glaber, assembly GCF_000247695.1. Next base: position 8,247,612 of record NW_004624810.1, on the reverse strand, counting down.
TATCTTAATGTGGCCCACTACAGGATTTTGATACTGGTAGCTCCAGTCTTTTCTGCGCCTCTTTTTCTCAGGACATTCTCCTAGTTCTCCTCCTACTTCTTTTCAGTTCCTTTACAACTTCTCCCATTGGTGCCTTGAATATTCCATTCCTTATGGCCCAATGACTGCTGTGCAAGTGTTCATGTCTTCTGCTCACTATTCCTCTCTTTCATCTGACTTTGGAGGTTATTCATCCAGTCACCTCTCTGAGCTGTGTTCAGGCAGCATTTCCACTTGATATCCTACATACGTTCCAACTTTGTCTCTATTCAATTGCACACACCTGCTCCTCTTCCCATTTTTTGTAAAAGGACCATCATTTAAAGGTTTAGATAGAGGTATTTCCCTGTACTTAAGCCTCTTTATATGAAGTCTCCTTCTCTGTGGATTACTTTTACCTCACATCCCTTTAGTCACCCAAACCACCAGTCTTATACTGCACTATGTTTTCATGAATGTATGGGTTTAGTCTCTTAGTAGTTCTCAAGTGTGCTTCCTCTCTTTCTGCTCCTTGCCCTTGACATCATTTAGGTTTGAATTATTTTTTATGGACTTTCCTGCAATGATACAAGTATGCTCCCTGCCTGTAGTCTATTGCTAAACAGTATTGTGCAATGTAAGTTATTGTTCTGAGCCACAAAACAGTTTCTTTTTCTAAAATCCAGGATATTTCCCCATCTCCTGCCTTTTCTCATTCTTCCATCCTTGTACTCCTTCTATCTGTACTCCAAGGATAGAATTTTACCATCACCAGCCAAATGGCTACCCAGCACTTCTTCCTGGCTATTCCACAGGCACTTGACCTTCTTCAGTGAACCAGTCCAGAAACACAGGTGTCATCCTAGAATTTCCCTCTCCTTGTGCCCCACACTCGCTGTCACCAAGACCTTTCAACTCTACCCCTTAATTTTGTAAGCCTCTCTTATTCTATTTTCACTATCATTGACTTAATTCAGACCAGCACTACTTATTTTCTGGACTAAAGAAACTTTCTGCAAACTGACGAAGCTGCCTTCCCTCTTGCTCCGCTCCGGTTCCTCCTCCAAAATTCTGTTTGATTGATTTTGAAAAGTATCTTTTAATCCATGAAAAATTCTGTTTGATTGATTCAAAAAGCCAACCTGATTATACTTAAAATCATTCATTATTCAGTGGCTTCATATAGCCTTCAGGATTAGTTTTATTCTTTAGTTTGGCACACAAATCCTGTCTATTAAATGAAACTTTCTATTTCCGTAGCTTTATTTATTTTTTAACAATTTACTACTCGTGGAATGCCATAGTCATTGTAAATTTCATGCATTTCCCTATACCTGAACTCTATATCTTCTCAAGATTATATTTCCCTCATTTTGTCACCTTCTGAATTCCTACAAGTACTTAGCTTACATGTTATCTCCTCTTCCACAGGGGCTTGAAAAGTTTATCCAGTGACGTTAGATTATCCTCTTTTCTTTAGGTATGGACATTGTTCTAGAAGGTTGAATCTAATCAAAAAGATTATTTAAAGGTCTCCTCATGATCTAAGCTCATGTTTCAAAATTATGTGACCTTGGGCAGGATTTTTAACCTCTTTGGCTCTCATTCCTCATCTGTGAAATACAAACATTGTACCCTTTATGCAATCTACCTTTTAGGGTTGTTGAAGGGTTCAATGAGATAGTGCATACAAAGTTTCCCTACAACACAGTGCCTGGCACTAAGCAGGTCCCCTAAAAAATTACAGCCAATAAAATGGGGTGCTTCACTTGTGCTAATGTGCTGAGTCAGCTCTGATAAACTCTGAAACAGCGTTTGGCAGCATATGGTGATGGGGGCTAGAATTATTTATTGTTGATGATGTCTGTGTTTCTGTGCTTCCTTCCTAGTAGATTTCCAGCTTACTAAAGACTTTCCCAAAGAACAATGCAAAATTATTCATGAGCCTTGGATATTATGCATACAACTGACTATGGAGATGTATCAGTAACCTAATTGTGGAGCTACTCTGTTATACAGTACAGATATATTTAAATAGGCCTCTAAAATATATTTACCTAGGCTTTTCCAAACTTCCAGAGAATTAGAGCATTCTGCAATTTTTCTTATATTTATTGAATTATTGCTAGCATTTTGTTTTCATTTAATTAAATGGTATATATCTATATTTGATATATGAACATATAGTTATTTACAGTTGTCTATATATATTTATGTTTATATACAGCTATATCTATCTATATATTTATACATGTAAAGTATGTGTTTACCTTATTTTATCATATTATAAATAATCTGGCCTGCATTGTCAATTGATTTTCATCTTTTTCTTCCATAATAAGTAGATACAATAGATGAATGGATAAAGAAAATGTGGTGTTCAGACACAATAGAGTACTATTCTGCCATAAAGATAGATCTGAGTCATTTGTAGGAAAATGGATGCATCTTGAGACCATAATGTTAAGGAAAATAAAGCAGACATACAAGCTTAAAAACATGATTTCTCTTATATGAGCAAAGTAAAAGTTAGATAACAGAAAGTAGGGAGATAGATCGTTCTCACATGGAAAGGGGATCAAGAGATAGAAGGAGAGGAGAGAGGGGAGAGAAAGAAGATGAAAAATGAGTAAGATAGTATTATGTACATGTACCAACTCCACACAAGGAATGTAGACATTATATACTGCGCACATGTACAAATAAAAATTTTAAAAAACAAAAACCAAAAAAATACACATTGTCCTATTGACCCCAAGATAGTATTGAGAAAATTCACAATCTCTTTGCATACATAGTAAACATGATAAGTTATTTTCCTATGTGACTCATCTCAAGGCTATTAAAAGGTTTGGGTTTTGTTTATTTGTTGTTTCAACCTATTCCAAAGGGCTAGTCCCTGACAATGCATTCACATCAGTACCCTTTATATTGCTTCCTCAACTTCTGACATACAGTCCTTTCCTGAAACACCAGGTTGGGTAGTTGTGTAGTACCTTGATTTATAAATAGGCTGTAATCCAAATAGAAAACAGGTGGGATCACAACTGGGTATAGTGCCTTGGCTATTAATGGCTTGGCTCATCATTTCTAAAGCAGTATACAATTTTTTGTCTTAATTATGCATTCATTAAAAGCTTTTATACCCAACAGAATAAAGTAAATATTTTTTGATCTCCATAGTGTACTCCCAGACTGTAGATTTGCACAGCAGGGTCTTGATAATCTGAATAAATTGTATTTCCCCAAGGAGTTTATCTTTCAAATAAGGTCATAAAGAAATTCAGCTCCCCCGTCCTTAGATTTCTCTGTGTGCCTTTTCTGCTGTGTGTAATATAGATGTTGGGCACCAGTGTATTTTATAGTAAGACATACTTGCTCATGGTCCAATATAATATCTCAGTCTGTTCTCTTTGTTTATCTCTGGTGAAGTATTTGTGAAATAAATGATTTTACATGGCAACTATGATTTTTACTGATACTTATGGGAAAACAAAGTCTATGTTAGACAGTATTTCCTGCTGTTCTCCCATTCAGTGAATAAAATTGATGGAATAGGAAAAGCTATAGCTTAAGCACTGTTGACATTCTTTTAAAGGGGAATAAGAACTATGATAGCTGTTGTATGTTGAGCATATACTTTGTGGAGGGCACTTTGTGTACATTTTTGAAATCTTTATCACATATGTGGAACACAGATCACTTTTCCCAATTTTTAGATGAGAAAATTAGATTTGGAGAGGTTATATGCTGAGGCCACCCAGATAGGCCAGCTTCAAATTCTGTGCTTTTCTTACATTCCAAACTAAAGATGCCACTTAAAATTTACAAGGCAGTAAGGGAGACAGAGAAAATATAAAATTAAAAGCCCAAATAAATGTACTCAATCTGTTGAATTTATAATTTTTGAGTCATAAATAATAAGATGACATGCATCTGATATTGAATGGTGGTCTTAAAATAGCCTGTAATTGTACAGTTTTCTGCCAGTTTTTTTTTTCTTCTTTCTAGGCTTGCCATATTTATCTTCAGTGTAGCTAATATTGAAGGATGTACTTTATCTGATTATTTAAATTTAAAAATATTATATAACTTATTTACTACTTAATAAATGTTTAAAATACCGCTTAAAATATTTTGGTGCTTTTGGAGGAGCAAGAGAATCTATGTTTCACTGTAAACTAAGAAAAAGAGTAGTAACAACTGAATTTTCAAAGGGCTGATTTTTTTCTTTCCTTTCCATTTTACATCAATCAACACTGACCAAGTAGGTACTTTGTGAAGACAGCAAGGAAAATCTAAGGAATCTTTATGGACAGCTAGGGAGAAAATGGTCAAACAAATGATACAAGCAGCTAATGCTATTAAAAGTCAGAAGAAGGAGGAGTTCTTTGTGCTGGCATGAACTACCTTTCCCAGAAAATGGCATCTGATCTGGGTTATCCCCAAGAGGAGAAGAGTATGTATATTATAGAACTTTCCCATTTCTTCTAAGCCTTTTAGGCTGTTGAATCAAACAGTCTTTATTTAAATGCTTCACAAATAATAACGATTTGGGACAAAGGACTCTTGAGGTTCTCTGTATGATCTAAAAGAAAATTGTGAGACAATACAGTTCCATTTGGAAAGATTTTAAATATTTTTGGGAAATAATATCGGTAATAGATTTTTCTAATCATCACTAAATACTCAGAGAAGTAAGGTTCTTTTGAATGTTCTGGGAAGGAGAAAAAAAATCTAACATAGACAAATCAGAAAACTCAAGATTCACTATAAAAGCCAGTCCTCATGTATCAGCCACCACAAATGGGCATTCTACCATATCTGCTAACTATTTGGAAAATCCTTATTCCCAGATAGAATCATGAGGGCAGTTCCTAAGCTCCGAGCAAATATTCTCAGAGCCTCTCTCTCAGTAAGCTTTGGGAGATGTGCTCATTCTGCCTAGTTGTAAAACTGTATGTATAATTGAGCTGTCATTTTCTCTTTCCATGTGAAGTTATGTGCCTCACAACTTGCTACTTTTTTTGTTCATAACCTAAACAAACACTTTTCAATTATAATGAGAAAGGCATTATAAGTAGTGTTTTGCAGGATCTACAAATCCTAAGATGCAAAACCTATTTTTTTTTACTATAGATGGCTCCCAACTGATGGTTAACATCATTTTTCAACTTTACAGTGGTATAGAAGTGATACACATTCAGTAGAAACCATACTTCATATTTTGATCTTTTCCTTGGGCTAGCCATAGAATATTCTCTAGGATGCTGGACAGCAGCAGCAAACTGCAGCTCTCAGTCAGCCACGTGGTCACAAGAAAAAGCAACCAGTACTCTACAAGGTAATAATGTGTTGCTGGTAGTTTAGGTATATATAGATGCACTTTCAATTTATGATGGATTTATCAGGAAGTAACACCATCATAACTCAATGAACATAAGTAACTTATTGACAAAGAACATTTTAAATAGTTGGAAGAATAGTTAATGATGTTACCTGGTATGAGATAGGAGACATGAAGTGGGGGACATTAGAGTTCAATCAGTAACAAAGCTTACCATCTCTCTCGATGTTTCATCCCAATAAGCTGCTGACACTGTGTTTTAATCTCACTTTGAGTTAATGTTGTTAAAAGTCAAAGTACACTGATTTTTATACAGAGCAGGCTTAATAGGATATTTGGAATAATTTTTGGAGTGATTTTTAAAAGAAAATTTTCAGATTTTATAGCAGAAATGAAATTTTCTCAAGAGGAGTCTTCGAAATGTGATGTGATGTCAATATGTTACTTTAGAACTTCAAGTTTCATGCTGTTCCATGATGGGCATAGAAACTGCCAGGTCTCCTGATCATCTTTTTTTTTTTTTTTTTTTTTTAGAATAACAAAAAATATTTTACTAAAACATAAGATTTACAGAAGTTTCCACACAAGCCATACAAAATGGTCACAAGCTTTTTTTGAAGGGGGGAATCTACACTTGACAGCAAAGTCACAATGTTGTTAGGGCTGTGATGTTTGTTAATGTTCCCATTTTGGTTCAAACAATCAGCTTGTTCATCTATATCGTCTAAATAAAGTTAGACTTGGCTAGAGAGCATATTCTAGAGAATTGGTTAGCTGCTTTTTAACCAATGCAATTAGATCACCATAAAAGGGGGGAAAAGGAGCCCACAAAATTTTGAAACTACTTTTCCCCTCAAAAAATAAAATAAAGAATACCCATACCACTGCAGCTAACCCTGACAACTGCCTTCATTCGCAGTGCTTTGTACTTAAACCATGATGGGGGAAATGCATAAAAGCAGAGGGCCACTGCTTTTAAACATTTCATGACAATCCCGATGATACTTTTAGCCTCTGCTCATGCTTTACAACAGTGAATCAGGACAAGCTGTAATGTTTCTAAGACCGTGTCCATTAAATGCAAACAAAGAAAGAAGTCTTGGCAGAACAGGAGAAGTGACACAAACTTGATGACCGAATTGACTTAAATATTATTCACGGCATATAGCCTAGTCCATGCTGTAGCTGTTTCTATGGCTTGGGCTTCATTGGTCTTCCACTGCTCTGCTACATCGTTTGCTAATGGGTCGTCTGGATTAGGAGCACTTAACAAAGCCTGGATCGAGAGCAGAACTGTGTGGATCTGCAGTGCTGGGGGACCATTTATCTTTCAAAATATCTAAACATATTCTTCCCAACTTGTCTACATTAGTATGATAAATTTTGGTCATGAAACATACTTTAGGTGCTGGCATTGGATATTATTCTGGAAGAAATAGTTCAAGTTTAAAACTCCCTCCCTCAAAGGGGGAATCCTGGGGGTCAGCATTGACCACATGAAAATAATGGGCGTTGCTCTCATCTGGTTCCGTTTAATGCCAGGAGCTGGTTCTGCCAGCAAACACTGAGTTTCCTTGATGATCCCGCAGTGCAGCCCGGCCATCTTGTCAGATCCCGTCTTCGGCCTCTGGTCTCGTCTCCGGCTCTGCTTGCCTCTCCTGATCATCTTTGTCTGTAGGAAAGCATCAATACAGGGTAATTGGGGTAGCATTTTAAAGGAGGGATGTCTAAGTGAAGGTCATCAATAATTAGAAATGAAAGTTCATAATTTTAATTGTTGAAACACAGCTTTGTTAAAACAGTCACATCTTTTGAATGTTATTACCCCCCCAAATCAGGAGTTGCATTAATATGGTCATCTTTGAGGCACAAATTTCAGGAAAAAAGTGGTATTGCTCTTATTTTAACTTTGAGAGACGTATATTATTATCTTCAACCTAAGTCAGAGTTTTCCACACTTATAGTATATGTTGTTGATGCTTATTTTTCTTTCAAAAGTCAGTGACATTCTCAGAACTAGATGCAGCAACAAGAGAAATAGCTGTTATTAAGGCTGTATTTTGCACAGGTATTCTTAGTATTAAGTCAAAGCATCTCCATCAGATATCTGAATCTTGGCACTTTAACAAGGACTCTTAGATTCAAAGCAGCATGCTCTGGAGCAGATACTGGGAAAAAACTGCAGTAGAGGCAATCACATGATGACAGATATTTCCTGTGTTCTGTATAATTCCTATGCCAGGGCCATGATTAATCTGCAGTGCTGGGTGGGCAAGGAGTTACTGACAGGCCACAAAGCCATGGATGTAGCCAAAGCTAAGGTGACTGCATTTTAGAAACATAGATCATGGACTCTTGACCTGAACCACTGTTGGCACACAGGTCACATAAGCTATAATGTGGATTACGTGCAGTGAATGTGCAGACCCCAGCTATAAGGCTACTATCCAAAAAAGCATAGTAGAATGCAAATGAATCTTGGTGACATTATTTCGGGGTAGGTTCAAAGCTACTCTAAATTAGGAAACAAATGTTGTATGAACTTTGCTCATTTGATACCTTGTTAAGTGATAGTCAGTTGCTCTGTTTATATGTGAGACCCATGAAGGGACGTCACAAAGCTGTCATTCCCTTATAGCTGTTCCTAGTTTGGGAAGAGTGGGGAAAAGGTTGCAGGGTCCATTCTTAGCCCTCCTTCCTCCCACTCCCATCTTAACTACCTGATAATCTGCTTTAAAATGTAATTACATTTTAATTAACCCCCAAATAAGATAGTATTTACCTTCTTTTATTTTTCTTGCCATATTCAAACGTTAATCTGGGTGATAAGTTACTTAAGGATCTCATTAGGGGGAAAGACCATAAAAAGGAATGCAATTGGGGGCTATATAAGGTTTAAGAATTATTTGACTTGGAAAAATGGGCATTGTTTCTATAGCTGGTGCAGCACAGAAGACATATTTTATGGTTCTTCTGTTCTTTAACTTGTCATTCACTCACTAAGAAACAAATAGAAGGAAAGGGAGAAGCCAAATAGCCTTAAACCAAGGGAAAATAAATATTATTTTAAAATATTCCCCAAAGAGCAACAGGGTATGCACCATAATTTTGAATAGAAACTAAATTTCAACTGGCAAGCAGTGTGTCAGAAATGAACCATTTTTAGAAAGAAAATACAAAGAATTTCTTTTATTCAAAAGAGTTTTTGGTTTCTGAGCTATAATTTCCATTCAAAACTACTGCCTCTACCTGGGTACTTGGTCATAGAAAAGAAGTGAATTGAGACAAATTCATAATTAGGACAAATGCCATTTTAAAGGATATTAAGATACTTTGAGTAGCTAGTTGATAGAGGAAATAATTTCCTTTTGGATTGTAAATTTTAGGTGGACTGAAATATTTTTTTTTTCCTCACAGAAGGATGATTATAATGTACTTGTCCATTAACACTTTCAGCTCTAGTCATTATTACCAATTTTCCTTCTTGGAAAACTCAATGACCACTGGCTTTGCCTTTGTGTATATGTAGAGGAAAGTTCACAAAGGAAAAAAGGAGATGAAGGAAGCTGATGAAGTATGAAAAATGTCCCAGTTTGGACCAGGTTCAGAATTGAATGGACATGTTGGAAAGACATGGGAAATTTTGGTTTTGCTTAATTACAAATACACAGAAAAATCTCCTGGACACTCTTTCATCAAACACACATGTCTGTTCCCTTCTAGATTCTGAGGATACATGAAGAATGATATATAATCCTTGCTACCAAGGAACTTAGATTTGGAAGAGGAGATAGATCTTAATCAAAGGGTACTTCAAGTGCTAGTTGGAAATCTGCAGCAGGGGAAAGGAAAGAAGGGAATGGAATTAATATGAGAAAAAAAAAACAACGGAAACAAAGTCTTTGTAAATAGGGAGGGGCAGAGGGGTTGAAGGGAGGGCAGGGGAATGGGGGGAAAAATAAAAGAACCAAGATAGAGTATAAAAAGGTGCAAATTCCCAATGATGAATGTCATTATATTGTATACCTAAAATGTACCAATAAAATTAATAATATAAAAAAAGAAATCTGCAGAGGGCAGAGCCAAAGAAAGGATGAAATGGGTTCATGTACTCAACAAGTGTGGCTTCAGCTTCTACCATGCGCCCTGCACTGTTCCAGACCCTTGGAATATATGTAACAGCGAACAAAGCAGACAGGCCCTTTCTCCCATAGAACTTATTTACTGGAGCTTGAGGAAGGAAAACATTATAAACAAGCACACAAGTAAATGCAGAAGAAATCATAGATGGTGATGAGTGCTTAACGTGGAGTAATGAAAGAAGTGGTATGGAGAGAAAAGGAGATGACCAGATAAAATGATCAGAGAGAGCAGTGGAAACAGGGATCCTCATTCATAAGAATTTTGCACATGCAGCTTCCTCTGTTCGGAATATTTTCCCTGCAATGTCACCACCATTTTGTTTTAAAAGGTAAGCTTTATTATTACTCGGTTATGATGAATCCAATAGAGCAGGAGACAATTGCTATTTAAGAGACTGTTACAGTTCCCAAGAGGAGAGGATATGCCACACCGTGGAGCAAAGCCTGAGAGTTAGTCAGGAGTCACAGGGAATGAGGAAGAAAAATGAGCAAGAGCCTTTATCATGGTTTCTCCAGAAAGGAAGAGGGAGACAGGATAAGTGGGCTTATGAGTGGCTAGTTTGAGTAGTGTCCACGGGCTCTGGCATAGAGAGGGCCTCTCTAGTTGTCTGATCTTTAGTCCTAGGACTACAAGGACAGAAAAATGGTGTCTCCTAAAGAGTAGGAGCCAGATTGAGGAAATGGTTCAGAGTATTGTTTCTGGTGGCTAGTTTGCCTCTGAAAGCTGTTTGTTATTTCCAGGAATTGCTATCTCTAGGAAGGGTAGTCTCTCCCAAGTCAATGAGATCTCAGATGACAAAGCATCAAAAATATAGAAGTAAAAAATGTAGTAATACATACCTGCTTTGACCTTTACCAAATTAATGTCTGCTTTTCTGTTTTTCATTCCGTGTAGCTTCTCAGTTAAGGCTTTAGTAACTTTCACTATATGTCAAATCCCCTACTATGGGTACTCATAGACTCATATAGCTACCCTTTGTATTCTTTACCTGAGTTATAAGTTTTCATTTATCTGTAAGATTTTTAAAATTGTTATCCTTTTAGCTCCCTCTTCCAGGAGACTGTAGATACCACAAGGCCCAAGCCTTGTTTATTTGGTTTGCTGTGCATTGCCAATTCCTGCCATCGTTCAAACACCTGATATAAATGTGTAGGTGGTTGTCACAGCTGGTAACAAGCCAGAGTGGACAAGGTTGTAGCACCATGGGATGAGATTAGCAGGGTCATAGAAGGCTATGCAGTGTTATAAATTTTGACTTTGTCCTGTAACCACATGGGAAGCTGGTAATAGACAGATGATCAATATGGTCACATTCTTAAAAAAGAGAGAATTGATAGAATGATACTGGAGGCAGAAATGGTAACTTATGACACTGTTGCAGGGAGGCCAGACAAGAGTTATTGAGAGACAAAAAAGAAATGGTAAGAGGGGAGGACAGACAGGACTGGGTGATTGACTAGATAAAGAGAATAATATAGATCAGTTTTGGAGTTCTGAAGTGAATGGCTAATTGTGGCCATTCTCCAAGAGAGAGGATATGGAAAAGGCAGGTTCACATAAAATAGGTTCACTTTGGAATGATGAGTTCAGTGTTACTGTGGGGATATCTAAAAGATATTCTCTTACAGTTAGTTGGGAAAATGAATTCAGCATTTAGAAGAAAGGCTTGAGTTAACACTACAGACGTGGGAACCATTAACAAGCACTTAATTTATAAGTAAATTCTATGGGTTTTGCTTTGGCCGTCTTTTTTGCCCCGGACTTAATGGTGCATCTTGTTTAGGACTTGGATATCTAGATAGATAACATTCTTTATTTTAGTCTCTTTGCATCAGTGATGAATCATGGTTTATGGATAGCAAACAGCAGTTCAATAAACTTTACTGTTCTTGTTCCTCCCAATGAAATCTTCTGTATACTTTCCATGTGACAAAATACTATGTAGTGCTTTTCACATGTTAGCCCCATGATAACTTTAGGAGTTGTTTGAATTTTCCATTTTGTAAATGGAGAATAATGAGGTTCAGTGGTTGACCCAAGATTTGTGTAGACAATAGGTGTCAGAGCTGTATTTTTCCAGATTTACCTGACTCCATGGGCCTTGCTCTTCCCTCCGAGCCTGAGCTGCCTTTGGGTGCCTGTGGTGGGTGTTGGTTTATTCTGCCTGGAATACAATTATTCTTTCTCTTTCTCTGACATACAAAAGACTTCTTTTTTTAAAGTCTAGAAGTATAGATACAAAAACATTAATAGTGATTATCTCTGCATGGTAAAATTCTGAATGATTTTTGTTTTTCTTTTCCATACTTTGCATGTCTTGAATATTATGAAATGAACATTTATGACTTTTTATAACCAGAAACATAATGGCAATCTTTACAAAACAGCAATATTTTTTTCCTTATCCCACAGTACTATAGGCGGGCATTTATTGTAATTTTACCATTGCTTCCCAGTCCCGTCACATTAGTGGAAATCCTTAAAAGTAGCTTTGTCAGTGCTTATTTTTCTTACACATAGCCTTAACAAAAAAGACAGAATAATGATGATTTTGCTTCAAGCTCACAGAACCCTAGTGAGCCCTCTTCAAGAAGAGGAATGTGTGCTATGGCATCATGGCCTGGGGAGAGTGGGTGCTCTTCTTCCCTCAGCTTCCCAGTTTATACAGTTTAACTGTTCAGGTACAAACAGTGCGTGGCAAGGTGAATAGGACTTCTGACATATCTAGAAAGTTTTGGGAACTCTGTGCTTTTAAGGAGGAAAATGGAGAAATGAAAAGGATGGATTGAGAGCATTCTTACTTTATAACTGATGTTTCTTTCAATATAAACATATGTCAGTTCCTTCCTCTTTGCTATTCAATTAGCCACAGGCATGTGTCCACTGAGGCTTTTCAGTTCTCAGCTAACATACCTCGTTAGAGTAGAGTTAGGGTTATGAAAAGGATATCCTGAGAAAATGAAAAGGACTTGGAAGTGTTTAAAGAATAATCTTCAAAAGAAACATAGTAAATCCCCCATTTAAATAACTTTTGGTTCTCTATAATTCTGAACTGAACTGCTTTTAAATTGTAAGGTTCTAATTGGAAGAGACCTAGTATCTCTACATAAAGATATAAAGAAGCCCAATAAACAATACTTAATTACCACTACATAATTCACTCAATTCTTGTAATTGCATGTGCCCTTTTGGCAGCAAAACAGGTAGGGGAAAATATTTTCTCCTAGCTCTACGCTCATCACCTTTTGCTTTTGCAGAGCTTGGAGTTTTGTGTCTGCTCAGAGCACCTCTGCGGGCCAGGCCACTGGGTGCTGCATCAGAACCCTGGGCCCCCTTTGGGCAGTCCCCGAAATACCCCCAAGGCTCTGGCTCTCCATCAAGCTTCTGGGGAACTGCAGAATGACTTAATGACATTAACAAAGAAGTATTCAGGGCCCTGAAGCTGTTAAACTTGCTCCGTAGATGTACTTGCCAGAAATAACTCAAAATACTCATCCCAAGGAGATGGTCCTGGGATACACAAGAGAAGCTTCATGTGCAAAAATTAGTCATTTTTGCTCTTGTGGTAGAATTTACCAGTCCTAAGAAGACTTGAAATACAGGTTTAAACATTACTTGAGAAATCAGTGTTGAAGTCAACTTCTGTATTCCTTTGGTAAAATCTGCTGAATGATAAGCAGAGCTTTCTTGACTGCATACCTGTGGGTGGACCCCTACACATTGGAGTTGTAGTGTATTATAGTGTTTGTCTGTGATAAACTTCATTTTAAGATAAGCATTTATTACTTTTTAGTTGTTTTAACAAATAGAGCTACCAAAGGCCAAAATCTTAGGGCTGGTGTCTGAAGTCTTCTCTCTGGACTCCTATTAGGAATATAATTAGAGTGTCGTCTCCTACCAAAAGATCTAAAATCTAAAATGGAAAATTATAATCATTTAGCCATAGTGATACTGCTGCTGACATACTGAGAGTGGTTTTTATAAATTTTTTGTTATATATTTTATTATTTAGAACAGCACTCACTGTTCAATAGAAGTATAATGGAAGCTACACATGTAGTTTAAAATTTTTTGATAGCATTCCTTATAAATAAAAAGGTGAAATTAATGGTAAATTTAACTCAATATAACCAGAATAATATTATTTAAACATATGATTAGTACAAAAATTATTGGGATATTTTCATTTTGTTTTTCTTATTCTTTTTGTGTATTTTATATTTATAGCATATTTCATTTTGGACCACCATGGATTTAGAACGTACATGTTTAAAATATCAAATATTATGGAAATATATATTAATATAAAATGAAAGTATTTTTAGAACGAGTCCCCTTTTAAAATTTTATTAGTTGGGCTGGGGATTTAGCTCAGTGGTTCTGCCTCCTGCCTCGCAAGCACAAGGTCCTGAATTTGATCCCCGGTATCATAAATAAATAAATAAATAAATAAATAAATAGATAAATAAATAAATAAATAAAATACAGGAAGGAATAGAGTGTAAGAGTAGAGCTCTTTAT
>NW_004624810.1:8194435-8233483 GCF_000247695.1 Heterocephalus glaber | reverse complement strand
GATTTAAAAATATAAATAAAATTTTATTAGTATATGTTTGCAATACATAATGAATATAATCATAGTGGGGTATTGGTACATGTACATATCACATTTTTATCCTTTTTCCTTCCCCCTCCTGTCTTCTCCCTTTCCTAGGTACTCTTAGATAACTAGAAAATAGGGAAAATAGCTTGAAATTATTTAAATAGGTCAGTAGAGTAAAATATCTATCTCATGGCATCCTGCATTATGTTGTTGTGATATATTGCTTGTATATTAATAATTATAAGGAAAAAATGAGGTGAAACTAGGGCATAGCCCATTCTCGTTCTACCTAAAATAGGCAACATTGCTGTTGACAGATGTGTGTGCCACTAGGAATTAGAGGCTCCTTGGGAATTAGAGGTTCCCTAGGAGATACTGTTACAGTGCCCTGGCTATGAGTTTGAGAACTTGAGAGACAGGTAGAATTCCTCCAAATGGAGCTATCACTATAGAAATTCTTCAAAAAGGTGAGAGAGAATGCCACTGGTGGTATTAGCACTTGAGGCTAACAAAAAACAAAGTAATTATAAATCACCTACTGTAGTGGGTTTAATATTGAATTATTCAGGACAGGAATCTTTTTTGAGAAATTTCCTTGTTTCCTGAAACTCTCCATGTGAAAATCTGTGTTTTAATTTCATTATGTCAGGATGTATTATTTTTACTTAAAGTCAAACTTAGTCTGAAGTTTTAGAAAAAGAGCAGAGTTAGTCTGTCTGAAAGCTTTGTCATTTACTCATGAGTCCCAGTTTATCTGCCCTTACGTTACCTTTAGTAGAAAAAGAGAGCTGTAGAATATGGTAAGAGTAGAAAAATCCATTGTCTTCATTGGTAAAACACTTCTAAAAGGTTGCAAAGTAATACTTCAGCCAGTAAAACTAGAAATCCCTTTTAGTAAGTCCCTTTTTAGAAATGTCTAAATATACGCATTTCAAGAGGGGCAAAGTGAGGAAAATTTATGAATTCTAGAATAGCAGCAGTTTTCTGCCCAAGGGCTTATAACTGTCATTCCTGTAAAAAAAAAAAAAAAATTAACATAGTCTCCTTCTAGCCCTGTTATGAAAACTTTAGTGAGTCAATCTGAATTTGTTACCTGCTCTTTGTTGGACTGATTTCTAAGAGATCTTTTTTCCTCACTTTTTTTTTTTTTTGCATCCAGGAATTAAATAGCTTTAATTACTTGGATCTGTACAGACTTGCTGACCTCTTTAACCTCACTTTGTTGGAGAAAGCAGTGATCGATTTCTTAGTGAAACATCTCTCTGAACTCCTGAAGAGCCGCCCAGAAGATGTTCTGACGCTTCCTTATTGCCTGCTCCAGGAGGTCCTGAAGAGTGACCGGCTGACCTCCCTGAGTGAGGAGCAGATCTGGCAGGTAAGGGCACTCTGCTCAGGTCCTCTGTTGGCATCAAGAAGGTCTGACATGATAGATGCTAAAGGATGGAGGAGCAATGCATTATTTTCTCTGTGGTTGACGTTTTAGAAGCCCTGCTCCCTTCATAAGTGACTTGAAAATGCCAGCACGTCAGGCACACAGGCCTCAGCCCACTGTGCCGCTGAGCTCAGGGGACAGCAGGTGAGATTCCTCACATTCTCCTTGTGGCTTCCCAAAGCCCTAACCTGCTCACATCAGAAAAAGTGAAGAGATTGATTTCTTCAGAAAAAGAATCATTTTCAGTTTCTGAAACTGAATATGAGAACAAAATGAATTTTACAATGATATTTATGCATATTCAGTATGAGTAGAATCAGAATAAATTCTGGGTTTTCCTGTAAACAGTTCAGAAACATTTCTTGATTGCAGTAGAGAGCATCTTGGACCTTGAGTGGAGTAATGCTCGCCTTGCACTTTGGTGGGAAAAATTTCCCTCCTTTGTTCATTCTGTATTCATTGCTGTTTTCCCAAGCCCTGCCTTTTTGTCTGACATTGCATTCTTTTCACATTGTCTATGGGACAGGAGGATATTTTGTGTTTGGAAGTTGATTATTCAATTTAGATCCCCTCTGCTCATCCCTAGTGACTATCCTTCAATAATGTACCTAATGTCTTTGGGAAATAGAGCCCATCTTCCTCCTTCCTCTAACACTGTTAGTTTCTCTGTCTGAAACACTGCCTAGACATTTTGTTGCTTCTATAGTGCTCTGCCTTCAGGATTGTCTGAAAAATAGCTATATGCAAAATATAAGGAAAAGTTTCAAGTATCTGTTGGCCGATAGGACAGTAAATCTTTGATATCTAGTATATTCAGAGAGTACTATAATTTTGGCCCAAACTGAATCATATATGTTAATTATCAATATCTGACTCTAGAGAACCCGACTCTCCCTCCCACCCTTCCTTCCTCCCCCCTCTTTCTTTTTTCTTCAATCTGCAACTTCCCTCTTTGTTTTTGAGAATAAAACCTACAGTGTACCTAGGATCTTACTAGGCTCAGGCTCTTTGAAACTTGTAGCGCTCTATTATCACAACAGGACCCCCCAAAAATGACCATTTTCCAGATGAACAAAATAAGGCTTCAGTGTCTAGCTGAGAATTACAGAGGAGAGCCAGCCTTCAAATCCATGTATGCAAACACCTGGCCCATTTCTCCACTGTTCCATATTGTCATGATTTTTTTTAAAAGTCATAATTTTTGGCTTCTTCTTGGGTATTTCTTGGAATGTATTTAAGAAGAAGTTGAAAATACTTGTGACAAAGAGATTTTGGTAGAGATTTCAATGATATCCACCTCTCCCTTATGCCAAAAATCATCAGAGTTTACTTTGGGGTCAGTTCAAAGTGGAAAGTAGCAGAATTTTCTTCAGTTCGTAGTAGAAAAATAAAGACTTAGGATGGATTCTGGATTTAGTTTTTTCTAAGTGAATTGAGTTCTGAGGCCACCCCTCCACGTGGCACTGTTGGAGGCACGGCCAGCAATCCACATGGAATGTGCAGATGTTTGAGTGTCAAGAAAATTCTATACTGTCCACCTAAGAGTTCATAATTGCCTCTCTAAAGGTTAGTAGTGTTATAATGTAGAATTTTAAAAACTGGCTTCTGCTGCAGGCAAAGGTTTTTTTTAAGACCTGGTCCTTAAGAAAGAATTAAAAGACTCATGTAAGTATTATCAATTTAGGCATTCAGCTGGCAATAAGAAACTGTTTTTGCTTTATCTTAGTAAATAAGTAATTCCCTCATACTCAACTCAAAAGAGTAAAATCAAATCAGACCAGCTATATTGCCTCAAGTATAGTTAAGTTCATCATTTTTGCTGAGGTTATACTAGTAATGCAATATACCATGGAAGAATCTAATATTCAGCCCAGGGTGAAGATTGGGTATGCCAGAGGATTAGTGTCAGGGTGCTTTATAGAAGTGAAACTTGATGGACAGGCTGGAGACAGATCTACAGAATCTCATTAAATTGCTGAATTGTTCATTACGAAACGTTCTCACTGTAATAAAGTGCTCATTGACTTTGACAAATCCCTATCCCATGTCTTAAAGACGAACAGTGAAGCAAGGGGTGTTGGGGAAGAGAAAGGAAATTGGCACAAAGTAGGACAGGTAATGGAAAAGCGGATGGTGGAGTAGTGCTATTTGATTAATATGTGCAGCCTGTAACTTAGGTGAGAGCACAGTGAATGTGCACTCATGTTTACCCAGGTGGCTGTTCTGCTTTGTGCTGATAATGTAATCTGAGACAATACCTTTTTTGGTGAAAGGTCTAATTTTCATTATTCACCAGACTTCATACAGTCTGGCTCTGAAGACCTGTCATAAGAACCTTCAAATTATCCTTTCAGAACAAACTTTTTTATCTTTCCCTGCTGGTTGTTACCCAGTCCCTGATAAAATGTGCTACAGGTTACAGTAACCATTCTGTGGATCTGTGAATCTGTGAAATTCTGCCAAGATCATACTTTATATCTGCTCTCTTTTTTCTATTTAACCTTTAAAATGTTGTCTCTCTTTTCCACAGAGGGCTTTTTGGTCCCTCCTAGACATTTTTCCCTGTTTTCCAAATCCTGAAACTACTTGGTCTGTTGATAAACTTTACTATGTATTCAGAGGTAACATAGAGACTTATGCCACAATCGAATATCAGATGTGTAAGGACATTTTATTCTCTCAAAAAATAATGTTTTTTAGCTGAGATTACATGCCTCTAATCCCAGCACTTTGGGAGGCTGAGACAGGGGGATTGTAAGTTCCAACCTAGCCTTGGCATCTTAGTGCCTTAGTGAGATCCTGTCTCAAAATAAAATAATTTAAAAAGGCTGGGTATGTAGCTCAGTTGTGAAGACCCTGGGTTCAATCTCCCACAAAATTATTTGCTTTTAAATTCAGTTCAATTCAGATTAGCAATTGAGGTTTGTTTGTTGTTGTTTGTTTTTTTTTTGGTAGGTACCAGGGATTGAACTCGGGTCCTTGCACTTGTGAGTAAGGCAGCAGAACCACTGAGCTAAATCACTGGCCCAACAATTGAGTTTTATGTTTAAAGGCTGGTGGTTTCTCAGGTTCCAGATACCATTATTGGGTTCAAAGAAAGAGGAGATTAAAGTAAGCAAATCAGCCAAAGAAGAAGTATGGTGCTGAAGGCCTCATATTAGTGACTGAGCAGATCCCCACCAGTTTTAATATGCTTTCAAGTTTAGCTGTAAACTTTATTTGAACTTTATTTTAATGGGGTCCTATTTTCTGATAGACTCAACATATAATTTTAGACTATGGAGCCAAGGTCCTGCCATAAGGGGACAGGGGATAGGAGAAATGAAGAGATGATGGCCAAAGGATGCAGAACATTCAGTTCTAAGATGCATGAGCCCTGGGGTACCTGAGTGGTTCTGAATATGTTAATTAATTTGATGGGGTTAATCATTACACAGTATATATGCATATCGATTCATCATGTTATATACCTTGACTATATATAATCCTGATTTGTCAATTAGTTTTAAATAAATAAGCCAACACAACATTTTTTTTATTTTAAAAAAATTACAATGAGGTATTTAAATACTTCAGTACCACTCCCATATACTAGACCAGCTTTCAAAGAGATTCCTGTTCCATGGGAGTACAGTTTATAGAAAAAAAAAGTCTGACTATAACATAAATTTTCAGAGAAGGTACGGCTCTCTAGCCATTAGTATTTCCTGAGGACTTTACTAAGTGCCCTAAGCCAGGATGGAGAGCAAGGCAGAGGACAAGTCTGCTAACTCCATTTTTCTCTCCCAGGCCTCTAAGAGGGAGAGATCCTTGTGGTTTTAAATCATTAATACATCTCTATAAATTATAGTTCATCTCTGAAATAGCAGAAACCAAAACCTGTTTTAATGGACAAAGATAGCATATGAAAATAAAAGTGAATATTTCTTGAGGACCTGTTATGTTCTAGGCATAGTATTGGATGTTAGGTCCTAAAAGGCTCTACAACAGTGTTGAGTATTGAGTTGGAGAGATTTAGTTCATTTTCATTTCTGAAAATGGACTTGTTTTTATTTCCCTTTATTCACTCACGGTTTTCTAATTTTAGTGAGGAGGACTTACTATTTTGTAGGGGTGGTACTTTTCTTTGTTAACCTTGGGATCTTATCGATGCGTTTATTCATTATTAATTTGGGATTTAAGGGTACCTACTAGTTATATTTTGAGCCTCACTTTGCCTGGACTTAAATGAATACTAAGACCAAACAGTTAATAGGTCATATTAACGTAAGTGTGTCAAACAAGGTCAGACCTGAGCAGAGAGCATCTACTTAGTCCTAGTAATGTCTGATTTTAGTATGGCAAAGAGGGACCATGTCATCTGTTTTGCAACTGTGGGATAATCCTATTTACATTTATCTTTGATTATATACTCCCAAAGGCAGAGGCTGAGCCTATAGTGTGTGCATCATATGCTGCTGTATCATTCTCTTGCACTTCATAAATAATAAATAAAAACAATAATGTAGAGTTTTCAGATTAAAATGTATTGACTGGATAATAAAATATACTGTTATTCCTACATAAAGTTGTATTTATTCTGAAAAAAGTAGTATACAAAATGAGTTTGGCCTTTTAAAAACTGCCTTTTTCTTATATTTTTGTTGGAAATTAGTTTTCATAAATTATATTGTTAATAACATATTCATTTTGTATTGCTGTAAGTCACAGTCAGCAACCTCAAATGCAATAATTTTTCTGAAAAGCTCCTCTAAGCTTTTATCTACACCACAAAATCACCTACATTACAGTTTGATTTAATCCTTTTCCTCAAAGGGGATCCTAGAAGGTAAACCCAAACAAAAAGCTACTTTCCCTTTATAGTTGGAAAGTAGAGGACACTAGTGATGTACTCAGCTTTCATCTTTTATCTCTCAGATGATAATTTGACCCAAACGTACCTCTGGGCAGGGAGAAGCAAGGACATCAAATGGTGTTATATGTCAAATAATACTATTGTAATACTTCTTATTTGAATATCACATCAGAGTTGTGAGAATGCTCCTGCATTTCTTTTTCTGTTCTTCTCCAATAATACAAATGGGGAAACTGAGGTAACAAAACTAGAAATGAAACTCATGTCTTCTAATTCTTGGGCTCTCTTCACTTCAGTCCATAGCTTCTAAATTCCCTAAAGAGTGATGACACAAAGATGAATCAAATTAATCTTGTGGCTTTAAATAAATTAAGAAGTACTTAATCATTCCATTTACCTGGTATAGCATCCACAAATTGAAAGGATAATGGTTATTCGCCCCGTCTCCATGTCTGGGCCATCTTACTAATTCTATGTCTTATGTCATGTGCCTCATTCATTCATGCCAAATAGTTACTGAGCACCTACTCTGCCCGAACATGTGCTGTTGAGCAATTGTCTGCTATAGGATGGGTCCTGGCAGTCAGTAATAGAAAGGACCAACAGGACTCTATTTTCAATGCTTTTTCAGAAGTCTAATTCGGAGTCTTCTGCTTGCTACTTTCACAGCATGCCTGATATCCTCCCAGTGAGTACTGACTTGTGCCAGACAGTAGGATGATTTCTTTGCCAGTTTCAGGTAGCTTGAAATGATGTGACAGTGGAAAATGAAATGTTTGTTTGGTCCTTTCCATACCACTATAAGGTCTCTTTGCCTTTTCTTTAGTGCCTTGTTCATTGTGAGCTCTTGTTCATGTATATACCCTCTAAATAACTTTGCAAACCTTTGCCAATCTATGTGATATAGCCCAAGTCATAGAAATCAGACGGGATGATTATTTAATCAAAAAATTCTATGGTTAGTGTTCACATTTTTAATAGTACATGGAACTTGGCAACTAGAAATAGAATAAAATACTATGGACTGGGAACTCTTATCTACAAACAAAATTGTAATCTTTCCTAATGTTTCTGTTTTTCCTCAATCCTATTTCATACATGCATTGTAGCACCTTTATTATATTTTTTCCACATAGACACTTTCAGGGCATCTTCATGATATCTCATTCTACTTTTTTTTTTTTTTTAACTTCCCATACCTTAAGCTAATCAAATTTGTACCATTGCTCAATTTCCTTCTTGAAACTTCTAAAGTTCCTTACAGCGATATATAGTGTTTTGTACAAATGTGATGAGAATATCTCCATTTCCTTCTTATTAGATGTTAATGAAGAGAATAAACAGTGGCTCCTTTGCATCCCAAATAGTGCTGCCCAAGGGTGTTTTATCTTCTCAGGGCCCC
Source organism: Heterocephalus glaber (assembly GCF_000247695.1). The sequence goes on along the minus strand of NW_004624810.1, from coordinate 8,225,767 downwards.
CAGCTGGACACCGAGTAATGCTGCTGTTTCAGAAATTGGTGTTAAAGCTGCCAGAGTGGATATTCAGTCATACCCCCATCTCTGTTCAGCTAATTCTTCTTTGAGGATTCATCCTGAGTAGCCTGACTAGTGGCTGTGCTGTTGTTTGCCTGGGCTGTATGCCTTTGTGAGACACATGACACATTCATTTCAGAAGGACTTTCCTCCAGCTAATCCTCAGCACTAGAGCTATATGTTGTCAAGTAGCTGTGAGGGGCAGTGATTATCAGAAATTACAGGGGCCCAAACTTGTATTCATGTGCTGCTGTTCCCATGAGTTAATAGTTTCTTTTTCTTTTTAAAGAACAAGCACAACAGAACAAGGTGATTTATGAGATATGACATATTCATGTTCTCTGCTTCTAATTTTCATTGTGATTCATGTTGTTTCCACACTGATATTTTTGTTGTTGCTGCTGTGAGAAGGAAAAAGATGACTGAAGAATATTACTTACGCATTGGTGGCCTGTAGTAATATAGCCACTACCTGGGTTATCAGGGATTTAAAAATAAAACCCAACCATAAGCTATATGTGAGGTAGAAACCCTGAGGCTAGACACAGAAGTCTATCAATAATAACAGCAATAATAATTCTTTACAAGCCTAGAGAGCTTCATATTTTAAAACATTTTTTCCACATACTTCATTTGACTCTCACATCAGCCTTGTTAAGGTTGATGAGGCAAGTTTTACCCAAACTTTACTGGGAAAACTGTAGCTCGTCAAGGTCTCATGATTGACTCACTTCACAGTATAAGTTTCAGTAAGGCTTACTGTGTTCTCTTGAAATCCCTAAAATCCCTAAAAACCCAAGACTTCAAAGTACCTTATACATCTTCTAAGCTAGAGGTTTGTATACATTACCCTATAGTGAGTGTGTCAGGAGTAGACATTTCTAATATATTATTAGTTTTTATTTTCACACATTATGCAACTTTGTGTGAAGCTACAAAAATGACCCCAATAAAATTAGCACAGGAAAGTGTTACTGAGGGTCTTTTTTTGATCAGAGCTTAGAAAATTGGAGCTCTTGATGGATAGAGGAAGAAGAATGGATAGAGAATTCTTGTAGAGGGAGGAAGCTATCTTTCATTTCTTCCAAGTACTGGGTAGTGAAATGTAAAGCAGGAAATGAAAGCTGATAAGGGGGAATCATTTTAAAATCCTATCAAGAGATTTAAATCAGTGTAAAAGAGAAACCAGAGTGTCTTTATTTCTGTTGCAGTGATACAGATTGTGGAAGTCCACAGGCTGTTGTCCCTATCTCAAGCTAGAAATTGGATGAAAGGACTGGAAATGATTAGTCATTACATTTTGATTTTATGCTCAGTAAATTGAAAATTTAGAAATTTATACAGCAGAAATGGACAGTTGGGTGATGGCTTAGATATGGGATTTAAGAGAAAGGGAGAAAATATTAATTTATTGACATTGATAAATGCTAGCCTCTTTCTACTACAAATGAACTTGTAGGTCCATGTCTTGCAATATCAGGCCAGTTGAGTGGCCATAATGGCCATGCTAGTTGGCCGAGTCTAATCATAGAGATTTCCTAGTCAAGATATGCTAAGGGAGAAGATCTAAACTTCTTTGTGGAGTGGTCCAGAGGCTCTAGAATTATTTATGTTTAAAAGAGATATCTGGAGAAACCTCCACATTTATTGTTGAATACTGACATCCATGCACATTGTTTTTTCCTCCCTGCCTTCAAAACTTCTGATTACAGGAAATAAACAACATTTGAATTGAACATACCCAGAAAAGTGGCTATTCTAAAATAACAATTGGTGGAAACATTCATCAATAAAGATAATTCTAAGATTTCTTTTGTGCCCATAATACAGAATTGTGCATCTTCTATGGTGAAGCTCTGCCCCCTCATCTGGCCATCCCTTCATGTCACATAGAGTGGCACACAGAAAGACTGGAGGTGGATGATTATATTCTGGTAGAGAAAGCATAGCCAAGAAGACAAATTTTTGTAGGAAAAAAAAGATTTTGATGAGTTCTAAAGGTAGATATCAAAGATTTCTAACCTTGTTCCACTTTGTTTATAAAAAATATTACAAGTCAGTTTTGGTGAGTGGTAAAGATATTACCCGTGCTTCAAGGACAGTAGCCAAAAAAGCCCTGCACGCTGGAGGCTCAATGAATACAGCCTCTTTGTTTGGGTTCTTGTTGATGAGAAATGCCCATACACTACCTCCTCTGACCACACAAGGAAAGCAGGTAATTAAAGGAGTGACGGATGGTGCGCTAAAGTTTAAATGTTTTAGGAAGACCTATCTTATTAACACTTTAAAGCAACTGAGCATAATATCATTAATTTTGATTAATTCATTTGCTCTTAATACAGCTTTTAATTTGTAATTCTATGTGAATTACAATGTAATTTGGCATTAATTATACTAAATTGACTATAAGTCAGCCAATCACAATGGGAAATTACTCACAGCTGAAAATAAAACTAAAGCTCTCAGGGCCAGGGATTTAGCTCAGTGGTTCCGGCACCTGCTTCGCAAGCGCAAGGACCCAAGTTCGATCCCTGGTACCAAAAAAAACCAAAAAACAAAAAACTAAAGCTCTCCATCCAGAAAGGATGTTGCATAGTTAACAGGCAAATACACTTAAGCATCCCTTTCTTTGGCTGTGAGATTGACACTGGATCTGAGGACTGTAAGAGATTCTTTATTTTGTTCACTGGAGGGACTGTGTACTATTTGGAATAAAGCCTCATATAAATCCAATAAGGGGCAAACAATAAACAGAGGGATTGACTTATTAGGCTTGCCAGGTCCCCTGAAGAATATTTTTGCTCCTCTTGTCCTGTAGGATTTAGGCAATGATGAGGGCCATGCAGTGCTTTAGAATGATTAACACCATGCCCCTTGGATTTGAGGGGTCAAAATAGGGACTTACACTCAAACTGGCCTGCTTTTCATGTTCACACTCTGTGAACCAGCTGGGAAATCCTGTTTTAAACCTTATGTACAGTCAATATCCCAAAGACATCCCTATTTGACCTATACACAAACTGCCTCTAGGTAGAACTCATGCTTAAAAAACCAACGTTATACTAAGAAAACTAACTCTACAGGAGATGATGGAGTGTGCGTCATTGATACAGATTGCTGGAGGTGCCTGTGAGTGACCAGTGGAGATGTCAGGCACTTGAGGAAGTGTAGAGAACAAGAATGGATTTGGAAAACATACTCATTTGAACCAATTGTCGGCTTTCTTTGAAAATTGTCTTCAGAACAAAACTTTGAGATGTTACAAAAAGTCTTCAGGGAGATCTGGCAGTGTACATTCTGGGTACATTTGTGGTGAAAAACTGACCCACAAAATAAAGTCTAGTTCTCAGAGAACAAATTTGTTAACTATTGCACAGAAAACTCAGGCTGTTTTAAATAACTCTTCTTTCCACTTTGTCAGTTATGTTACCTAATCTTATCATTTCAACACACAATTTAGCAAATAAAATGGCCTAAGTTTTATATAAGTGTTCATGTAAAGAGGTTAAAAACTTCCCTGAATCCCGAGCCATCAGTCACCCTCTCCTCTGTCTTATATTGATGCAGAGCATAATCCCAAAAGACACAATCCACAGCACCATAATCCAGAATGTTGAAATTCAGAAAGATCAAAATCCCTAAAATCTGAAATCTCTGAAGTTCTCTCTCTCTTTCTCTCTTTCTGTCTGTCTCTGTCTGTCTGTCCGATTAAATATGGATTAATCTTTGCAGCTAAAAGGCTTTCCTTTGATGGTACTGACTTAAGTCACAGTGTTCTCATGATGGATAGTTGATTTTAAAATTAAAAAAGAAAATACAATTTAAACACTTAATTTTGCAACTACTACACAAGTATAAATTCCATTACTAAATTTTTTAAGGGTATTATTATCTATAGTTTGTTGACAAAACAACTATCTAAATCAAATATTGTACTATTTCAACTTTAGCAAAATCCTCGTTATACCATGTTTAGCCTGCCCTATCACAGAATTTTCATTCTCTTCCCCTAGATATTTTTTTTAATGTCAGTATTTAGTTGGTGGATTTTAGGCCCTTTCCTACCTCACAGTTCGTAGTGTAGCTTCAGGTTCTTAACCAAAAACGACTTATTTGACACCCTCTGATGAATGAATTCCTTTAATGTTCTTAATGTTCTTATTTTTCTTAAAGAACTGTACAGATGTGGGCAGAGGAACTAATATTGAAGTAAACAGAGCACTGGGGTTGAGAGAAAACATTTACAAGGTGCTCCTCTCCTCGGTTTTATCTTCTCATCGTTTAGAATGCCAGCAGAATAGATGGGTCTGCTAATCAAACAGTACTGAGAGGTTAGGTCATTGGAAGCCTTTTTAGTCATTTTGTACTTTTCAAGAGTGAATTTGTTAGAATTATGCTGAATACCCACTTAAAGCCTCAGCTGATAACCCTACCTGTGTTTTATAACTCTGCACTGTCAGAACTCATAATAAGTCAAACATTCTTTCAGTGGTGCTCATAAGGGAGGAAAAAACCCCCACAAATTTAAGAGTAATTTCAGATCGTAAATGAAAAGGAGAGGCACGACTGTTCATTTGCACCAATCATGCCTTCCTTTCATCTGCTCTGATTAGGCCTGGTGCAGTTTCATCAGACTCCTCCATCACGGAGCTGTCACTCCAGCCGTCTGTTGATTGAAAACAATCAAGGCTCTGATGGCACAATTATTCTGACCCTTTAACTAGAGGCTGCTGTGATAATGAAAGGTTGATTATGATAGTTTGTGCCTCTTTCAGTTTGCCAAGAAGGTTAATTTGGGCATCAGACGGATGTTTAATGGGCGGTTGCTGGCTACACTGAGGTAAATGAGAACGTGCAGTCTTGGATATTGCACGGATATAGTTTGGCTGTCAATCATTGTCATTTGGAGTTTGTGCCTCACACTCTGGAAATCACATTTTATTTTTTCCTTGGGATTTAATTTATTCTGTGCCCTGAGGAAGTTCTTTCACTCAGTGACCTTCACAGCAGCTTTCTCTGCCTTTTTTTTTCTTTTTTCAGATGGAGCTCAAAGGGACAACACATCTAGAAGAGCATTTTTCTTTCATTTTCACTTAAAAATGGAAACTTAAAAAATTCATCCTTATCACTGCCTTCCAAGAGAGCAAATGTTTCCATTCTGATTGTGCAGTGGGAAAGTATAAACGCCAGGGATACTTTGGCCAGTTTGCTAATGCAGCAGCTCACACAGTTCTGCACTGTTTCTTATGCTATCCAGCAAATGTAGTAAATTCAAGATAGGCACATAGATGGAACTGCAGGCTCCATTCGCCTTACATTTCTCTTACTAGCCCATCTCAGAGGAGTTTGTCACATTTCTGCTTTCAAGCACAGCATCTTACTTCTTTTGCTTCCTTGAGAAGCGTGGGGGAGGGGCTGCAGTATGGAGACAGATATTTGTCTCTAGAACAGAGTTGCAGATTATTAAGAATTGCAGATTTCAGTTTGTAAAATTCAGGACCTACTCTTGTAACTATTTGAAGCATAGTGTAGGAATGATCTAGACATCTAATAATGCTGATGTTACCACTCGTAACTAATATTGTAATGAGTTCTATACTTCTTTTAATGCATAGCTTTTAAAAAAGAAAAACAGTAAAAGAAAAAGATAAAGAAAAATCCTTATTTCTATCTCCAGGCTGAGCATATAGTAGTCTCATATATCAGGTATTTGAGAGCTAGAATCATTGTTCTGATTTTTTGTTTGTGTTGTCTTCATTTTCCCTCATTTCAGGGGCATATTTCTACTTAGCCTTGAACATTTTTTTCATGTGCCAATTGTAAAACAATTAAGTGAATAGATGTTAAAATGACAGCATAATAATGATTATAATTTTGCTTCAAGTGTCCTATTTTCACATTATTTACTTCTTGCTTTTTAAAATAAGCTATTTGTTTTTGAATAGTAAAGAAAATCATTAGGTAATAATTCACTCTCACCTGAAAAGGCTCCAAAAGTGAATTAAGGCTTTGAATCCAGTTACTGTTTTCATGCAGGCTTTGTTTACACAGAAGTGCTGTCTAAAATGTTTATTTTAAAACAAATAAGAATAGAATTGTGCATGTGGTTCTTTACCACACTGACCATAAAGGATTCTCGGTGTCTAGCTCTCGTGAGAACATGGATATAATCACCCTCAGGGATGGTTCATAAAATTATTGATTAATTATGCCTTGCTCTTAAGCAATGGAAAATAAAAAGGTAATTAGGAGAGAAATATGTCAATCAAATCAATCAATAGTTTTTTGGTATTTAGAAAAGCAGTGTGAGGTTTAATTTTAATATTGTGATATTGGAGACAATGAATGGTTTTACTTTATAGATCCATTATGTTTGTAAATTAATGGGTCTTAAGTAAAGGTCATTCCTTTTTGTTTTTTTAAATAACTTTATTATCAAACACACACACATACAAAAAATTAAAAGCATTCAAAGAAGAACAATGCAAGGGGAAAAAAACTACAATAATATTCAAATACAGTAGAACTCAACCAAAACAAAACTGAAAAGCACGTAAACATTTTCCCATATAACTTAAAAAAGCATCTCAAGCACCAATAAGACACCAGAGAATGTGATTTGTTTCAGAAAGAGCCCCAAAACCAACACTGAACAAATAATGATCTGGAAAAAAAACTCCAGTTAGTTAGCAGACTCCACATAAGCCAAACTTCTCCCTAATTTAAATTTCAATACAGTCATATGACACGCGATGGAAACACAATCTGAGAAATACATTATTAGGCCGTTTCATCCATGTGTATCCTTAAACACTTTCAGTTTCTCACACTAGAGAAATTATTTGGTATTTACACATATGTGTCCTATTTTACTTAAGAGGATGGCCTCAATATGCATCCATTTACCTATAAATGTCTCTAGTTTCTCATTATTTATGGCTCAGTAGTACTCCATTTTCTAAAAAGAAACCACATCTTTATCCAGTCTCCAGTTGATGGGCACTTGGGCTGTTTCCAAGCTTTCGCTATTATGAATTGTGCAGCTATAAACGTGGGTGCACATATATCGCTGTGGTATGATTCTTTTAATTCTTTTGGGAAGATACTCAGCAGGGGGATAGCTGGGTTAAATGGGACCTCTAGTCCTAGTTCTTTGAGGTATCTCCATACTGATTTCCACAGTGGTTGCACCAGTCTGCACTCCCACCAACAATGGAGAAGGGTTCCTTTCTCCCCACACCCCTGCCAGCATTTGTTATTAGATGATTTCTTAATAGCAGCCATTCTTTCTGGGGTTAGGTGGAATCTCAGTGTTGTTTTCGTCTGCATCTCTTGAATAACCAGTGATGTTGAACTTTTTTTCATATGTTTCTTTGCTATTTCTATTTCTTTGTCTGAGAAATGTCTGTTCATTTCAGATGCCCATTTTTGAATTGGGTCTTTGAATTTGGGGGGTCTGATTTTTTTCAGTTCTTTATATATTCTAGATAGTAGTCCTTTGTCTGAGGTACAGTTGCTGAAAATTTTTTCCCACACTGTAGGTTGTCTCTTAGCTCTGTTGGTGGTTTCTCTTGCAGTGCAGAAGCTTTTTAATAAGATGAGATCCCAGTTGTTGATTCTTTGTGCAAGTACCCATGCCACTGAGATTTTGTTCATAAAGTCTTTTCCTATACCAATATCTTCGAGAGTTCTACCTATCTTCCAGCAAATTTAGTGTTTCTGTCCTAATATTTAAATCTTTAATCCACTTTAATCTTAATTTAGTGCATGGTGATAGGTATGGGTCTAATTTTAATCTTTGGCAGTTTGAAATCCAGTTTTTCCAAAGGTCATTCCTTTTTAAAGCAAATATATCATGATTTCAAATAAGTGTTGGTCCAAATCTGACTGACTGCCAGCCTCCCCAAGCTGTGTAGATGTTTGGGAAATCATCTCCAAGATAGATGACTTTGCTGCATCCTCACAAGCCCCATGACCTGCCCACCCCTGTTCTCTTACACTGACTCAGCCTACCAAGACTGTGCCCCCTCCACAGTGGTGACCCCCTCAGAAGGTCCCTCTGCCTATACTGGCAGTTATTCTGCTTCTAGGGCTGGGTTCAGTTCTTGGTCCTTAGTTTTCCATCTTTTAACTTCAGAGCTCCCTTTGCTCTTCCTCCAAACCTTATGGAGAATAAGATTTGTGATTTCTTTAGATTTGCCTCCTGTGTTTTCCATCAGCAAATATTCAGAGATTGTCCACTGAAATGAAAACACAATCCTTCCCTCTCTTCTCACATGGATTAACTTTTGTAATAGCCACTGTCTTCTATTTGTTCCTTCATCCATTGCAGTCCCTCTTTCCTCAAATCTTCTAAAACCATTGAACTACTAGTTCTCCATCTTGGAGCCACCTCACCACATACCCATCTTTCTTGCATGAAGGACACAGACTGGGCTCTCTAGGCCAGCTCCCATCCAGACTAAACCTTTTCTAAGTCTTTCTGATGCTTTCATTCTTACATATTTGATTTCTATTTGGAGACTCATCTGACATTCACTTCTTTTTAATGATCCATTTATACCCCCACACTATTTTATTTGACCATTTATGGGCTTAAGTATCCTCTGAAACTTCTGTTTAGCTAAAAAAATAATCAAAAAACAAAAAACTATGATAATTGTAATGAAGAGTGTGTTGTGGATAAAGATATTTTAGGTACTCAAACTCAAAAGTATTGCAAGGTGGGAATAGAGTACTCATTTTCCCCCAGTTATTTGTACTATGAGAAAATGAAGTTAGAGAATATAGTGTGAAATATGCTCTTTAAAGATCCGTAGCCAGTAGCCAAACTGAAATTCACATAGCAAAGGTGGTCACTGGGTGATGGTCTTTTGCAATCTATGGCAGCATAAACCGTGGTTCTCCTTCCCCAGCCCCAGCAGCCAGCATGGTACCTGCTGCATGCTCCATCCCCTTAGAGGGGAGTCGGGCCCCTGGCAGTGTTTAGTCTTGCACTTCAGTTGGTAGATCCCTCACTCCAGTTTCTGCACTTCATACATCTCAATGGTTCAAGTGATCTTTGAGGATTCTTTTCTTTTTATTTGGAGCCTGCCAACATTAAATTCTTAAATGCAGCTTAGGTATTTCCTGAGCACCTAAATTCAGCATAGTACCACTTATTTGAGGGATTTGACTCTCTGTCAGTGACCTGGGGGCAGTTGCTTGAGCCTGTGAGGGCCATTTGGTCATACTATTAAAGGTTTAATTTCAGGTAGAGAGCACATGTGCCAATGAACCTGCTATTGGCTCATTATTTGCAAGTCAGTTCACAAAGAAATAGTAAAACCTCGATGCTCTCAGGATGCTCTAGGGTATGTTTACAAATTAATCAGTTCTTTTAAAACTATAAAAATTAGAAATGTGCCTACACCATTGAAAACACCAATGAAATGAAAATGTGGAAAAAAATGGTCTTGCACATGTTTGAAACTGTCTACAAAAAATCGAAACTTCCAAGTTTGTAGGATTTCCCCCCTTGAATTCAAAATTCCATGAATATGATTTACAGGGAACTATCAAGATTCTTGAGATCAAGAATAAACCTTGAGTTTTATAGTATTAACGGAGCTTGCAGTTGAATGGCAAATAAGAAAGAATGTATCTGTGCTGATTAGAATCTTCTTCCTCATCAGTTACATTCTTGGCACATAGTGAACACTCAAAAAATTGAGGAATGGATGAATGAGGAAACTGAAAGAAAAGATTCATGGTTATATAATTTTCCTACAGAAGAACAAAAGATAAACATAAGTAATCCACTCATACAACCATTATTTTAGTTTTCTAAAACCATATATGTATACAGATACATACATACATACATACATAGTCCGCCAAAAATGTATACACACTCCAAGAAAAGAAAAACTTATATAAATATTTTAATACTAAATTTATTGAGACATCATGGAATTAATACATGTTATCTTTGGCCCCTACAATTACAAGAGGTGCTCAAAGTGGTGACCATTAGCTTCCAGATGTTTATTTGTATGATAAACAGCTACTGGGGTAAACTTGGCCATTGAGATTGCTGTGCATGTATTTTCAGTTTCTTCTCTAAGGGCTGGTAGTGTAGTGGGTTTTCTGCGGTATACATCCTCTAGGATCCCCCATATAAGGGTAACACCATCTGTTGAAAAATATCATGCTATTTTTCTTTTCCTGAAGAGTGTGTATACATTTTTTCAGTGGGATATATGTTGACTGAGTTGGTATTTTGAGATTTAAGGGAACTCATATGGACACAAATTCATATTTTCAATGGGATACTCAAGGAAAAACAGTGTATACTGAGCATTATGCAGAAACAACTACATTTAAGTTTATCTTTTTTATTCAGTCATTCATGCTTCTCTGACTTGGGATTTTTACAAAGCCACAAAACTTAAATTGCTGGGTTAGAATTTCATTTGTGTGAAAATTGGCTTGTGAGAAGGGATAGTTCATAATCTGTTGTGCTACCATGATTTTATCACCTTACAACAGTGAAGTATTTAATACTGCATAATATTTCTTATAATCCACAGTAATCTTTCAAATTTTATTTCAATTTTACATGATATTATTTTATATAAAAACAGTTTGCATGTGATGACTTTGTCATGAATTCAAAAGGATAACTGCACTGAGGAATAGCTCCATCTCTTGGTGCTGTGTTGCCACTGTATTAAGTCTATGTATTGCCTGTCATAGTTTCTTAAGCACTCTCACATGTTATCTCACTCAGTGTTCTATAGAACCCTACGACGTAGGAAATGTCATGTTTTATAGATGATGAAATTGAGTCTCAGTGTGTTGGTGTTTTTTCTGATAGCACAATGTATCATTATAGAAATATGTCTTTGACATCAAATCCTGCCTTTTTTTCATTTGCCATGATGAGCATGTGCTAATTAGTGATAGAAGAAAGCATCAGGATTTCCTTGTCCATTCCAACTGACTTCCCCATAATGCATCCTCATTGCATGAAGTAGTTGGGAAATAATTTGAGATGCTATGACCCAAGTAGGACAGGCTAGTCTCTGTTCATCAATGGAATAGAGGAGGATTTTCTTGATTAACAAAATTGGTTTTCTCTTATTTTTCAAAATTGCTCCAAAAATATAGGCTTAACATCTTACTGACCATATGTAAAGTAAGCAGGACATGTTACAGAAATATAAAGGACACTAACATCTTACTTAGAATCTCATGGCATTAATCCAGAATCATGTAATGTTCTGAAGCAATCTTGTCCATTGACAACTAGACGGATAAATATTGTCTGTTGGCTCAGAGATGGTTACCAGACCATTGAAAGGCAATTACAGGATGTTATTTCTATAATTGTGTATGTGTTTGATCAAATATGAGGTAACTAGGAATGAATTTCACTTTCCCTGCAGCACTATTGGCAAGGGTGATATTGTTTGTATTTTATTGTCCTAATGGGCATTCTTACCATCTAAAAAGTTTTGTATGCTCTATATGTAGGCATCATATATTTACAGACAGTCCAGAGATAAAATTTATGTTAACAATAAACCACATATTTATATTTACATTTAAGATCTCATCTGGGATTTTAAATAAACAGTACCTTAAAGCAGTCACCGTAGAAATTTGAAATGTATGTTCTTTGGTTGAGATTTTATTTTTACAAGAGATGATATCTGTTAGATTGAATAATATAACTTGGTCACAGTTGTTCCCAGGAAGAAAGATGCTAGTGTAACCCATTTTTAACATAGGGTTCTGTGTGCATACAAACCTTTACATGCATACATGTGAAAATATTTTGCCAAGCACAGAATTATAGACAAAAAAACCTCACTTTGTTTCTCTGAAAAAAAATTTATAAAAACTATTCATCCTGTTAAAATCCATGGTTTGCACACTAGATACAGTGATAAATTTTGGTTGCCTCTCCTGCCTGTAGGAATTTGGGAGGATTCTACTTTAGAATATTTTGGATGGATCCATAGGTGACATATATCCTAGAGGTAGAAGAAACTCTCTCACCAATGCAACAACTCATTCCTTTTACAGATGAGAAGCCACCTGACTGGCCAAATGTCACCCACATCCGTATGCTACTTTTTTATTGGCTTTTTGAAGATAAGCTCAATTTGGTAGCCACTTTTGATAGACAGACTGGATGGATATCGCAGGATACTAAAGTTACCTCTTTTCCTATCTTTATTTTCTCTTCATCTGGATTTACAACTTACCTTTTAAAAAATCTTCCTGTGTTATGAGATTGAACCAAAATAAAACAGGTCAATTTTTATTTACCTTCCTAAATATCTGAAACTTAAATGTAATAGGCCTTAGAGTACTTTTCATGTGGTTTCTCTAGTCATGTGTTTTTTATTCATCTGTGGTTAACAGACATACTCAGTATCAAGGATTTTGCTTTTAGAGCCTTGCAGTAAGTATAAAGGTAATTATCAGAGTACAAATTTTATGTAAAAGGTGAAAATAAGAGCATTTACCAAATAGCTTCATAAAAGTTTAAATAAACAATGAAAGACCATGTAATATTATCATATCTGCTAAGCTGAATATTGTTTATAAAATCTGTCAGGTTATTTTTTTTTTCTGACAGTATATGATCTTGAGCCTCATCAGACTTGATTCTACTGAAATATTCTTCTTTGAGGAAAAAATACACTGTTTCTGTAGTCAGCCATAATGGTTAATGTGCAACCTCCCTTGAAAAATCTGTTTTACAAGCAAAATGTTAACACAGTTTTAATTATACCACTTGAGTGAGCACTGTTGTAATTTGTAATATTCCTCCATGGTAACATTTTCATTGTTCTGGTAGGAGAAAATACTCTGACCCTGCATCCCTACTTTCTGGTTCTTTGGATTTTATGGGAATGCTATCTTAAAGATGAGAACATGACCATAAGATTTGGTGTATTTATTTATTAATATAAGGTTTCTTTTCTGTGGAAGTCATTATTTTGGCTTAATATGTCACTATTTGTACTATACATGACTCACATTAAAGAAGTGAGCTGGGTGTAGCACAGCAAATCTCAATACCTGCTCACTTACATTAGACAAATTTATAATATTTAGTCTAGAGAAACTATTAATCTTAGGAGGATATCATGTTAAAGTTTTATGTTTATTAGAATTCATGGCATTTAAAATAGTACATAAAATAGTGTACCTGGATCTACATGTAACAATCATTGAACTTCCCTTTGAGGATGTGGGATTATAGAGCGCATGCTTGATAGTCTATTTAGAAAGGAAAAATTCTACCTATGTATTGTTATTCATACCATTCAAACATGCTGCCCTGGCTTCCCACAACTTGTTGCCCAGATGCTCTTTAATATTCCCAACTCTTTGGTGGAGGCTCAGGAATGTCAGTTATTGATTTACTGCTGTGCCCTTTCTTTGTCCATTTCTGAAATTGCACAATTATGGGATTTATGCTGCTTTTTGGGCACCTAGGGAAGACTGGTGCTCTGGTTTATCTGAATGGGATGTCAAGACTGGCAAGGACATAGAAATGTGTCCCTTCACAGCATGGGTTCCTGCAAAGAAGAGGGCTCACTTTGCACTTTCAGCAAAGCTGTCTATGACCAAAATTTAGATAGATGAATAATAACAGCTGCCTGGGGCCAAAGGGGCAGAGTAAGGGCATGAACAAAAATACCAGTCATTGCTTACTCAGCTCTGGCGGACATGTTCTGTGATAAGAGCATTCTTTTCCATGAAAACAGAGTATTTGTGGACCAAGATAAAGAAGTAGTCATTACTTTCGTCATACAGGCTTTATCTTTTGTTAGTGTTGCTCCAAAAGATTTGATCACTTATCTGATGAGAGCCTGCTTTGTAAGGATACTTGTGGTGTATATTTACAAGGTATAAAGACACTTCTATGGAAGAGAGCACATTGGTGTGTATTTTGAGATTTGGGATAACTTCATAATTAATATACTTTCTGGAAATCCATGAGGGTAACATTTGTTGTTTTAGAATTACTTCAAGTTTTATAATGCACACATATGGATATAAACAAGCAGAGTTACACTTCAAAACATCTGCTTCTTTAAAAGGATCAGTCATGTTAGATTTCAAAACAGCAGCTTGAGTGTGTTGGACATGAACAGTAAATGATCACAACTCAAGGATTTGATATTTTTGGAAATGTAACATTTGTCCATATAGTTGATATATTTCTGAAATACATATGAGTATATTATGTGTGTTATTTTTTTCTTTTCTTGTGGTGCTGGGGCTCAAACCCAGGTCTTTGCTTGTGCTAGGTAGGTCTACTACCACAGTGGAGCTACACTCCTGCTCCAATTACATATGTTAATTTAACTAGAGCAATATTTATAGAATGTAGGATTATATACTATACTATTATATTATATTGTATTCCCTAAGATAGCAATCAGTAGAAATATCTTAGAAAACTAAAAAGAAATGTTATCCTTTCCATATTATTTTGAACCTGCTTTTAGTTAACATGGAATAACCTAGAATTAAAAGACATGTGCCCATAAAAAGTGAAACGATAATTTAAGACCCAAAATATGTTATTTTTCCAAAATACTTTTTTTTAATTTCAAGCTCAAATGGTACCATTAAATATTTGGTGTATGTTTCAGAAGTAATCTATAAGTAAGATTCATTGAAAAATATTGTCAACCTATCTGGTAACAAAATATACCTATTTTAAAAATAGACTTATTTTTCTAATTGAAGTTATATTGAACTTGAGTATATTTGCCTTGAATCTACCTTAAAATAATTATTGATGGAAAAACAATGACAACGTGATATAATAGAAAAATACATTGTTTAGTTTAAAAACTGGCTTTCTAGTTGCAGCTCTTCTGCTAATTAGTTGCATGACTTGGGTTAAGTCATTGATCTTGTCTGGATTTCATTTCCATCTGTAAAATTGAGAAGTTTAAATAAAGTGGATTCTAAAGTTTCTTCTGGATTGAAAGTTTTATTATTTATTTGAGAGTTTAAAAGACTACAGTGTTGGGCCAGGGATTTAGCTCTGGTTCCACTGCCTGCCTCGCAAGCGCAAGGTCCCAAATTTGATCCTCAATACCAAAAAAAAAAAAGACTACAGTGTTTATTAAGTCCTCAAGAAGCTCAAAGAGATGAGACCAGCACCACTGATGTGAAGGAGGAAACAAGGGCTCACATCTCTAGCTTCAGTATAGATTTTTGAGGGGTTATAAAGGCCTCATGAGAAAGCCATAAAAATGAGATAATACAATAGGAAACTGAAGCCTATGGTAGATAAATAAATAAGTATACAAAAGAATTTGTATTGTTTTTTCAAGAAAAATTGAAGAAATAGCCTAAGAATAGTTGTAAAACTTTTCCATTTATACCACAAATATTTAGAGCTAACTATGGCTGGGTACTGTTATATGGAAGATGAGAAAGATGAGTTGAGTTTGGATTAAGCTCTAGCTAATGCTCTTTCTAAAAAGGAACAATTCTCTAGTGGCTCAAATGAACTGAGTTAGGCAGGATGCATGAGCAATCTCCTGCTGACATGACAATCCACTATGCTTCAAATTGTACAGTAAAATCTTGCCTAATTACCATGTTTCCTAAGTATTCTTTGTTGCACCCTCTCAAATTTATCAGTATTTTCTTTTCCACTCTTGCTGGGTTTACTAAAAGGGTGGGAGATGATTTTGGCTACATGCTTCATTTTCTTCCCACATTACAGTAAGGGGGCAGGATAGCAATATGACAGAATGAATAAGCTAGAACAGGACTTCAGCCTCCTCTAAGGTAGCTTTTCTCCTTGTAGTGTCGTTGTAAAGCTGCTAGTTTGCAGAACAGTCTTTTTTCAAGCATAATCATCAAAACATGCCACAGAGCTAACTGTGGGTTCCATGATGCCTCAGTGAGGAATCAGTCTTCTGTTCATTGTAGTCTCTAAGCCCCTCAAGTAAGTACCAAGATTCTTTCCAAAACCTTTCCCTTAATTCAGTGCAGCAGTAGATAGTGCTCTGGTTAAGTTCAAACCATAGAAAGCACTTTAAAGTGGTCCGTTATTTTGACTTTTTATTTTGCCATTTCTTTCATTATTTGACCAAATAAGAATTATTCTTGTTTTCAGTGGTTTTTCTCATTTATTTTTTATAGAAGTAAAAAGAGGGCACAGTAATATTTTTACATTTATTATTGCAAAAGCAAAAGTGCAGTGTTGATATATACTTGACTTACTTTATGTTACTGCTAACATAAGTCAGTCATTGATTTATAAACCTCATGGAACCAGGGTCTCAAAACATGCTACTTATAATATTAAGTTAATCAAATGTCCTATATATTTATTTAATAATTTCTTTGACTTAATTAGATTTATAATATCTTAAATTTGAAACAGTATGCTTATCTAGTAAGACAGAAATTTATCCTAGTAGATGGAACAGTTAATGCACTTTTCTAATGTAAATTCAGACAGCATGGAACAAGAACACTTTTATGAATAAACGTCTGTCTAAAATCTTCCTACTCAAGAGTGTAGGTCCAGGGGCATTTGCATCAACTAGGAGCTCATGGACTCCAAATCCACCATTTTCACTACTGGATCCAAACCTGCATTTTGTCCCAATACTCCAAGTCATTCATATGCAAGTAAGATTGGAAGTTGGTGGGAGAATAGTTTATTGTAAATTGCATATGCCTTTGATGTGAAGAAAAGATAAACCCAGCAAGTATGAATGACTTATCTGGTCTGAAAATGTTAGTAAATTTTAAAGAAGCAAAAATTATATATGATCTGTAAGAAATTAGAAATGCTGGAAAAAATAAGATAAAAATCATTAGAAAATACAAAAAATGTGTAATACATAGTATTTAGGGAAATCGAGGGTTGAAAGCATCATCATACATGTAACATGAAGTGGTAGATAGCTAGAAGTTATTCAGTAATAGATCACAATGGTCATTATTTCATTGCCAATTCGAATTATTAGAGATTTCCTTAAAAGCAGAACATAGCTGAGGCTTGTGTACCTCCCATGCAGTTAATGACACCATTTGCTAGGAAGATAAAGATTAACCAGCAAATATACAGAGATGGGATGGAAGACTGATGATGACATAGGAAGAACTGATTTATGAGGAAAGAGAAAAATAATTAAATGGGCAATACTATGCTATAAAAAGAGGCTATAGCGACATGGATATTTATCTATTGTTACTCCAGTGCTGTTTTCTATATATACTACAGTGTATGAAAAATGCAGAGCTGTAAGGATGTAAGGGTGCTGAGAAGTTGCTTATAGAGAAAAACAATATCAACTAGAATTACTCAAATTAGGGATAATATCAAAGATTAAGTTTCAGAAAATTGTACCTAGTGCATAAGAAATGACCCTGAGCAACATGACTATCTCTGGAACTTTAGAAGGATCTGTGGGCAAAGAATAAAAAATTATTTATTAAGTTGTTGAAGTATCTCCCTAGAGAAATAATTGGAATCTCTTCCTTTGAAACTTCTGTAGTTGGGGCAAAAAAAAAAAAAAAAAAAAGAGACCTCAAAGAAAAAATTAAAGGTCTCATTTGGCCATTTATTTTACTTATATTTTCCTAAAAGGACTGGGTATGTAGCTCAGTATAATGGCCCTGGGTTCAATCCGTTGGGGCAAAAAAAAAAAAAAAAAGACTAGGATGCCACGTGTGAGAATCCTCTCTACTTGTAGTAGACACCTGGTGATTGATGAGTTACATTTTTCTTTTGCAACAACTTTGATTATTGATGATGTTACCATACATATATTTTTTTCATTAGCTTGGTATCCTATTTAAATAAAAAATGCCATCTTCTATAAAACATCTAAAATATCATTCATTTTTCCTCTGTAGTGCCTGCCACATTGGTAACTAGCATTTTCTTGCTCTTTTTTTCCTTTTCACTCTATAATTAAGAGATGCACTTCACTGCATAGCACAATTGAATTAACTTTATTTGGAAGTTAACAAAACAAGCACAAAATGCACCTTGCCATTTGGAGCCATTCTTCAAATGGGTGCAGAAACTCTGAAAGTCTGAAATCATTGAGTGCTTCAGACAACCTAGTGATTATTTTTACTAGAAGAAAAGCCAGATCATTTTGCCAAGGGGTAATGATCTGAGGATCCTGGATTTTCTTCTCCTTCCTCCTGTAGCCCAGGCATCATCTGAACAGGGAAGCCCGGCACCCCAATTCTGTGAGTTGGAAAGCAAGTAAAACACAACAAGAATTATTTAATATTCTAATTCATTGCTTTTTCCTGCTCTTTCAGATCCACTTTAGGAGTTCTAGTTGAATTAAGTATTGCTAAGAATAATTCAAATCAAATATACTGGAAATGTTAGACATACTATTTTATGTTAGTGCATGGGAACATTTGCCAAACTTAAATATTAAGTCACATTAATTAAATTACTTCAGTTTTTTCATAAATGAATTGGTTTTTTATGGCATTTTAAAAGTAATGTTTAGTTTTGTTATTTTTGACTTAGTGAACTTGCTTCAGTTTTAGGAAATTCTCTTTGCCTATAGAAAAGTTATCCTTTTGTTCTTCAAAAAGATCTGGAAGGGAAAATAAAAAGGGATTATATTCTGCTTTTATCCATAATACAAAGATAAACTCCTCTATATCCTATTTGTGAAAATGATCCTAACAAATTGTCAGCATTTTACTTGCACAGGTAACAACTGTCTTCAAGGTGAAAACTGACAGAAAAAAATAAAATTGATAAGCCATAATCTTACTTTTCCTCTTCTTGCTTCCTGACTGCTATACCTACCAAAGGGGTGGGAGAGAGTCGTGTTTTTTTTTCTAAATCATTCTTCTAGTGTCATATTGATTTTCTCCCAGGTACACCCTGTGGTCTCAGGTGATCACAAATTTTCTTACTTACTCATATGGATGCAACACCTTGCCCACAGGTTGACATGTGCTACTTGAGCTGTGGTGGCACTGCTCACCATTGACATTTCCTTTTGTGGGGTATACTAAACCTCTTATGTATGAAAAATAAGAAAACAGGCTGTTCACAACAGTATTTTCATGATTTAGAAAGCAATTACTTTTCACCCTAAATATCATTAACCTCCATTAGTGTTGCTTAACATTGCTCCTAACTGATATAACACTGTCTTGGGTTATTTTGTGTGTCTGCTGATATGGGAAGAAAAAAAGCCCCTCACTTAAGTCTCAAAATATTCTACTGCTATGGTGTTTTGTGGCAAAAATTGTATTAATTGTCTGAGAGAGTACATGGTGACCTGCCTGTATGCCGTTGTGGTTGTTCTTCTTTCCTCTCATCCCACTTCCCTCTGTTTCAGCTAGCTGTGAGGTGGTTGGAACATAACTGCCATTACCAGTACATGGATGAGCTTCTGCAGTATATCCGCTTTGGCCTAATGGATGTGGATACTCTCCATACAGTTGCCCTGTCACACCCCCTGGTCCAGGCAAGTGAGACTGCAACCGCCCTTGTCAACGAGGCCCTGGAATACCACCAGAGCATCTATGCACAGCCTGTCTGGCAGACCTGCAGGACTAAACCACGCTTCCAGTCAGACACACTATATATCATTGGTGGGAAAAAGCGTGAGGTCTGTAAAGTCAAGGAACTTCGGTATTTTAATCCTGTGGACCAGGAGAATGCTCTCATAGCTGCCATTGCCAACTGGAGTGAGCTGGCTCCCATGCCAGTGGGGAGGAGCCATCACTGTGTGGCAGTCATGGGGGACTTCCTATTTGTAGCAGGAGGGGAAGTGGAGCATGCCAGTGGCAGAACGTGTGCAGTGAGGACTGCTTGCCGCTATGACCCTCGTAGTAATTCCTGGGCAGAAATAGCACCCATGAAAAACTGCCGGGAGCATTTTGTATTGGGTGCCATGGATGAATACCTCTATGCAGTTGGGGGCAGAAATGAACTACGGCAAGTTCTGCCTACAGTTGAGCGATACTGCCCCAAGAAGAACAAATGGACTTTTGTGCAGTCCTTTGACAGATCCCTTTCATGTCATGCTGGATATGTGGCTGATGGTCTTCTTTGGATATCAGGTAGAATGTACCTCATATGTTGGATTTATCAAAAAACTCCTTCACTGTGGCATAAATTTAAAAGTCAAGCTTTGGTAGTGTAGTCATGTTTAATTGAACAATTGAGCCAACAATGCCATTTTTAGCTAATAATCATTTTTTGAGCACCTGCTCCATAAAGAACAATATAATTTAAAGTATTTGTTCTGTGACTTTCTGAGTGATTAGTGATGTAAAAATTCAAGATGGAAGGTAATGGTTCATCACACCTGTTTTTCTTCTATTGTCTACATTATTAGCTTTTGATTATTCTGGGGTTATATTGCATACTTTGTGGTTTATTTGGTTTCTTTCCTTTTTCTTTTATTCTTGGATCCCTGGCTAGGAGCCATTTCTTCAGAGATAACTCAGGAGAAATAAAAGCTCAGTAAATCCATTTTGCTGGGTATAAAAATGGGTATGTATCCAGGTATTAGCTATGCTGTGCATTGAAGGAAGGAATTTAAGTTACTAAAAGCATTTGTATTATCTATAAATGGTATTACTCATGCCATCCTAATCTTTCATTCCTATTTACTTTCCCTTTTTTTACTGACTATATTGGGATATAGTTTGAGCTCTACCTTATTTTACTTTTTTGTTGTTTCCATTTTAACCTTTTGGTTATGGAAAAAGCAGAGACAAATATACTGAACTCCACATACCTATAACCCAGCTTTAACCATTAACCATTTATTGCTAGTCCTTGTTCTATCCCCACTTTCATATCCTTCCAGACCTCTCCTGGCTACAGTTTTGGATATATAGGAGTCTGTGTAGCATCTGCTATCAATATCCCCAAATTGACCTGTGCTTTCAATCTTATTGTGGAGAAATAGCTGAAGTGCTGTCCTTTGAAAAGTTTGGCTATCAGGGAACAAAGTTGCATCTTCTCTCACATGGAGGGTAAATACCTATATTGTAACTCAGATAGAACTTGGATTTTTGGGTTATCAAGGACAAAGAGGAATAGGAAGATAAATAAATGTTATGGGTAGTGGTGCTATTTGTACTTGGAAGAAATGATGTTTTAGGAGGTAGATGTTTCTCAGCTTTTCTCAATAATTATCTCCAGTTTTTTTACACCTGTTTTGACAGAATTCTCCCTTGCTTTAAATATGTTTGCACTCTGTTCACTTTTCTTCTGCTGTCCTCATAACTAGAGAGACAGTCCTAGGCTCGTCTTCTCTAGGTGATGCCTCAATTATTGGTAATTCCCTAATTTTCATTGTTGTAACCTAGGATTAAGTGCTTAATAAATTAATGAACGAAGTTAAGATAGTAAGGAAGAGGATAAATGAGAGTCCAATAATTACTGGTCCCATATACAAAATGAACATGAAAAATGAGTGTATATGTTAGTGCATGTAGATACATTTAATAAAAACTTTATCTGGTGGCATCTTCCTTGTTCTTTAAATATGTATTTCAACAGTTAAGAAAAGAACCACCAGGACTATATCCTGTTGGTTTGGCTGAAGAAACTTCAACCTGGCTACAAATAAGTACTTGGTAACAGAAGAAACAGATTTGTACTTTCTTGGACAACAGAAAAATGATGGATTTATGAAATCAGTGCAATTTGTTTACTCCCAATGTACATTCCTTCTATTGATTTATTTGATTTTATATTTTCTCATTGTACTCTATTTCTAATTTTGGCATTGTACTTCTTAAATTTTGTATGGATTTCTCAATATTATAACAAATATTCCTTGTTTTGGACTGTAAAACTAGCTTTTTAAAAAAATTCCAGGGTTTCCCTTAAATAGTCTTAAAGCTATGGCAACTTAATATTTTTCAGTGAGGCCTAAGAAAGCACAGGAGCTCATTTTAGACTGGCTAGATTGATCATCCTGGTATCAAGTTGAGTATCCTTTCAATATAGGCCTATATGTTTCCTTTTCCATTTTATTAAATCTATCAATGTATTATATATCTTTTGCTATCCCACTTTGTCTCCTACTGTAAATAGAAATACATTTTCTTTGTTCTTCTTTTGCACTAATGTATGCAGCCTGTGTTAACCATACTTAATGA
Source organism: Heterocephalus glaber (assembly GCF_000247695.1). The sequence goes on along the minus strand of NW_004624810.1, from coordinate 8,203,555 downwards.
AAACAATATCAATTTTCTCAGGTTTGTTTCTCCCTACTGTGTACTTAAGATGAGAAACTCACTTTCCTGTGTACAGTACAATACCTGTAATTGGAAAGAAGAGGAAATCGCCAGTGACATTTCTAATACCTTCAGCCATCTGCCTCTTTCCTCAGGCCCAGTTTATAATAAATCAATTGTGAATCTAAACATGACTAGGGAGGGGTGGCCAGATTTGCTAACAGGGCCTTTTAAAAAGGCAGGTATATATCACCCTCCATATTTCTGATTTAGAAATGTGCACCTATTTATTGGAGCAGATGAACATGTTTGAAGTTCTTCTTATCTTTGACCAAATAATCAAATATTTCCAATTTAATTGATGGGGATTGAGTCATTGGCATCTGTCTGGTATTTTGCAAGCTTTGCCTGAGGTAGCAGTAGTATAGATTATAGAATGTGGATTTCAGAGGCTTAGTTCTGTTCCACAGAACACAAAATGAATGTTTCTTTAGAGACTCAGTATTTCCAGCATGCTCCCTCCCTCTCTGTTCCCTTTCCCTTTTTTTGTTCATTTTGGGGCCAAGGCATCTTGAAAACTTTCCATAGTTTTTAAAGTGTGATAAGCAGAGAGGAATTCAGAAAAATCAGGCGGTATGGCTATACACATTAGCATTTAATTTAAGATGTTAGAGATAGTCAAATTTTACAGGTTCCTGTAGAATTTGACATTGTGACCCAATTCACAAATACTCCATCCCATTTCAATCTGAAATTCACAGTACTGAAGTAAAATAAGCATTAAATATCCTGCAGCTGTGCTTTAAAATATACAGTCTCTGTTGTAAGGTATAGTTTCTGAACTACTAAAAAGATCCTATTTTTGTGAAGAAAATTTAATCCTGAGCTCATCTTGAAGCACAACTTTTAATTTTTATCAAGTGGAAGCAAGATAATGAGGAGCTAGCTACAAAATTAGCACTTTAAAACTATAAAAATAAGACAAATGCTACTGCATTTACTCAAAAGCAATATATTTGATGCTTTCCTGATGTTCTGGTGAATGCTATGTTCTTACGTAGTGCTGTGTCACAGATACAAGATTAATTTTGCAAACACTTCCTACCCTCTAGGAGCTGACAAGGTTTTTCGGATATTCCATTAATGAAAGAACATTTGTTAAAGCTTCTTTAATTTCCTAGAAGCTATGTTTGTTTTCATCTTGATTAAATTTATATAAAGCTTGCATTCTTCTCATTTAAAATAACTTTAATGTATTCATATCCACTAAAGGGACTTTGGATTTTCTAGTGTCTATTAAAGTTATAAAAACATAAACTTTCATTAACATTTTTAAAATATCATAGTTTTAGCTTTCTGAGTGAAGATATTATTTTTCTAGCACCTAAATTTTAAATAGAATATATTGGGAACTAACAGCAGATTTCATGGAGGTTGAGTTGTCGTGTGCTAAGACAACACAGTATAGTTGCACACATGTGTGAAATTGCCCCACTTCTTACCAGTCTTGAGATGCTGAGCAAAGTTCCTAACCTTGCTACGTCTTCTCCCAGGCTATGCTCCAGTAGCAAAGCAGTCCAGTTAGTATGGTGGCATGATGGTAGAAGTTTTGCAAGGTCCAGAAGCAACACAGTGCAGGGAGTAATGATTACAGAGGACAAGTAAGATAGGATAGCCTAATCTGGTCTCAGGTTTTTGGCTACTTTGTATATATCCATTAATCCCTACCTGGCTTTCCCCTTGAACTTTATGGTCCAATCATTTCAATAATTGTGCCCTTAGGCAAACACAGTATTGGACAAACCCAGTGAACCACTTTGTTCCTCATTATCCACTGTGAAGGGAAATTGGTTTTAGGGCACAAATGCACATGTGTATGTGTACACACACATACCATCAACAGGAAAACTTTAGCTACTCAAGATGCTTTTACAAAATTGTGTAATATTTGCCTAAAACCTATCACATCACCACATATCCTAAAATGTAAATGCTATGTAAATAGTTATTTTACTATATTATTGAGGGAATAATGACAAGAAAAGTATACATGTTCAGTACTGATGAAAAAATGTTCCCAAATATTTTCTAACTGTAGTTGGTTGAATCCATAGTCATGGAACCGATGGGTACAAAAGGTTGAATTGTATGTAAGCAGTAAAATTCAACTGCCCCTCCCTAGACTCCCTATGGGAGGGGGCCACTAACAGGAAGGTTTGGTGGGCCATCTCCTCAGCTCACTAAGCATGTGACACTCCAGCACTCCCTATGTGCTACTACTCTTCTCTCACCCTCTCTACTTCACTGGATCTAACTTCTTCACTTTCATCAAGATTCCTTCCTGAGACTCCCAGAGAGGACCTTGCCTTTGTTTCCCTAATAGGTGGAGGTAGCAAATAGTGTGAGGAGACATACGGGCATGAAATAGTCGGGAAACAGGCCAAGCTTGGGAAACACTAGCAAGGAGGGTGTTGGGTGGGGCACTCAGGAAGAAATCAGAAAATGAGGGATGGACAAGGTCAGAGGAGGAGGAGAGGGGTGTTACAGGAAAGTGCAATGAGGGAGATCTGTTCAAGACCATAGAGACATCAGAGTCCAAAATATGTCCACCATGCTTTTCAATCAGGAGAACTGCAGCGAAAGCAATTTCAGAGGAGTGGAAGAAGGTAGAAACTAGAACAGAGTAGTTTAAAGTGTGACTGGAAAAGTAAGAGTAGAAACCACAGATACAAGCTACACTGGCAAAAAATTGGAATAAGGTTATCTTGACCTAATATCCATGGACAATGAATGTATCATCTAAACTTCATCTCTGAGCCTGAGCTTATCAAGAAACTTCCCAATTATTATCTAGCTTGTTGTGCATTCTTATCTAGAGGAACAGAATGAGTTGTTTCTAAGTTCCACACATATTTCAGTCCACAGGAGACCCACAGATTTTTCATTAAGAATAATATTTGGCTTTAGAAAAAAAAAAGGAGAGTAGAAGGTTAAAAAGGAGAGAGAAGTCTAGCTGAGAAAAGAGAGCATAATTAGAAAAATAAATTCAGGTTCAAATGAGAGGTTTTTTTTTAAAGGATGCAAGTGCATTACGCACATTTACAGATGAGGGAAGGAAGAGAGTAAAATAGAAGATGGAAGGAAGAGGGGCTTCCATTTGCTTGGTAAATGCTGAGAGCATCTCCTAGGAACCAAGACTAGTGGTATACTGGTATACAATATTGACAACAGACAAAGAGTCCTCAGTAAGGAGTTAGTGGAAGAATGGATCTCTTTCAAAAGAAAGGGATCCCTCAGGTCTAAGCCTGGAGGGAAGGAGGTAATGTGGGTGTGAGCCTGGTTACCATACGTAAGGGTCCAGAACCTAAGAAGGTTCCTTGTTGACAGAATCAAGTGAGAGACAGTGATCTTTTGAGATTGTTCAGTACTTGGACTAGGACTAGGTAGAACGTGAACTTGGAAAACATCTCAACAACAAAATAGGGAAACAGCAGGTTTTTAAAAATTAAGTTTTCAAAATCATACTAAGATTGGAAGCCAAGAATTATGCTGGTACTGTTTGAAAATTTCAGTTTTACTTTTTGGTGATGCAAGCAAAGAACTGGAAAAGCAGATGCTTGGATTCACTTATGATAGAAGGTTGTTAGGCAGTAGTCTAGAGGAGCCTACTGGAAAGAGTTTGGTAAGCTTGGATCCTGCTAAGGTAAGAGCCAGGGCCTGAAGGTTTGCTTGCAGGAGATCAGTCTGTGTTGTGAGAATGCATTGGTTTGTTGCTTCTGGAGACAGCTGTCACATGAGAAAACCACTGGCCTGGTAGACATTTGGAGCTTCATGACTTGACCTGTCTACTTAAAAGTTTCTGGTGAATTGGGATATCCATTTAGAGGCTAACAACCAGTTGCTCCTAGTAGTTACTTTTTTCTTCTTCCTTCTACCCAACCTTTACTCCCCCCCAATCTACACAGCAGAATGAGCCAATGTGAGGACAGAATTTCAGATATAGAAGATAAGATCCACCGTTTGATCTCACAATCTGAGATTAAAAGAAAACCACACTATGGAACCTAGATGGAAGCTAAATAGAAATGAACTATTCCATGATGCTTTTAAAAGAGCTAAGTGGTTGAAGGGAAGAAAGCAGATCACCTACATTTTCCAAAAATACTTAAAAGCTTTCATCCTACAATGTGTCCCTAAATGTAGCATTTTGTTTACCTCACATTTCTATCTAGGAAATGAAGCTTAGAGAAGTTAAATGATTTTCTAGATCATATAGCTAATATTTTACAGTTACAAATTGAATTCTGTGTCTTTGGGTTTTTAAACCATGCTTTTATCTCTAAACCACACAGGTACCAGTTGTTTTTCACTCCAGCAAAAGCCTGAAGAGCACATGCTTAAGAAGAACTTCCAAATGGCAAACAGTTGAGAGTAAATGATGCACAGAATAATACCTGGAGATGTGGTTAGAATCAACAGTAACCTGATTGTAATTGCTTAACCATCATCTTTCTTAAGGCCAGAATTAAGCATATCTTCCTTTTCATGGTCCTATACCTCAGCTTCTAAAAAGTAAACAGTAATATAATGTTAAAATGTAAAAAGAAACTTACTGATAATATGGAACTATTCTAAAATACATTGGTTTGGATTAGAAATCTTTTGGGAATGAGTTACATACTATACTATATCTAAAGGCCTTTGAAGTTGGTAGTTTAAATAATTTTTAAAGAAAAGTCCAAACCATTGACTCCAGAATTTATGGAGAGAATCGTCTTTGTTTAGATGATCTCTTTGTGTCTATCTAGATGGGCCTAGAAGAAGGGAATAGAATAAAGGGCTAAGCTAGATTGTTCTAACTGAGGATGGCTAAAGCTACATCATGGAAATAGAGAATGGTTAAAGAGTCTGGTTGATGGCAGGAGGAAGATAAAAGATCCCCTAAGAAGTTAGCAAAGCCATTGGAGATATGCTGAGGTGAACGTGAGAGCTTAACCTTGCTACGAATGTTCAGAAATCTTTGGAGGCAAGACTCTGACATTCTACACAGTGACGAATGGAAGTCAGAGTGAAATTTTATTGGCATTTCGAAGTGCAGGTATCCTTAGTTGACTTTGACATTCTGGTAGCTTTACCATTTCACTTATTTAAAAAAACACAGGGCACATACTTTACCTAATATCGGTTATACCTGCTCACTGTAGATGACATAAATATAATTTTACATTTTTCAAGTGCACTAATCCTTTATAGATATTTTGTAAATTTGAGACATTATTTGCAAGCTTTGAGTATATTAATTACTCATCCATTTGTGAGTCCCTCAAGTATGACAGAAATAATATGGATACTAGTTTTAATTTAATGCATAGAGTAAGTATTCTTCAAGGTGCTAATGTAGTACAAAGATTCTTGGATTTGTTTATAGAGCATTATAAACACCCTAAAATGTGGACAGCTTAACTTCATTTAAAATAGATAATAAAAGTTTATTTTTGCATTTATTGTAAGTATTCCTATGGTGTCATTTTTAGGAGTAATAGTGAATTTAGCTCCATAAAAATGACTAATATGAACTGAATGCTAGGTCATTCTTGAGGAACTATAGTATGAAGTTTTAGTTTTCTGAGAATTGAGCAAGTTTATGAGACAACTTCAACTAAGAAAAAAATATTCTTGAATACTCAAACTGTCTAGTATTCTGATTATTATAAAAAACAATTATAAGAAATCAATTTCAGACTACAAAATATGTTTATTAGTTCAGTATTCCATACATAGTCATTGATACTTTTTATGTAAATGATAAAAAAAAAAAACTTTGCTAAAATGACTACAGTATGGTAGTAAACTTCCCCTTATGGGTTGCCTGTGTGCTATGCACTGATTCACCTAAAACTTATGCAGAGATATAGTCATCTCCATTTAGCATATGAGGAACCTGACAGTGGCTATGGTAAATGGTTTCCCTGGGGACATAGTGATAAAGAGCTCATGTTAATGCCTGTCCTGAAACTCTTCCTCTAGACCATTGGAAAGCTGGGCACTGCAAGCCTCTAAGAGAGTTGTGAAGAATTTATGATGGCTTTTCTCACTCTTGAATTTGCTAGCAGAATTCTAATTTGGAGTATTTTCCAACCTAAGAGGATGGAAATGATCCTTCACTTTGTTGTATGTATCCTGGTTGGTCTTAGTTGTGCATCAGCACTGTAATAGCAACCACCGGCTTCTACTTCTGGAATTTAGTGTAGGACTATTTATCCAACAAAGTATTTTCTGTCTTTGAAAAACAAATAACAGAGCCATCAGACTTGACCCACTCTGACCAAAGTATAATGAGAGCAGTTTTCCTAAACATCCTGTTTTTATAGATACTGTCAGTGCTTTTTGAGAATCAGTGATCTTGGTAGCAGAGACAAAGGGCGCCTGTTTGGCAGTTACTCACCAGCCTCTCCTTGGTATGCATTCATCCATTTGTCATGGCATTTTGTAGGGAGCTGTACAGGAAAGTTTAAGAAAAATGCTTCACTTTTGTCTTGATGATAGAAAGCATTTCTCACTACTAGTAGCATGGTGATAACTTTTCATTCCTTTTGGCAGTTTTTAAAGACTTATTTGACTTTGGGGTAACCTGGAGTATATCTCTAAGTAACAGTTCAAAAGTATAAGACAAGGCTGCTCATTTTCAATTTTGGCTGAAAAGTCTTAACTTTGTAGCACTTTAAAGTTAGAGAAAACTTGGTTTTAAAAATGGATGGTATATGAGATGGCATATTTAATGACAGATGTATCTATAGAAAGCTGTTACGATGCAGATTATCCCCCCTGGGGTGGGGGAGGAAGATCAAAACTGCCAATCTATAAAATATACTCGATAGAGGAAGGCATGGAATCTATCTTTGCAAGTGCTTTGATTGCAGGGGACAGTATAGCAGCATGTGGCATCATAACCCAGAGCAGACAAATCAGCTTGATGACTTTCAAAGCCAGGAATACTGCTACAGGCAAGGGTACTCCAGTGTAGGAGAAATTAAAACATATAGAGACTGTTATTAATTCCATATCTATTTTTGTATAGTCAAATCTGTATGCAAATCCTTAGCATCTCATTTCAGCAGATTAATCTAAAAGTGAAGAGTGTTATGTGAAGGGAATATAATGACAAAGCTCTGCAAATGAGTAACACTGTAAAAGAAGTGTAGGCTGAAAACTTGGATGCTTTTCTAAAAAGTTTTTTTGTGCTGAGAAGAATATTTTAATTTATATGTTGATTTGTAAATTATTTCAAAGGAGAAAGCAATAGAACTAATTTCCAGGATTTTCCTTTGCAATCCTGTCCTGGCAAAAGTTACAACACTGTTTGTTAGGCACCTCCTGTGGTCCCACATTCTAGAGGTAATGAACAAAATAACTAACTAGAACTTTTAATTTTTACTCCCAACTTGTAATTTAATATCTAATTTCTAAACATTGTCATGTGGGTGAAAATTTATATGTAAGAGTAAGGAATCTAATTACTGAGTGCAGATTAACAAAAAATGTATTATAGATGCATCTGTGGAAGCTAGTACAGAGTAATTCTGAAGAGCATGTTGATAAACTTATGTGCTCTGTTTGGGAGAGGGAATGTAATAGCTCCATTCTAATCCATTGGTTATATATTTAATCTACAATGGGGAGAATCTGATACACACAGTGATATAAATATTTTTAAATAGTGTCACAAAGCAGATAGTTTACTGCAGTTGGCATTAATTTTGTTCCATATATTTAAAACAAGTAGAGAAACTTTTGAAGTTGTAAAAGATGGAAGTTTTACCCTCTGTCTTCTCTCAATTAGAGAATTCATTATAGGTGAGCTGGACAATAATCTGGTGGTTATGGCCCAGATCAAAAGCACTGGCAATCATTTTAGCCTTGAACACTTGTGTGGTCTCGATAGATTTGAATATTTGTGTGTGTGTTTATTCTGAGAAAGAATTATTGAATATTTCATTTTTAAGCTGATAAGAAAGAAAAGATTGGGAATAAAAACAAACACACTTCTATATTTTGACACATCTTCACTCTAAGCATTTCATCTTCAGTTTTCTTTGCCTTGTTTTTAAAAAATGAGACATTCGGTGAGAAATCCAGAGAAAACTTTTGAGGATAGGAATTTCATTTTTCTGTTCTTTGAGGGTTATCTCTGCAGAAAAGCTTTTGTTGATCTTAAAAGTTGTTGAAAACCTCAGAAATTGAAAATAAAGCCCTCCAGTTAATGATAGCCATGGTCAATTAAATATATAATTTCCTCACTGGGGTTTAGTGAGAGGAATGATTGGCCTACATAGGTTTCTGCCTCTTTATGTACCCATTAGTTATGTTTTTCCCTAACATTCTTTTATTGGTACATTTTAGGTATACAATACGTTTACATTTATCATTGGATGCTTGTACCTGTACATGATGTATCTTGGTTCTTATTTTTTCCCCATTCTCTGTGCTCCCTTCACCCCAGCCAACCTTCCCTATTTACAAAGACTTTGTTTCCATTTTCTCTTTTTCTCATAATTTTTCCTTTCCCTTCTTTCCTTTCCCCTTCCCCGCCCACCACTCCTACCCCTTTGGACCTTTTCTTCCTATTTCAGATTATCAATTATTCATTTTAATCATTTTAATCCTTATTTACCCTGTCAGTTTCTCACACTAGAGAAACTAGTTGGCATTTACACATGTATGTCCTATTTATTTTACTTAAGAGTATGGCCTCAATATGCACCATTTAGCTATAAATGTCTCTAGTTTCTCATTCTTTACGGCTGAGTAGTACTTCATTTATTAAAAAAACCACATCTGCTTTATCCATTTTCCAGTTGATGGGCACTTGGGCTGTTTCCAAGCTTTAGCTATTATGAACTGTGCTGCTATGTACATGGGTGAACATATATCTCTGTGGTATGATTCTTTTAATTCTCTTAGGAAGACACCCAGCAGGAGAAAAGCTGGGTCAAATGGGACCTCTAGTCCTAGTTCTTTGAGGTTTCTCCATACTGATTTCCACAGTGGTTGCACCAGTCTGTACTCCCACCAACAATGGAGAAGGGTTCCTTTCTCCCCACACCCCTGCCAGCATTTGTT
>NW_004624810.1:8098839-8186264 GCF_000247695.1 Heterocephalus glaber | reverse complement strand
TATATAATCTAATTTTATAAAATATTTTGTGCACCTGTGTTTTGACTTGTGACCCATCACTTGAAGTCCGATGTAGAATTTTGTACTTGTGGCAGCATATCACTTTCTTTTGTGGGTTTTTATTAAGCAGACTGTCTCATGTCTCTTGGACCTAAGCATTATCAAGAGTTTCATATTTTATTTTGACTACAACGGCATGTAGAACTTTACATTTGTGCTAATTTGTTAGCTGTTATCCATAAGTGTATTACTGAATATTTGAAATGTGGTCCATTTGTGCTGCATCAGATATGCTGGGGCAGTGGAGTAGGTTGCTGACAGATAGGAGAAAATACTCAGAGATAAGATCAACAGGAAAAGGTAAAGTTGAGTTTTACTAGCAGAAAAGGATAGTCCAGTGGTGGTGGGCTACACAAGAAAGTCACTAGAACATACCAAGAATGTCCAGGAGAAAAAAGCGGGACTAGTTAATTGCCAGAAGGTCCTGGGCAGCTGGTCAAACAGGAAATTGCTAGAGTCCTGTGGTGGGGTGCTAGAGAGGAAGTCACCAGAATATCCAGGGACAGAGGGCCAGACCGGAAAACAGCGAGAGAGCTCAAAGTACAGTATTCACTGTTGGTTAGCTAGACTGAAGCACTCTGCATTGCTATTCTGCACAGTTATTGCAGGGAGGGCATTTTATAGATTGAACTATACAGCAGTGACATCATTACCTCGCTATGCTCCATTGTATGACCAGCATTCCAAGGAACATCTGACTTAGCAGATGGGCAGGAAGGCAGTTTCTATAAGTATCTCTAGTTTGCCCAGTTTCCAGTCTCCCTCAGATAATGCTATATGGATATTCCAGTTCCTGGCTGCTTGCAAGAGTCTTGGAAACACAAAAGGGGTATTTCAGGGACATGATGCTAAATGCCTGTTATTTTTTAGGGATGATACAAAAAGACACCCCGGATTTGGGAAATGTAGTATGAAAAAAGAACATAAAATATCTCAGTAATTTTTATGTTGATTTCATATTGGAATGATAATATTTTGGCTATACTAAGAGTAAATAAAATTTGTTATTTAATTTCACCATTCCTTTTTGCTTTAACATAGTTACTGAAAAATTTATAATTGCACATAACTTACATCTGTGGTTCTCATTATTCTGTTGGCTAGCACTGACTCCAGATCTCTTCTGATAAGTAATGCCTTTTGCTATTGGTTCATCCATATATAAAGATATTTCTTTGTTAATACAGAAGTTAGAGCTTTAAATTTGCTGTTTTAGCTAAGGACAAGAATTTCCCATGTAACTATGACACTGGCATAAGTTATTATATAGATTTATCTTTGTGTTCACCCCCCTCCCTCCCTACACTTTGCCCATTGTTCCAGTCACACAGAGCAGTGTGTCAGAATTGGGAACCTCTTGGTAATGTCAGCATACTTGTATGCTCTCAACTGGATTGCTTCTGAAGTTTCAAAATTAACTATTTCAACAGTAAATTTCTTAATTATGTCATAGGTTCGCCTGTGAAAGGTATACAGCCTCTTAGCAGTAGCTAATTTTCCTTTAGTGTATCTCATTCTTATGTTGAAATACCCCATTTCTTATTCATGAAAAGTTCCAACACATGTTATTCCATTACAGGTGGAGTAACTAACACAGCACAGTATCAGAACAGATTAATGGTGTATGAATCTAACCAGGTAAGAATCACATATAAAAAGCTAATTACCTTCATTAAGATGAATTTTAAAAGATTTCCACAGGACTGAGTAACTGGAATGCCAAGTGTAAATACATATACATGCTTATGGAGAGAAAAGAAAACATCTGGGTAAACTGCCTTTTGTTTTCTATTTTGCTAGAAAATTTCCACTTCTCTAGTTTTATGCTATGCACAATGCTGCACCATTTCAGTTTTGCATAATGTAGAAAGGATTTTGATTGTTCTATACCTATATCCTGGAAGGGGTACTAGTCTAGGAGGGGAACATGCTTATAGTTTAACTTTCAAATCAAATATTATTTAACTTAATATAACCAAAATGTTCTATAATAATATGTGGGAGAAATTTGAAGTCAAGTATCTGAGAAGTTTTCCGTCTAACAGCTAGCAGCTAGTTTTCCATCTCATAGCTAGGCTCTGAATTAGAATCATTGTGATGCTGCCAGTCCTTTCTTCTATTTACTTCTCATGCATATTTAATGACTTTTTCCTCAAAAAAGGAAATATTTTTATTTCTTTCTACCAAAATATATAGGCTTTGCCAGATATCTGCTGAATTTTACCATTTCTATGATTTGGTTAGTTATTTTTTACTTATGACAATATCCCAATTAATTTGGAGGTTTAATATTTATTGGCTTGTGGGCTGGGGATTTAGCTCAGTGGTTCCAGCGCCTGCCTCGCAAGCGCAAGGTCCCGAGTTCGATCCCCGGTACCAAAAAAAAAAAAATTTATTGGCTGAAGGTACAGTATTGGGATATGAGATGACGGGTTGACTTTGGCAGTCCAAGTCAGGATTGGCCACTGAAGATAGGTCCAGAGTGTTCTCAGTGTACTTGGTATCTTTGTTTTAATAATTACTTGATTCTAAATATGAGGAAATCATTTCTTTTCACAAAATATGCTTTCTGATGTTATTAGAAGCTATAAATTTCATACACAATTATCCATTAGTGATTTACTTCCAGAGGGATCATGAATTCTTGAGTTTGGTGTATACATGGTTAAAGAGGAAGGAAGGTGTTAACATTGCACAAATGAGCGCATTTTCATGTTTGTACACACATGCTCTTTTTAAGAATTCTGCTGGCATATTGTTTACGGTGGGTACTGGCAAACATCACATCTGCTTGTATCTTGCTCAGAATCTCAATAACTCTATCACTCAGCCCTGGTGCTTATTTCTCTTCTAGGCCTTTGTGGAGAGTCGATAATGCCTGCCATCTGCCGCAGAGCACATAGCTACCTGCCAACAGGCAGACAGGGGTCACCTCTGCTTCCCCACCACTGATTAGTATTCACGTGCTAGCTTATTAGGAATGACCCCACCAGGCCTGTTTCTTTGCCTTTGCAGTGGTTGGTGGCTCACCTGGCAGGCACTGCAGTAAAGGAAGCTAAAGATATAATCCGGGGATGTAAGCAGGCTTTGCAAACCAGATGGCATCTATAGTCTGTGGCAGGGGACTAGACTGCTAATGTAAACACTGATTCCAAATGCTGTAATGGGTTGTCTCCTAGACAGCACCTAAGAAAAGCATCATCAGAATTTTAAAATTTACTCAAGTATAATGCATTAAAGATATTAGCAAAATATCTGAAAAAAAGGCTTGATAATTTAGAAGATATTTGATTGGAAGGATATTATTGACTCAAATAGGGAACAGAATGTTCAAACTGTACAACTTTTTTTCTGGAGTATATCTTTAAAAGAGAAACTAGAAGGGCCAGGGATTTAGCTCAGTGGTTTCACTGCCTGCTGCGCAAGTGCAAGGACCCGAGTTCGATCCCCGGTACCAAAAAAAAAAAAAAAAAAGAGAAACTAGAAATGAAATGATGTAGTATATATGCCTACAGTGTATATGCCAATGTTTATAAAACATTTTTGTTGTTTGTTTCTTTCCTCACAGCTTTGTGAACTGGTTAAATTCTATGTATTCAAAACATCCCAAGATTTTTCTGGTCGAAATCCAAATTTTTCTTGGCAAAAAAGAAACTGAATTCTTCCTGTATTTTTAATGTTTATGGAGAAAGAAAATGGTCAGGTTTATTTACCTGTCCATTTCTTGGTATACTTACCTACCAGTTACTTAGTTGAGATTTAAAGTCTTATTTGATTTTTATCTAATTTTACAATTTATATTATACTTGAAACAGCAAGCTTGGCATGCCCTTCTCATTATTGAGGGTGCCCTAGAACCAAATATTAAAGGTTTTGTTATTCCCTAAAATTCTCATACAAAACTTGATTTTATACCAATATAAATAAATAAGTGCCTACAAGTAAATTTTCCCAGTTTGGCAGATGTAACAGTGAATGTTAAATTGTGAGTTGTAAATAAGTGTATAGTGGAAGCTGATAAAAAAGAAAATGTGGGAGGTTTGTTACTGAATCAAATCTTAGCTCATCCACTGATCAAAGGTGAATTTGGAAAGTACAACAAAGCCACCCTCACTGGAGTTTTATCTAGGAGCCTCAGGTACCCAGTGATTATTACAGTATTTTAAAAAAGTGAACGTGTTGGACATTTGTTATGTGGTAGGCATTTTTCTGAATTCTTTAGGTGCATTAGCTCATTTAATCTTCACAACATTCAGATAGGTATTATCCTCATTTTACATACAAAGAAATAATCACAGAGAAGTTAAAGAAAATGGCCCAGAATCAGATAACTCAGGCATTCTGATTCTAGAGACTTGTTTTCTTAAACATTACATCACTATTCAGTGTATCAAGCCAGGCTCTTTCACTCTTAATCTCCATGTATAAATTCTCTGAATTGGGTAAGAAAACCATCTTGAAAAATTTTAATGTTACCCCTTGTAAAATTTTAATGTTTTCATTTTGAAATGCAAAATAGAATGTGGTTGATAAACATTAAGGTTCCCACTACTAATGAGCCACCTACTGTTTTCTGCCAAGCAGGTCTCCTATTAACAGAATGCACTTGAATTTCATTTTTCAGAATAAGTGGATAACCCGCAGCCCCATGCTGCAGAGAAGGGTCTACCATTCCATGGCTGCTGTCCAAAGGAAGCTTTATGTTCTTGGAGGCAATGACCTTGACTACAATAATGACCGGATCCTTGTGCGTCATATAGATTCTTATAACATTGACACTGACCAGTGGACACGTTGTAATTTCAATCTGTTGACTGGCAAGTATCTTTAATTAAATGAAAAAAGATCAAATTCAAGAAGTTGCCAAACTTGTTTTCTTACATACTTTTAATGCATCCCTAAATAAGTGCAAAATGGATAGAGCAACTAGCTCTTATTAAGCAGAAAGGTGTGATTATCTTACTACAAAACTGGACTTGTTCAGGTGGCTGGGGACCTAGTTACGCAGGGCCTGAATTACGTTTGTGCACATTCTTATGTGACTGGGGGAAGCATGTCAATAATCAGTCAATATTTACTTAAGAACTTTGATATATGTAGGAGGAACAAGGTACTGAAAGAGTTAATTATCTTTTACAGAAGCAATTTATTTTTTATTTCTGTTCAGTCCTTTTATTTCTTGACCTTATAAAAATGGCTTTCATTACTTATCACTATCAGTCTGTGTAGTATTCTAGAAATTAAACCTTAGAGTAGATCTGTTCAGAGGGGGTTGGCTGTGCCTCTGGCCACACATCCTCATGTAAGCATTTCCAGAGGGCAGTCCTAGGAGTGGCCCAACTTTGTCCCAGAGAGAAAAAAAAAAGCAGCAGCAAACAACATATTCCTGGTGTTTCTGTTTGGAATTGAAAACTTTTTCTCCCTTGTCATTTTGCATTATTAACTGAATCATCAGAGTCCTCCAGGACTGCTCAAATAATAGAAAAATCACAAAACGGGGTTAGATTACTTCCTGAGGACACTTTAATATGCAGAGTGGGTATTTAATCATTCACAGTTGCTGCTGGGGAAAGCAACATTGAGAGCATAACTGGATATGTATTAAGATGCTTGAGTTTTTCAAAATGATTTTTGAAGCCCACTGTATTTAGCTTAGTTGTAGTGGTAACTTAGACCCTCAATCCCTAGATCTGATTCTGCCTGCTATAGGATCCAGCCAATCCTGTGTAGGCTCATCCATAAAGAGACTCTTTCACTCTCTGATGGCCTCCAGGGAAGAATATATGGTAGAGTTGTTCTGTCTTTTTTGAAATGGGAGGAGAAACCTTTCATCATTTTGGCATGTCAGTACCTAGGGATTATCCAGGCTGGTCCCAGCTCGGGAACTTTAATATAATCTTAAAACTGTTGTGTATGTAAAGAAAGGGAAGGTAGCAACTTTATCATTTCTTTTCCTGCTATTTGTCTTCATTTGGGGCATGCTTAGGGGCATGGCTCCCTTTTATTGAGTTCTTTAGGTTGCAGCTGTTGCTTTGCTTTTACTTGGCTTAAAAAATGTGTAGGTAGGTTGTTTAGCATTTCTAAAACATACCTTATTTCTGCCACTATAAATTAATGATATACAATGTATTGTATAACTCTTTAGTTCCAGATAGCTTACTATTGCTGTATTACTAAGTTTGTTTGGTAATTAGTGTTTTGACCTAGTTATGATTCAACACATTCACTCTCTAGGAAATAGTGCCTTATTTTCCCAAGTACTGGAGGCAGTGATTAATTGCTCCAAAAATCTCATGCAGTATACAAATGTCCCACATGGAAAAACTATCCCTTAGTAGCAAAAGGGTTAATTAAAACATGTAAGAAATGCATTTTTGTCTTTTTATTCAACTCTCCTTACTTTAGGCCAGAATGAATCTGGAGTTGCTGTCCATAATGGGAGAATATATTTAGTTGGCGGATATTCAATTTGGACAAATGAGCCTCTGGCTTGTATCCAGGTGAGTGGTTGAAGTTCCTTTTGAAGTTTGCTCAAGTGGTTCAGTAAGGTTACATTTTGTAATGCAGCTCCTGAAGGATATACTTACATGTAGAAAGAGGCTTTTGGTCCTTTCCTTTTCATAACATTGCCTTATTTTCTGTATTGCAAATTGTTCATTTCCATAAGTGGTACCTGCAAAAGTGTTTTTCCTTCCTGGTAGAGGCTGTGAACAGTAATGGTTTCTGGCTGATCTGAAGAGGAAAGCTTCTGCCCCCAAGAAATAATGTTGGCATGTTGGCATGTGAGCAGCCAGGCTGGTTGTTAGCTGGGTGTTTCAGAAGAGCAATAGCCTTTGTGTGTATATGTGTGTGTGTGTATGATGTTACTCTCATTATTTTATAACTCTTACCATAGTTTCCTATATGTTCTCTGATAAAATACTGAAATGTAATAGGCCCGATCTCTCTCCTGACATCTAGAAAAGTATCTACTTATAGCCACACATTATCGACTTTCATCTTTGTGGGAAGATTTTAAATTGCTTCAGTATCTTGAACAGTTACATAACTTTTTGGGTTCTTTCATTCTTTAGTCACATCTCATAAAGTATATATTTTAAAGAAAAATTTCTACATTATCTATGGTTTCAAAGTTGCTAGTATCTAGCTGTGTGTTGTCCTTAAATGTCCACTTACATTCACAGTACTCTTTTTCTCTTGTCTTGTTAAAGGTTTGTCTGGAGATTTTAACATATTTCTATGATTCACACAGATCAAGTAAAAAAAAATCAGCAAGGGTAAGAATAGGTATGAAAAACATAATTTACATGTTTAGCCAAATGGATGAGTTCTGGGTTAAAGAGTCAGAATATATTTTTCTTAGTATACATGGAACATTTACACAAGGGATAATATTAAGAAAAACTTAGTTTCAAAAATTAAGTATTATATAGTATTATGTTCATTAATATAATGCAATTAACTCTGAATTTAACAAAAAACTAAACAAGCTCTTATTTATCTAGAAATAGTAAAACACATTAACCCAAGATTAATCTACAAACCATTAACTGCCACATAATTTATGGGCTAAAGTTAGGGAAACTAAAAAACTCCCACAACTGTGTGGGAATGTAATGAAACCAATACATACTAAAGCTTAAGAGAATAAATATAGCTTAGTAAGTTAGAAAATGAATAAAAAAATAAGCTCATGGAAGACATGTAAGAGGAAATTAATGAAGAAACAATAATAAAGTAGAAAAAAATTATCAAAGCTGCACACATATACCAAGTACCTAAGATTTTGAGTTAAATGGGGCCTTGTACATGAGCTTAGCCTTATCTTTTGGTTATTCACAAAGGAGCAAAGGGTTTTCTCCCACAGAATGGTTCTAGACTTCATCTAAGCATCTATCTGGCAGTTTCGTCTTTTACATTTCTTTTAATTTTCACTTTTCAGAATTGATAAAGCACTGAATTGGGCAACAGGTAATGTTCTATAGTGACAGAACATTTTTTAAATGTTGAGTAGGTTTGGGTTTATTGTGAAGCAAATTTGTAAATTTTAAATACATTTCTATTAATTGTAGAATCAAACTAGTTCAAGGAACAAAACAAGTTGAAGCCAAAACATGGGAGAATAAACTATGTATTCATATCAAGTTTGGAAGACCAGAGTACTGTCATAGTTCAAAAATTTCTCCAGCTGGGGATTTAGCTCAATGGCACCATGCCTGCCTTGCAAGTGCAAGGTTGAGTTTGATCCCCAATACAAAAAAAAGAAAAAAAAATTCCATAGCTGCTCTGGCATAGTTTTAAAACTTCACAGTCATATATTTATTTTTGTGCCCAAAGAACTTTTAACATGATCACTTCTTTTATACACCAATTTCTTGCTAATGCTATTTGATTTTTCCCAGCCAGAACCTACCCTCAAGAGATGAAGGTGTAGAAGTGTAGATTTTGAGGGTTGGGAATTTAGCTCAGTGGTCAGTGGTTCCGGTGCCTGGCTTGCAAACAAAAGGTCCCAAGTTCGAGCCTCAGTAACAAAAAAAAGTATGTTTTGAATCACTGATGATATTCAAGAGTATCCTCAGGATTAAAGGGATTTGAAGGGAGTAAACAATCTTCAAACAACAACTGTATAGTGGATTAAGTATCACTTGGGATTGTATAATAAAATATTCCAATGTATTTGCATTTTTTAAAAAAGTCAGCATATGGGTAGTGTTGTATACCAGTAGTCGTTTTGATGAACAGAACAAATCCTCTTGCAAATTTTATTTATTCCCTTGGCTGGCATATGCTAAAAAGCACAGATAAATATGACAAATGTTTTAAAGAGCCTTTCCTGTTCACAGATTATGTCCATACTGGCACAGGATCATCACTTAGAGATATTTGAGGTAAAAGTCATGGATTATAGACTTATCATTTACCTTGTATCTTGCATTTTAGTTACTGACAGCTGGTTACTTGTATCATTTTTTAAACTAAAACTCAAATATTGTATTTTATGGGTGCTATAGATCTATTTTAGTGCGCTCAACAGTAATATACTGATGGTTGGGGAGACTAGCTACGTAGTTTTCAAAAGCAGCCCACTTCTTTACTACCTGCTGGAAGACTATCAACTAAGAAGCAAGTTAATGGGAGACTAAATTAGTGTTTATGAGAAAATGTGGTCTAGAGAGTAGAAATTCCTAAGTACAAAACAGTGGATTGAAAAGTGTAAGGTGGTGGTAGTGAACACTCTATGGATACTAATAACATCAAAATTTAAACTTTTTATATGACAAAAATAATTCTCAGCCCATGATTAATGTACAAACCATTAACCTGAGAGCATGGCCAATTATTAAAGACCATACTTGAATACTTCAGAGAGTGTCCCATTAACATCCACAAAGATTAAACTCATTTTTTGCTCTCGAAAATACCAGCCAATATCTCATTAGAATGCTCCTTCTGGACCCTAATCCACGTTCATTTAACAATCACTAGTCACCTGGGAAGATGCATGTGAGATGTTAAGAAAGCATATTATTTCCTGCTACTGCTCGGATTTGGTACAGACTTCATCGCAAGGATGATCCAAACAAGAGAAAAGCTGAAATGCTCTTAAACTAATACTTGTTTAAAGAATGAGATTTGGACTAATTAATAATAAAGATTCATGGGAAATATTGGAAAGATACCTTACAAAAGTGAAGGTGCCCTAGTTCATTTTGTGGATATGTAAGAACATGCTTGGCACCAAAGTGTGACTCTAATTTGATGTGCCATGGGTGACAAGCAGTACATGAGGGAGCAGCTGCATAAGTGTGTAAGTGATTAGTCTGTTCTCAGGATCACTTCTATTTTCTTCATTTACTATTATTTCCTTTTGAAGGGTGCCAATCTGGCACCGCCTTCTTCCAAACACTTTCTTCTGCCAGTTTACAGGGTAGTGTTTTGGAGAAAAACTGCCAATGCTTCCTTTTCCCTTCTCAGATTAAATACATTACATCTGCTTAACATATGCAGTCCCTGTTGGCCTAGGGTACCAGACAAAAGCTCTCTCAATGATTATTTCACCTCCTAAAAAATGTATTCAGTTGGGGGGAGGGATACAATAAAGGCACTGAATCCTTGCTTTCTGGGTTGCATCCTTGAACTCAAATACTGGGCTCCTCTACCACTAGTTATTACTTTCTTCTCCGCAAACTGAAGACAACAGTTAATCTTATAGAGTTGTGGTGAGTATGAAATGATGTCTACTTTCTATATTTAATGACATTAATAAAAAATCTCACTGATTTTCCTTTTATTTTCATGGAGTGGTCAAGTAATACTTGTCAAACTTATCTTAAAATTCATTTGGGAGACAACAGGTATAATAACGAAAATTTTGAAAACAGATGGAGAGACCTTCCTTACCCAGTCAAAACAACAATAGGTGTTACACTTAAGATATGTAAGTTAATGAGAAAATAAAGTTCATATTGAGAATGTAAGGGATATTTTAAATTAGTAGTGACAGGGTATGTTATTCAATAGGCTGGGTCAACTAAACATCCTTTTGAGGAAAAAAAAACAGCTAAAAGTTTGATCTTTTATTCAAGGACTTAGTAATTTCTCCTTTTATGAGCTTGGATACTCAAATTTCAAGGGCTTCTTCCATCTAAAATAATGAATTATTACAGTGAAAGGCTTTTCAGTTAACTATGGAGGTGACAGATAAAGCCATGGGAGCAGACAAAATCAGTAAAGGATACCAAGAGGTTTGTGGTTGGAATATTGGGGGTCCACACCTGTATTTAGAAGGCAGATGAGGAAATGAGACCAATGGTGGATAGCAAAAAGGCAATGTCAATGACCAATTTTTATTTATTGTTAAATTATGGAACCCAAAAGGGAGGCAAGGTATTAAGTGAGGTTAGAAGAAAGCCAAATGAAGAGAGATTAAGATAACTGAGGGCTAGAAAGAGCCTGATGAGTTTGACAAATGGGAGGACATCAGTTTCCTGAAGAAAGAATTTTCCCAGTAGTAAGATTACATCAGATTCAGTTCAGTGACAGCAGGCACAAACTTAACAAAGAAGCAATGCCATACAATAAAAGAGACAGAACTCCAGCTTGAAGTGGAAATATGAGTAAAAATTTCCACAATCAACTAACCTAATTTCGAAACTGCTACCAAGCTGTTAGAACAATCTACTTTATACCAGACGCTTAGCTAGATGTCACCGATTTTCACAGGAAAGCTGCAAGGTCTTGTTTTCTTCATTTCACAGATGAAGATTTGTAAGCCAATATTATGACACAGCCTAAAACTACAAGTAGTTTGAATGTAACTTAATTGGTCAAAGGCAGTTTTATAATGAAGCTATCACCTACCTTATCACTGTTCTGAAGATTAAATATTAGCGTACAGTAGATGTATACATGGACACACATAGCCTAGCACTTAGTAGGAACTTAAAATCTCTCTAGGATGGAAAACAAACAACCCCTAAAGTACAGTAATGGTGGCATAACTGAGTTTCATTCGGGCTTGCTTTTAAATGTATACAGATTTACTCTTTTCTTTACTCATCTTTTCTTCTTTTGTAGGTATTAGATGTAAGCAGAGAGGGCAAAGAAGAAGTATTCTATGGACCTACGCTCCCTTTTGCTTCCAATGGAATTGCAGCATGCTTCCTTCCAGCCCCTTATTTCACATGCCCTAACCTTCAAACTCTTCAAGTGCCTCATCACAGGATTGGCACCATCTGAAAAGCCACTGCTCTGTTAATAACCCTCATGACCAGAGGGAAAAACAAAGACCCGACTTTTGGATTCTGGGCATGAACAGCCTCTGTGCTCAATGCTTCCTTGTCTTGTTTTATAGGTCTTATATTCAGATAAATATTAGCAAAAAAATTGAACAATTTTCTAAAATAATTATTGAAAACTCTTGTCACTCTTCTCAGTGTATGTCAACATACAATATGTATGACTTTTACTGTGGTGTAGCTTAGTACCAACTTAATGGTACATTACTGTACCACGAGTGTTTAAAACATTCTTTGTATACTCTTTCTAATTAGTGCTATCTAGGACAACCTGACATTGTTCATAAAACAATTTATTTCACTAAATGGCATCAATGATCTTAAAATCTTCATATGTATTCCCTTTCCTAATTAAACATGGGTTTGTAATTTTTCTTTTTAAATTTTAACATTATCCAGCCTTGCTCAGCAGAGATTCAGAATTATGACAACGTAAATTTTTAAGTGCCATATTTTTTTCAAGGTGAGAGGAATAACAGGAGTACACTGGAACAACAGTTGGAATACCCGTATTTTTGCTTTGGTTACTCTAACCTTCAGCCAGACTTTTACTTCATAGTGCTTCAGTTTTCCCATCTTTTAAGGGGGATAATTATTGATTTCCATATTAATTCAAAAGAATGGTGTGAGGATTAGGTAAATGTGCTAACTTTGCTTACTTAAAAAGTTATTAAATTATGAGGTATTTTACTCTCTTGAGAACCCTATAATTGAACTAGGAGATTATTTTTAAGAGTAGAAATTATTAGTTGGAAAACATGCTGTGGGATTTTGAAAAGCATGTGAAAAAGCCACATCTTACCTAAGCAGGAAAAGGGCATTTAGCAACATCACAGACACCTAAATTCGTATAAATCCTTGGTCAAATAAAAATAATTCTCTTAAATATCTCATTTTAAGTCACTGAGTGAAAAATAACATTTTAAAACTTTAGAAAGTTGTACTAATTATGGTAACAAAAAGTGCTTAGACATAAATTTGAACGTAGAATTGGCAGTTCTAATAAAAGTTTTCCACTTTGTTTTAAAGGTTATGTCAATCTTGAGTGCTTGTGGGGTTCTTCATTACCACAATACATATTTTATTACTGGCACTTTTAATAATACATAAGAATTCTTTTTTAGGGTTGGTTTTGGGGTTTGCTTTATCTAAAACAATAAATAAAACAACTTCGTAAGCACATTTGAACATACATTCAGTAAGCATGATATAGGTTTCTTTTTTCCAATCTCACCAGGACCTAAGGTCATCTTTATTAAAAGGAAGACTACTTTTGCCTTTTCCTCAGCAGTTTACTCATTCAGGAATCCCTCCCTAATAGGAAATATCATTTTATGCATGTAACCATTTTTAGTAATCAAAGGTGAATGAAAATAAAATCTTTTTGTCTTAAATTTACTTTAAAATATAAATTACTAGAATTTAAATATAAATTATTAGAATTTACTTTAAAATATAATTGACTTATTCAGATTAAAGAGGAAGAGGTACTAAAGGTAAGGAAAGAAAGATTTAAAAAAGAACAAATGTAGACAAAAACCTTAGGAGCTGAACAGTGAAAATGGTATTGGTAACTGATATTTAGAATCATAACTGCTTCTTTAAAAGGTACATAAGCCATCTGAATTTTAAAATGTCTTAGCAAGTCAGGGAAATGGACTCAAGCTTCTTTCTTGCCATTTTATCTTATAAAAACCATTAAAGTCTATTTGTATTCACAGACCTACATCCAATGAATGAAAGGAAAACAGTCTAAAAATAAGCTTGCCTGATTGTTAATGGAAAGGTAGACCGAGACTATCCTTGATTATTTCTGGGTAGATTTCTGACTATTCATATAAAACAAATCAGCATATATTATCAAATCCCCCTCTGGTGATCTTTATAATGTATTATTCACTTCTATTACAGAATTGAGCTCACAATTTTATGAAGTTTTGCATAGGGTTCAAACACATTCTTTATAGTTATAACAAAAGAGTAGCATCAAAAGTACGATGTTCCTCTCCTAAAGAGAACAAAACTCAGATGACTTATAACTAGAACTTTTCCTCAAATTTATCAGAGAAAAAATTTTATAGACTTTATTTGTTCATATAAGTGAAATACCATTGAAACTATTGCAAACATATATTTCTGTTTAAGTGAAATACCCACTTCATTGTAATTTCTATAGAAAACCTTAAGGATTCCAACTATTTAATTATTACTTCAAGATTTTACTTAAAAAAAAGAAAACAAAAAGTAGTTCCACATGGACCTTAGTAATCTTGCTAAGGGAGGAAAACCCAATTAAGATGTAACTCTCCACACAGTATATGTGCAAAATGCAATAAAATTCCTTACAAATTTAAAAAATGCCATTTAGATTATCATCAGGGTACTTTTCATACTTTTTTCTCCATGTTTTCCTCATATGTCAAGTATACATATATTGTATCCACATCAGCTACAGCAAAGGTGAAGCATTCTATCGTTTTACTACAAATTATAAGAGCATCAAATTATTCTTCCAGGTAACATGGCTTTTTTTTTTTTTCAGTAGTAAACCTTTTTTTTTTTTGGTACCGGGGATCGAACTCAGGTCTTTGCGCTTGCACAGCAGGTGACGAAACCACTGAGATAAATCCCCAGCCCAACAGTTAACCTTTTACAAAAAAGTTAAGTAATCATGGGCACAATGTAATGGTCTAAAATATATACATCTTTCAATATATATATGTATATACGTATACCTTTATTCTGTGTCAAATAACTTATAAATGCTACATATAAAATAAGAATGCCCAGAATATTTCTAGAAGCACAATTCACAAATGCAATAAATTGGATATATATTTTTTTTTTGGTACAGGGGACTGAACTCAAGGCAGGTGCACTTGCAAGGCAGGTGTGGTGCCACTGAGCTAAATCCCTGGCCCCACTGGATACTTTTAAGTACATCTAAAGTTCTAATAAATAGAAAATGGCCAATTACAATCATTTGGTAATGCTTTTGGTAAACATATCATATAGGTTATCACAAGGTAAAAATACAACTATCTAACTATGTGAAAGAATATGCTATTTTGGTAGCTCCCTAAATTTAACCAAATAAAGTATGTTATTTATACAGTCACGTGACAAGGCAATATTTTTAACTATAGAAATCATAGGCAGAAAATGTTTTTGGCACATGTAGATTTATGTAAAAAAATAATCTACCAACCAAACAGCAGTGGCTTAGTGCAGACAATTCAACTTTTGGTGAGGTATCTAGGGTATTTACCTTTTATCTTTGAAATACAAGTACTTATAGCATGTAGGCTTTAGGGAGGGTAGATTTCCTAAAGGCCTTTCCAAAATGCAGAAACTCAGAATTTTATAAAATACATAATTGTTAACTGTTAAATGTTCTGTGAGAGTACATACCAACAGGCCCATGTGATTCTTGTCAGGCAAACATCACAGAATATACTTATACAAACCTAGAGGGTGGGTATAAGTCTCTCATTCAGTGTGGCCTCTTGATGTTGAAGAACTATGATAAACATTAGATGTATGAGGCTGCTGCCAGAGTAACAAAACATACTGTTTTATAGTAAACTTCTTTTATAAGTAGGAGCATTTTTAAACGATAAAAAGTGTAGTAAATACAAACATCAGTAATATAGTTATTAAGCATTATACATTATACATAATTGTATATGCTATACTTTTATGACTGGTGGAATAGGTTTCTTTACACTACCATCCCTGCACACTTGAGTAATGTGCTGGCTATGACAATACAAGAGCTATGTCTCTAGGCAACAGCAACTTTTTAATTCTATTATAACCTTATGAGATCACCTTGGTACATGTGGTCTATCACTGACCGAAATGTCATTATGCAGCATATGACTATATGGTTAAGAAGAGAAAATATAGTAGGGATAAAGACATAAGAGTGTTAAACTACAAAATTCTTCTAATGCACATGAACTCAATACTGAACGATTTTTGCATAGACTGTATTTTTCCTCCCCCATGGAAACTTTCTAATTGTTAAATTGAAATTTAAATCATTAGCAGATCTTAATGTCTAATAAAGTGTTTTTCATCATTTTGCTGTGCTTCCACCATCTTTTATACTCAACTTGTTATTTTATACATTCTATTTGATTGGAATGCTCACATGTACAGAATGTATATTTTTCTCCTACTTATTTTTAAGTTTCTATATAAATATGTATTTAACTTTAATTTTTGTGTAGAGATGGTATTCCAATCTGACAAAGTGAATGAGGCTGAATATAGAATGAATGTGGCATTTAGAGAAAGCAGCTGAGTCTCCTTGTTTGGAAAGAGTTAAGTTTGAGTAAGTCTGGCCACATTGCAGACGGTCTCCAGACTGAAGGATGTGAACATCTGCCTATAAATAGATACTGGAGGTCCTTCAGAAAATAAGAAGAAAGAGTATTTTAGGATCACTAACTTTCAAACTTTGTGTAAGGTAAACTGTAGGAAGGGTGCCAGAAGTAAAGAGAAATTGTAGTGCCTGATAGGAAAAAAAAAAAAAAAAATCTCTCCATCCCCTTCCCCTCTGAGAAAATTTATCTCCCTACTTCCTATTATATCTTATTTTGCTCTTTATTTTTACTTTGGGTTTGTCATATAAGAGAAACGATGTGATATTTAAGCTTGTGTGTCCGATTTATTTCAGTTAACATTATGGTCTCAAGGTGTTTCCATTTTATGGCAGAGCAGTACTCCATAGGGAGGGGAGGAATAAGGGATGCTGAAAAAAAAATGAACTGGGATGTGTTATGTACATGTAGCACTCCATACATGGAATGTAAACATTATGTACTGGAAACATACCCACCCCCACCCCCCAAAAGAAAGAGGGTAAATAGGAAGGGGAAGGAGGAAAGGGGCTAAAAAAGGGAAGATGTGTTATGTACATTTATCCAGTTACCACAAGAAATATAAACATATACTATACACCTGTACCAATAAACTTAAACAATTTGGATGCAAGGGAATACAGAAGAAAGAAAGAAGAGGGAAGGAGAGAAGAGGAAGGGGATGAGAGGGGGGTGGGAAAAGGGAAGGAGAGGGAGCAGGGGGGAAGGAGAGAGAGGATGGGGTGAACACCTGCGCTGGTGATGGATGAACTGAAAGTGAGGAAGAATGAAGGATCTGGATGACTCTAAAGTTCCAAGGGTAAGTAATGGAAAAACTGAGTATTCCCTGGCTAGAGAAGGAAAGCATGGGCTAGTCTGGAATAGAGAGTGACACAGACATGCTGGACATGCTGCCTTGAGATCTGAGGAGAATCCAACTAGAGAGGTTCAGAGAGAAACTAGTGCTGGAAATAGATCTGAGTGACAAAATCATGAGCCAGTGTCAATGGCTCAATACTAAAGGCATATTGAGACAGAGCAGTTGGAGGGCCAGATCTTACCACCGGGGACAAGAAAGAAGACAATGAGGTTGCTCTCAACACACAGGGTAAGTAGAAAGGGGCAGGATCATTGAGGAAGGGATAGGAAGATAAGGGAAAAACGCAAATGGTACAGAGATGCCAAAAAGCTTAAGAAACGAGACCACTGTCTCAGATTTGACCAAAAGAGAGTGGGTTACATTACAATAGGGGAAGAAGTAGCCTCAGAAATCACAGGGTATTTGGGGGGAAATGACTATCAAGGAAGAGTATATAAGGTAAAGTCTGGGAATGGAAGAAGACAAGATTACAGTAATAAAATTAGCAAAGAATTTCCCAGGAAAGGAATTGAGCCGTAAGTTTTCTTCAGTTAAGAAAAGAGCTTTAAAAAAATTTTACTTATACATAACTATAAAAAAATGTATTATAACAAACTTTTTGTTGTTTTGAGTTTTATGTACAAGCTTTAATTATTCTTAGTATCTACAGATACATGCCCTAATACATGATTTAGTAGCAGTTTTTCCTATCTCTTAAATTTCATATTCTGAGGAGCAAGGAACAAAATTCTAAAACACATCTTTGATCATTTCCCTTGGAGGACAACACACACACCTCTTTAAAGGCACTGCTTTAAAGAGAGTAAACTTCTTTAACTGATGAAATATGCAAAGCATACATTATTAGTTCCATAAGTCACTATTATAATAAAATGAAATTTCATTGCTAGAAAGTCTTTTAAGTAGTCTTAAGCTTTTATTCTATTTGTGGAAGTAATGACAACTGATTTTAGGGGAAAACAAGACCATTTGTATGCTATGAATATAACAGGTATACTTTTGGATTCTAAAGACCTCAATTAGGAGACAACTGTAACTAGAAACACTGATTGCTGTTTATTTATTTATTTATATTTTGTGGTTGTTTGACATTCTAGGGATCAAACGCAGGGACCTGCACATATTAGGCAAGTACTCTACCACTCCGCTATACTCTCAGCCTTTATTTCACTTTTAAAAGTAATTTTTGAGCTAAATCAGGTTGAAATGCTTTTCCTTTGTGATGCTTGCTGGAGATTGAACCTTGGGCCTTGACATGCCAGACAAATGCTTCACCACTGTGCTACCTGTCCAGCCCTGAAATCTTTCCTTGAAGGAATGGTAGAACTATGATAAAGATTACAATCCCAAGAAGGGAACAAATCATTTCAAAGTTAAAACATGATGTGTCAGAAAACATTAAAAAATCTGGGATCATCCTTCTAGGATGTATCATTAAAGAAAAAGAAAATTTGAGAGGTGTTCTTTACTTTTATCTCATATGAATAATTTGGTAGTCATGTCTGGATACCTCAAACAGAATACAGACCAACATTTTCACATACATTATCCATTGATTCATTGTGAAATTTTAAAAAATGATTATTTTTTTTCTCCATTAAGAAAATAGGCTTATGAAGGGTAAGCAACTTGATCAAGATCACAAAGCAGGGCTGGGCTTGAGAGCAATGTGGGTTCCAAACTCCAGAACTGAAGCTCCTTCTACCAAAAAACGGTCACCACAAAAAGGGGTCAAGGTTAAATGGAAAAATGGAGAATCCAGATAAGCTGAGAAGAACACGTGCTAATAGTTACAGGTTCTCTGTAAACATATAAGATGCCGAGTTATAAGAGCAAGGAAATAGATCTGCTGACCTCGCAGGCTTCTGTTACTAGTAATCTTAAGAAGTTTCCAGAATATTATTATTTATTCTCTTGAAGGCTCTGCAGTTCTTCCTCCCAATACATTTTTTGACGACAACTCCTAAAGATGAGAAAAAATCTGGCGATTCTTGGAAATTAAACATAAACACTACTGGTATAAGTTTAAAACTTTTTAAAAGATATTATCTGTATAATCCTTTAGTGAGGTTCTGATTGCTAAGAGTTAAGTAAGCATTGTAACAGTTTGGTTCAATAACTTCCCTCACACATTAACAAAAGAAAACAAATGCAGTCCCAGCTTCTGACATCCCTCTGCCCTCCCCAAAATAAAACCCCCCCAGAAAAGTGCAGTGAAGTATTTTGAAAAAGTACTATTGTAAAACAAAAACTTTAAAAACAAACTAACAAACCAATCACAAGGCAGGAGAACAAGAGTCACATTAGAATACAAAGTCCATGGATGGACCAACAGAAATCTGCTTAATACCCATAAGGAGAATTCACTTATAGTTAGAAAAAGCTTCTGTAACTAAAATCTTTTCAAATTAGATTGTAATTTTGTAAAATTCTGAGGATCCTATTACATCGTTACTAATTAACTTTTATTTCCTTATTTGTATACTTTATACTTACAGGTATATAAGGAAAAGATCCTAGACATTATTTTGACAGAAAATAATACAATTAATTAAAGTAGATGTTGGAGTGGTACAAAGTGACTGTAGTCTGTGATAATCAATAGACAGGATAAATTATAAAATTATGTACTGTCATTTTCCAGTCTCTGTATCTCATGTTGTCCCACCTGTCCTAGGTGAGATAAAAGTTTTCTATAGGTTTCCCTGTTTAAGAAAAAAGAAAAGAATGCAAATTTAGCACAACATTTAAAAAAACAATGCTTTACATATATTGTGAGTAAATCTAGGAATTAGTTTATAGTTTTTAATACAATATACATCTATATATATACACTAAAGTGAGTTAAAATTTTTTAATCATTTGAAATAATGGTCATAGGTTATGAAATATGTTCACGGCATACTGCTTAAGGACAATGATAGTATGATTACAATGAGAAGGCTTGAGTCACAAATAATATGAAAAGTTTTATAACCATAAAACAGACCTATAAAACAACGTTAATATGTACCCTATTTTCTTCACTATCTTCACAGAAATAACAAAGTTTGAAAATAAAATATTATTTCTCCTATTATATTCTCTAGTATTTTCCTGTATTTCGGATCCATTTATTATGTCCTGTAGTTATTTCATTAGTCTAAATAACCACTGTTGACGAATGTTAAGCCAGCCCTTTCTTGTGGCCACACAGAGCAAGACGACAGCAAGATATCTATCCCCAAAATATAATGAAGTTAGGATGGTTCACACAGTCTCTTTAGTCTTTTCATTTGTATTTGAAAACTGTCTCGAAGTTAAGGTGTTAGAGAGTTCTTCGCATGAGGTTGTTTTCTGACATGACAGCAAACATTCCTTCAAAGCTGATTTGAAGTGTTGTCATCTTTTCTCTTTAGCAAAGTGCAAGAGGCAGCCAAGTTATTGTGTAAGAGAAGAAGAGAGATACTCTACCCTGGCATAGAAAAGTTATATCAGGGTGGTCTCTGGTCTTTCCATTTTTAACATTTTCATTTACAGTACTGAAAAGATGGATTTTATTAGTTCATTAAAGCTCTAATCAATATAGTCATATCTCTAAGCAAAATCACAAATATGGTATTATACAGTCAAAATTTTCCAACTAAAATATATTTAAAATATATTAATAATATATAATATGTAAAAATTAATAAATATATGCTTTTAGATTGTATATCTGTACAGACACACACATATATATGTGATTAAAATATTTGATATGTTAATAAATTTTATTACATAAGAATCCTAGTGTGAGTACTGATGCCTGCAAAATAATCGCTTTAGCAACTACAGACTATTAATATTGCATTTCTGGAAATAGTCCAGCACTGTTTTGGTCGGGTCCTAAGTTTATAGGAAAAAAGTACCTATTTTTGACCAAAACATCTATTATCCAATTGGGTCACTTATCTCATTAACTGTATACACGATACAGGTGACTCTATGACCTTTTGAGGGCTGCTTGATTTCTTGTCACTGGATTTTATAAAACACAAGATGCTTGAGGGTCTGAAGACCACTTCTCAACACTGAATGTGGTTTGCAGCCTCACTGAAATATGTAGCTTTTTAAGGTGGTCACTTTGAAAGGAATAACAAGTGAACAGATGTGTGTGAATTCTGCTAAATTTGTTACTGAACCATGGTACTTTCCAATCACACTTTACACTGGAACATTTTCAACTCAAAAGAACACACTCCAAATTTTACGAATGGGAAAATATGCCATTTCTATAAAATAAAATGCAGATTTTATAATCATTGCCCAAAATAATGTAATAAAATTATCAAACATACCTTTGTTCAATATTCTTGCCAAGACCCCACTTCAGCTCTGAATCCTTCAGAGATTGAGTGAGGGTAGAGATCAAGGGGATGACAACCTGCCGGTTCAGTATTGCTACTGTCTCTAAAATGCTGTAAACTTGATAATAGTATCTTATTCCATAATCTTGGATAAACTGCCTGAAAATTAAACACATTACTTAAGATTCTGGGGTCTAAGAGATAGAGGGAGGGGAGAGGGACAGGTGGGGAAAAAGACTTAAAAAAATTAAAATGTGTCATGTGTATATACCAACTCCCCACGATGAATATAATCATTATGCACTGCAAACATGTACTGATAAAATCAAAAACAATGGATCCAGAAATCCAGGAAAAAAAAGATTCTCGGGTAATTTCTCTAGGTTGGTATTTACATTGCAATCAGCTATCACCTGATACAAGAAAGATAACTTCATGAATGACTACTATAAAAACCTATATCGATATGAAGACTACTGGGGACACTTTAGAGAACAGAAAAGTCTTATTTCAGTGAGAGGTGAAACAGAGTGATGGCACTGGTGGGGAGGAGGGAAAAGTTAGAATCCTATGAGGGAGAACTAAGGGCAAAAAATCTAATGCCAAGGGCTTTTTACTATATTCACTACATCAAAATCTGAGTGAGAAATATGTAGACACTGAGTTAGAAAGTTAGGTTTCCTAGTTATTTTTTAATCTTTCTCTGGAAAGATCAAACAATATTCATAAGAGGAAACTAAGTTATTTATAATATAGGTTTATGTTCTTCAACTAAACAAGAGACATTATACCCATAGAAAATCTGTATAAGCCTGAGGCAAGAGGATTGCCAAAAGTTCAAGGCCATTCTGGGCTACATAGTGAGTTCAAGGCCAGTATGAGCTACAGAGTGAGACCCTGTCTTTAAAAAAAAAAAAAAAAAAAAATCTGATAAATAAAAGTAATATATTTTAACTCTAAAATTTCCACATCATCCAGTCAACAAAATAAGAACCATCTAGCTCAATAAATCATAGGTAAAAAACATTTGATCCCTGATAAAATTCTTTTCTCCTCTCCCAGGGTTTTTATAACTTTAACAAATCCATTATTATTAAGTGGTCACAATTTAAACTATAAACGCTAGTTGAATGTCAACTTTACAGAAAGAAAAAAAGCTGAGGAATCAAAGATCCAACATGAAGTAAAGGGAATGGACCCCCAATTATTTATTAAAATCCTAGTAAGTTAGTTATGTATAATGAAGATAAACTTAGGAACCTTGAGAAAGAAATACTAAAGAAAAAAAAAAAAAGAAAGCAAAATCTGTCCTAAGAGAAGGCACAAGATGCTAAAAGAAGCAAAACAGGAAAGAGAAAAAAGAAGCAAATAATCTTCAAGTTGCATTGTTATTTTTATGAACAACAGATCAACTCCCATAGAGTCCATGCTTCACAAAGGGAAGGGAATTTTCTGAAGCTGAAGTGACTAAAGCAAATCAGAAAACCAAGGGCTTTTACACTGGGGCCTGAGCAATACATTTAAGCAAGTGCTGAAGATCTGTGTACCTGTCATCATGACACACATTTCCCGCTTTTTGCTCTCAAACCCATGCAAGATTCTTCCTTACCAAATTTACAAGTAATTTTAAGTCAACTTCCTATCTTTTCCCCTGGAGCTTTTATTTTTCAATAAAATAACACAATGTAACAAAACTACTGCCAAAAATACAATAACTGAAATATTATAAACAAGCAGTAACACATCATGTTTTGTGTAATTACTTAACAAACATGCTGGCTGTCAAATGGCTGGCAATAGTCTCTTAGTCAATTGGCACATTTTCCAGTTACCTAAACACAGAAGTCAGCTGGGTGGCAGGTTCTCCTTCTGACCCCACTTGGCAGGCTTTTACCATGTATTGTAGGTTCTCTGTGGCCAGCCTTTTAACTAGGAGGAAAAATTACAGCATCACACACTGTGTCTGAATTGACCATCTGGATTCTCACTTTTAGCACTCTTGATTTAGAAAAATATGTTGTTTTCTTGAAATATGTACATGCTTTTGTGCTAATTATCAAAATGAAATAGTTACAAGTTTTGTTGTGTTCTAAAGTACACCTAAAGTTTGTCTATTTTTGAGTCTTAAAACTGAAACCTTGCATGGGAAGGTGTTTTTCTCAGACAAACGTGCCCGTATTAAAAAATACTACAATGTCCTAGTCTGCAAGCACTGTTATATATTGATAAAAGACTTTAAAAATTCAGCAGGTTTAGAATTATGCAGGTTGACTATTTTTAAATTCATAAGTATATTTCTCCCACCCCTCACAAGTATACAATAAGCTTGATACTAACAATTTATTTTCACTTGAAATTAGCCAAACATATACTGTGTATTAAAATGAAAACTATTTGTGATGCTATCTTCCTTTTAAAAGATAGCAAAGTATAAAAAGAACATTTGTATTCTTTAAATACAGAACAGGTCTTCTAAAATTGTGTACTTGTGCCCCAAAACATACAAAAATGTTGCTACAGTTTGGATCTTAAATGTTCTGTAAAGGCCCATGTATTAAACACATGGTCCTGAGACCATGGGCTGCTAGGAGGTGGTAGAACATTTAAAAGGTGGGGCCTAGTGGAGGAAATGAAGCCACTGGGGATGAGCCCTTGAACCTCAACCTCTTCTTCTGCCCTCTGCTTCAGCTCCACGTGGAGAGCAGCTTCCTTTCAAACATAGTCCCATCAAGATGGTCTATCTCACCGCAGACCCAGAAGCAAGGAACAACTGATCGTGGACTAAAACCTTCAAACTAGTGAGCCAAAATAAAAATTCCCTCTTTGTAAATTGACTATGTCAGGTATTTTGTTACAGTGACATAAGCTGACTAACACAGTTATCAAGAAAAACCAGAAAACTCAACATGTTCTGAATGCTACTAAAGTCTTATTATGATGGTTTTGGCAGATTAAATATGAAATATCCAAGAAAAAGTGTTTCTCCAAGAAGAAAATTTTCAGAAATGAATCCATTATAACACAAGCACAAAATATATAATAAACATGAATTTAACTAATAGAAAGCAGTAGATAATGTTTTTCATGGCATGAAGCTAGTGGATAAAGAATATATAGCATACTATCTTTACAGAACAAACCATTTTATAACTTCTGTTAAACACAATTGTAGAACCAGTACAACTTGTCCTTTAAAAAGATGTCTTCTTGGGGGCCAGGGATTTAGCTCAGTGGCACTGCGCCTGCCTCGGAAGCGCAAGGTCCTGAGTTCAATCCCAGGTAAGGGGGGGAGACAAGAAAAAAAAAAAAGTGTTCTTAAACAACCAGCAAAAAGTTCTATGGAGAAAGTATCAGAACACAAGAAAATGGCTTTCTTTGGGACTTGGGATATCTCAACTGTCAGCATCATTATTCTTGCACTTTGGAGCCATTATTAAGTAAAATAAGCAGTGCCCGAACACAAGTACTGTAATATCTATTTTATAATTCAGAAGATATTCACAGGTAAGTACCACATACTGTGTGGATACACTTGGACAAAGGGATGATTTGTGAGATTTCAGCATGTAATTCAGAATGGCATATGTTACGGTTTATCTCTACATGTCCCTGGAGAGCCTCACGTTCTCATAAGCAGGGCTTT
The DNA here is from genome assembly GCF_000247695.1 of Heterocephalus glaber. Next base: position 8,161,188 of record NW_004624810.1, on the reverse strand, counting down.
TGGAAGGTAATTTGTTTATGGGAGTTTATAACTGACTTGCTATTATGAGGTGAGGTCACTCGGGGTATATCCTGGAAGGGTTTATTTCCCTTCCAGCTTTTCTCTACTTTCTGGATGCCTTGCCTTGAGCAGTTCTCTGCCATGCCAATCTACCATGGCATTCTGCTTTGGAGACAGCTGAAACCTCTACAAATTATGAGTCAAAATAAACTTCTAGATAGGATACAATTCAAAGCTTAGGAATTATTTATTTCTGGAATTTTACATTTATTATTTTTAACCACTGTTAACAGCTTGTACCTGCAACCACATAAAGCAAAACTACGGATAAAGGGCAACTACTGTACTACCTGTTCTGTCAGCAATTTCGTATTATACAGTACAACAGCCTTTCACTGAAGTTCAAAAGATGGGTAAGTTTTCCATGAGGGCAAAGTTTCTAAACCGTCTGCAAGCCACTTCTGGATATTCTCCAGTGAACAAATTATTACTAGAGTAAATTCATATAGACATAAATGTTTTTCATATAAACATGACATTTTTTGCAAACCCAGGGTTAGGAGCAGAGATAAACATTTTAAATACTGAAATAAACATAGATTAAAAATATGCACGTTTTTGAGATAAAAAAGGAATATTTCAAAGTGTTATTTGAGCTTTCCACTACCACTTTGGGCACTGCCTTCAGATTCTTCAGGGTCTGCATTTTACTCATTTATCTTAACATTTAAAAGTACTTATGTGGAAACGTTTTGAGATGCCCTGCCTTGAACAATCACAGTATAATGATAAAAACACATATAACACCCTATTTACATTCAAAATTCTTCCAAGGTAGAACTATGAGTTTAATTCTGCATATTCCAAATATGCTTATTAAGCCATGTTACAGTAAGGATTAAATAAGTATTATTTTAGAACAATCACTGGAAATAAAGGTGATGAATCTGAAAACAAAAGAACTAGAATCAGAAGATCCTTACAGGTTTCCCTCAAATCAGCTCAGATATTCTAGCAGAAAATTATATAGAAGAAAGTCACTGACTTCTCACCACTTGATATTTGACAAACTGCATTTAATACTGGAGTTAGACTGAGTAAATATTCTTTGAGACATTAACAAGGCTAATCAAAGGAAGTGGCACATAAGCAAACTATTTGTCTCAAGAGAAAAAACAGGCAAGGAAAAAAAACCTCACTGAAAAAAAGCTGAAATACATCAGTTTTAAACCATCTTATCAAACTTAACCTCTGGTATTGGTTGGTGTTTACTGTGTAGCTATGATATATAGTATAGCTACAGATATGAAATGACATACCTTTTTAAAACTATCAATTTAACTGATGGAACACAGTAGATTCTTAACTTGTACACAGAAAATTATGACAGATCAAGTTTATAAAAAAACTAACCTTGGGGTTCACTGATCAACACCAAACATTTTAGGATGCCAGGCAGGAGTAGTTCAACTTCACTAATGTCTATATTAGTTTCCTTGAAGAATTGGAGGACAAAGGCCAAAATGGATGCTAAGCGAGGAGGGGGAGCAGGCCCTTTACATTCAAAGTAGGATTTCCTGAAAAGAAGCAAAATTTTGTTTTTTCTTCTATTTAAAGCTTCGACAGAGCTGAAACAAATGATATGTACTTTAAACACATTGGTAAATTTGCTGCTCAAATTAATAAAGTACAGTTTTTAAAATAAGTATGTGGGGTCGAGAGCAACGCGGGGCTGTGGCTCAGCAGGCCAGACCTGGCCGGAGGCCTCGGGACTCGGTTGTGGCGCGCTGCCTGAGCTTTGGTGTGCTCCATGGGTAGCAGCCAGGGCCGATGACAGACTACAGCCAGCGAGGAGCAGTGAAACAAGCTGGAGGCTCTGGAGTCTATCTACCCCGACTCCTTCACAGAAACTCTGGAGTTGTGGCCAGTGCTTTTCAGTATTATCAGAAAATCCACCCAGCTTCACCGTCACTGTGACATCTGAGGCTGGAGAAAATGATGAAACTGTCTAGAATACCCTTAAGTCTACATACAGTGAAAAATAGCCAGATGAAGCTCCTCTTTATGAAGTATTTTCTCAGGAAAACCTAGTAGATAATACTGTCATAGACAGTTAAAAATTATTAGCATTACAGGCTGTGGAAAATCTTGGTGTGGTCATGATCTTTACTCTAGTGACAGCAGTGCAAGAAAAATTAAATGAAATAGTAGATCAGATAAAAACGAGAAGAGAGGAAGAAAAGAAACTAAAAGAAAAAGAAGCAGAAGAAGCAGAGAAGCAATTATTCCACGGCACCCCTGTTACAATTGAGAATTTCTTATGTTGGAAAGCCAAGTTTGATGCAGAACTCTTGGAAATTAAAAAGAAATAGATAAAAGAAGAAGAGCAAGCAGGAAAAAATAAATTAAGTGGCAAACAGCTGTTTGAAACTGATCATAATCTTGACACATCTGATATCCAGTTCTTGGAGGATGCTGGAAATAATGTGGAAGTAGATGAGTCTTTGTTCCAGGAACTGGATGACTTGGAGCTGGACGATGTTGAGGACTACCCAGACTACAACCCTGCTGGCCCAGGGAGTGACTCAGAGGACTGATGCACCATCTCCAGAGAGCTCCACAGCCACAGCATCTGTGGCTGTGCTGAGAGGCTTTTAATTTTCCTTTCTTTTTTTTCTAAGAAAAAATAACTCTCAGGAGAATATTCTTCTGATAACTTTCACCACTGAACTTAAGAAACTGACCATAAAACTTCAAGATAAAATGTTCACTTCCTCTTATTGGTGAACAGAAGTTTACATATTTAACATTATTTAATGCTGGAGGGAGATCCTACCTATAACACCAAGACTTGAAGGTGGGTTGCGGCCATGTGCATATGGGTATATGTATAAGAAACAGAAATAACTCATGTTTTCTATCCTGGAGATGATGGTTACTTTTGGATTCCAAATGTTGTCTTTCATATAAAGTGTTAAAATACTGAGATAAATAGGAAATTAAACCTGGATTCTAGCCTTTTGACACAGTAAATATAAGTTTTAACAGAATCAGAAGCCCAGATTATACACAGGAATAAAATGGATGTCATCACTATAAAAAAAAAAGTATGTGAATTTTACCATGCTATTTTCAAGAATTTTAGAAACAATGATTGCACATCTTTTTGGTGTGCTAATATGTGCTAAAATGACACGGACATAAACTAAAGTCACATGACTTTACAGTGAATTTAAACCTAATTGTTAATTTGGATTATTTTCCCTTTCTAACGTAAGTCTGATCTCTTCTATCATGTCCTCAATGCTTCAACATTTTCTCTAGTGCAAATCTGCCTACACAAATATCCTCACAAGGGAGAGTTTTATCTTTCCAAATAAATAAAAGGAATGTTCCGGGAATGGACTTCTACTCCAGTCATATCTGTTTCCTTCCTCTAGTCTGTAAATGCATTAAAGAACTAAGTGAGGATTTGATATCACCACTCAAGGTAAGACAAATTTCAGTATTAAAACTTAAGAGAGATTATAAGGATAATAATTTGTCTGACTTATCTTTATGGTCTCACCTCTTAGAAGTTCTGGCTCATAGCAGGTGCTCAATGACATTTGTTAAGTGAATAAATGACAGTGAGAATTATTCAGTTTCTAAAAAAAGTCTAGACAGTATGAAAATTTGTGAGATACTGCTAAGTCTAAACTATGCATCCAAATATACTTGAAAAAATTATAATTTACCATAACGAGGCAAAGAAATCACTAAGGATTATAAGCTTCTTTAAGGGTAGGAACTATGCTTCAGTAATCATTTTTATTTCTTAGAGTGATTTCCAACAAATCTACACATTAGATTTATTAATTCTTTGAGGGCAGGGTTTTGTCTATTTCAATCACTGCTGAGTTTCTAATGCCTAGAACAAATATTTACTGGGCACCTAGAGTGTTCAGGGTACAAGTCTAAGAAAAGGAATATAAAACATGGTCTCTGAAAGCAAGGGACTCACCATTTAGTGATGAAGTTAGATAAACAAAAAAGACAATTACACGATGCGACAGGAACTTTGAAAAAAATAAGCACAGAATTCTCAGGAAATCAGAGGAAGGAGCCCTGATTTTCTAATCCCTGTAGGATTAATAATAGGTAATTTCTTCATTTTTAGTAAGTATTAAAGAAAACCAAAAACCAAAGACACAAGGATTGTTAATTTTGGAGTCTTCGATTAGAAACCATGAAAACAATTTTTTTCCACCAGATTCTAAGTAGGAAAGTCAACTAATGAAGCTAGCCTCCTGTATAATGGGGCTTCAAAGTTTTGTGGGTTTAATGTCATGTAAATATTTGTCCATTTTATTTATACTAAAATTAGTTATGTAACAACTCAAGCACAACGGTAAATTACTATAGTCTTGTTGAAAACTATAAAGTTGTGTGCATGTAACAACACACAACTTTAGAAGAAAAGTAAAGAACCATCATGGTATGCTGAGATACTGTATTAGGTGCAGATTTCATACAGAAAAGGTCTAATTTAGCTCAGCATGATATTTTAGGATGCAGGCAGAGAAGTGTAAAAATGGAACAGTATTTTAGGGAAAGTAATCTGGGAACATTTTTTATGCTGGACTGGAAGAAAAGACCAGATATGGTGAACATGGTGAAGAGACTCTTGCCAGCCTTTAGGTATGGTGTGATAAGTGAAAAGAATTGTGAAAAGAAGTGAAGGAAGCAATTATTTGCCAAGGCAGAGGGAACAGAGAAGATAAAACTTCCAAATAGTAACTAAACTCTAAGAACACAAAAAGATCAGAAGGAGGGTATTAGAATTCTGTAATGAGAGGTGAAAGATATTATCTGATCATTAAAATTATCAGGTCATTGAAATACAAAGAAAATTAATACTAGATAAGCATAATATGTATCATGATAAATGCTTAAATTTAATAACTAATTTCAAATACAGGTAAATATTGCATGAAGACAAAGAAAAGATCTTTTCTATTACTGAACCGCTGTTGCAGTTAAAGGATGTGGAGTTTAGAAGAAAACCTAGAAGTTTCATTTATTAATTTGCTTAATAAAACTCAGTTAAGATAGAGAGTAAACTAGTAAAACAGAATTTCATATTGTATCTTTTTATATATTAGCATTAATCTTTTCACTTTATAATCTTTTATAAAATATAATTACTGGGCCGGGGATTTAGCCCACTGGTTCCGTCACCTGCCTCGCAAGCACAAGGACCCGAGTTCGATCTCCAGTATCACACACACACACAAAAAATCACTATATTTGTATCATATAAAATATAGCTAATGCTTGATAAAAGTCTAAAAAACCAAAAATATAACTTTAGGATTACACACATAAGGAAGATTATACCTAAGTAGAAAAATAAGCAGTTTAGAATATCGTTGTAGGCTGCTATGAGCAAATGTCACTTTCATAAATTTTTAATGTTTCTCAGGAAAAAAGTTTCTAAATTACCAGTATCCCAGTATTTTTGAAATACTCGTGTTACTTTTAGTATGGATTAACAATTTGTACATATATCTATCTTTAATACATACATGTACCTTATAACTTGTATGATGCATTTCTTCAGAGATGATATCCATGGGACAATGGATGAATTTCTCATTGCCAGCAAAACAGGATGTTGTCCAAGGCTTGCAACATGTGGTGAAGCTGGAACAAATCGCCCAATATACTGTTCAATAACATTTCCTAGCAATTGATTCAAGTAGGCATTTGCATTTTGAGACTGACAGCACACAATACTCATGCCCTACAAAAAAGAAAAAGAAAGAAACAGTAAGAGGCAAAGTTTAAAATAATATTCAATTTCAATTGATAATATCTAGGAACTTGGTAATATATTCTCCAAAACTAATATTCATGTCAGAATTTATAACTTATCAATAGATACATATGTACCTTTGAAGTTGAGCTTGGGTAATGCATAGCTATTGTATCCAACCAAATGTGTGTGCTGGGGACATGGATACAGGAAAAAGGGGGAAAGGTCAGGGTGAAAAAAGGGAAATTTTTTCTTATCCTCAGAAAAATTGACCTCTAGATTATCTATTTATTTTTAACTAAGTTAAAAAATACAGTTTAGATTAGTCTTTTTATGTAGGACACTTGTCATTTTGTCTAAAAATACAAGAATTACACTAAAAAATTTCCATGTTAGGTGTGATAAAATTTAAAAAAATAATCAATGGGAGAAGAAAGCAGAAGATTAAGATCCAGAATAACAATGATTTGTTTAGAGATTTTTCTATTCTATGTCAGGCAATGTGCCAAGTGCTTCCAAGTCATCATTTCATAAATTTCTAAAAAAAAATCCATTGAGTTAATTTACTCTTATCTTTATTATGCAGCTAGGGAAACTGAAGTTCAGAGTTGGGAGCTTAATAAAGATCACAAGAACTCTTTTTTTTTAATGTCTTATTATGTATCTGTTGATTTAACCTCATATACTGCAAATCAGTTAACAAATACATTTCATATAGATTACAATAAACTTACAAATGATTAAACACCGAGTCTTGCATATTCTGAGAAAGCAAATATATATCCTAAAGAGAGAAATGTTTTTCTGATACTATTGTTTGGTAAATATGCATTTTACCTATAAATAGAAATTTACCCCATAAGAAATTCTGAAAGCATATTTCTAATGAAAAAAGCTGTTAAAATACTAACAAACAATTGAAAGAATAAAAATGGAAACCCACCAGCTTAGTTATTTGGATGTGTTAAAGAAAACCACAAATAAGTAGAAGATAAAGTAATAAATAACAGATGAATACTTTTTAAGAATGCTAAAGAGCAAAGCTAGGTACCTTTAAGGTATTAAAAATGTCAGTTCTGCCAAAGGGTAACTGAAGTTTTTAAGAATTCCTGTTAAAGGGGATTACTTGGTTTAAGATGACCACATGGAACAATACTCTACAGACTCTTCTGCTACCCAGAGTTCCCTTCCATTCACCTGCCACTCTGTGAGATTAGCTCTTCTGTGCCTGCCTCCCCTCTTTCTACCTCCATGAATATAAAATTAGAACTTCTCCAAAATTTTAGAACTGTTTTTAAAAATTCATCTATGAAAGAGAGCTCTTGTTATCTAATCAAAATCCATTCTCTCCTTTCTCATCTTTCCTCACTGGATTTCAAATAAAAAAGTACTTCTTTTCAATATCACACAATAATGAATGACAGATCAGTATTACCAACTGGACATCCTATCAAGATATTCCACATCATTCAAGGTGAAGTTGCTGAAAAACTAGCCTGGCATGGTGGTGCATGCCTGTAATCCCAGGACCAGGAGGCTGAGGCAGGAGGACTGCTCCAAGTTCAAGGGCAACTATATAGTGAATCGAAGGCCAGCTTAAACTACATAGCAAGATTCTGTCTCAAAAAACCAAAACCAAAACTAAACACACACACACACAAAGCCCAAAACCTGAAAACAGAAAAACTCAAACAAGCCAATTGTTACCTTCATCCCTGAATCTCCAGAAATTCCATTTCAGTTAGCAGCACTACCACCTTCATAGACACTCACTCTGGAACCTAGGAAGCATTTCATTTCTGTTTCTCCACATCACTCAGAAAGTATTTTTAATCAGAGCTTATCAATATTTCTGAAATCTGCTGTGTGGGTTCTAATCTCACTGCCTTAGTTCAAAACTTTCAGATAATGTGTGGGTTATTTCAATGAACTATTTTCTGCCTTCTAAGTGTCCAACTTAATCCCCACATCAACTGTCTTAGATGCTGATACCAGAATCATTTTTCTAAAATATATACATGACTATGTCATTCCCACTTTGCTCAAAATCCATCAACACTCCCAATATAAGAGATGAATTCAAATTTTTCAGCATGGTCTATAAGTCCTCCCATTGTAAGGTTCCTCCCATTTGCATTTCTAGCCAAAATAAACAGAACTATAGTGGGACCTCAGTTCACGAACTTGATTCTTTCTATAATTGTGGTCTCAAACTGAATTGGACAAGAACCAAATCAAATTCAATGGTTAGGTTCAGTGTTGACTTTTGGGGAAATTTGATTCGCCTCTCAACCAGTTTGGTTTGTGGTCAGAATTGTGGAGAGAACTGAGTCTGTGAACCGAGGTATCACTGTATTTGCTTTTCTCCAGTTTGTCACATTTTTTCTTAAATCTCCTGCCCTTGTACATGTTTGCTCCTTCTGACAGAACAGTCCTCCATTCCTATCTGTTCTTCTCTTTTACTCTAAATATCATCCACAGTCTTCCAAGTCTGGCTGACACGTAGCTAAGGTTTCTAAGGAAAATGCTGAGCACAGCTGATAAGTGTCTGTGCAAGACTGCCTTTTCTCCACCTCAAAAAGCTTGAGGTGGAGAATTTGCCTTTATAAATTTCTTTTCAAAACTACACACAAAAAAGAAATTCAAAACTTGTTCAGTGGGCGTGCCACATATATACATACATATATGTACCCTTGAGTTTACAATGTCTAGTTTTAAAATTTGCACACAGTAAACTATATTTTAGGACAAAGATTCCGATTTTTTAAACTTTTAAGAAGCTGTACTTAGTATACCTGGAGAAACAAAGGAAGGCTCTTTTGAATTGCAGTCAACATTGCTGTAGGCAATTCCTTCTCTTGCTGTAGTACTGTATGTGGCAGCAGTAAACAATCTATGATTCGAAACAGCAATTTTTGGGCTTTAGAGGTGGCAAAGATCTGTGCCCATGATTTAACAAGAACTCCTAACAAAAAAGAAAAGTAATAATAGTTATGGCATCTAGAATATTTTATTATTTCATGAAAAAAAGTATATTTAAAACACATAGGACCAACTTAAAACATAGGCAGTAGGAAGAAGTGTACTAGGAGTCCAAAGACACATATTTCACTGAAGTAAATTTCTCTGTCATAGGTCAAGAAACAAATTTTCTGAGCAATTGGCACTTACAATGATACACACTGGTCTACATTTATTTTCTTGATACTTCTATTTTTATGTTTTTATCATATGCATAATTTTATAGATTGCCTGAATCTAGATTGTAACAAGGAAAGGTATAACTTAATTTCATTGTTATATTAGGAAAATTAGATTAGCTTTAACATTGTGGAGTGATTATTCAACCTTACTGAACTTCAGTTTTCATATCTTTCAGTTATTTAAAACAAACAAAATTTTGATTCTTAAAGAGAAACACACTGGGTATGGCGGTGCATACCTGTAATCCCAGAACTTAGGAGGGTTAGGCAGGAGGACTGCCATGGGTTGGAGGCCAGCCTGGGCTTCACAGTGAGTTCAAGGGCAGCCTGAACTACATGGTGAGACCCTTTCTCAAAAAGGAGAGAGGGAGGGAGGAAGGGGGGGAGGGGGGAGGAGGGAGGGAGGGAAGGAGAGAGGGAGAAACAGACTGCTTCACTACTTAAAATGTATTTTGATTTCCTTGATGCTAGGAATCTGCCAACTGCCACATTTGATGATAGTAAAGCTTAACAAATGAATATCCTTTGTTTAAAAAGTTTAAAATGTAAATAAAAACAGCTATATAATTTCCACTATGGTATATTACTGCTACTGAAGCCTCATTCATTGAAAATCAAGATTAAATGCTTGTCCAAACAGCATGTTGATACATCTACTGCATAAACTTCTATATTTTATTCCATCTTAGAAATCAAAAGATGATAACATTCAAAGTCATTTCCATCAAACCAAAATTTTGAAATTCAAGCTCAGAAGGAAAATAAACATGCTTATAAAAGAGTATACTGTTGTTAAAAAAAAAACAACCAATAATCACTTCTAAGAATAACAAACAGCAACATTAATCTTCTGTAAAAGGAGGTACAACCATCAATCATAAAGAAACACAATGTTCACTGGTCAATATTTTAAATGCTGCTAACTTGCTCCTCCTGTTTTCAGTAAGCAGAAAACTTTAGTTTGACAGCAATATGAGAAGAACTCATACTGTAACTTAGATTAGTATATCCATAAAGCAAATGCCATATCATCAACATCTGGAATGATTCATATCACACTCAAGTGTCACACAAGTGTGCATTACTTATACAGTAGGGACCTGCCAATCAAAAAAGCATCACCTATCTTTGTATTTCATCTTTTGCAATAATTAAAACCTTTTGCTGAATATCTTGCATTTTAGGAGTTTATAGAAGGAAAAATTAATACATTTGTTGCACTGCTGTTTCAAACTCCTTTTTAAATTTTGAGCAAAGAATATTTGTGTGCCTATGTGTGTTTATGTGTGCCTGTGGTATCTGTGCATGACAAAAAACAAAAAAAAATTAAGTCAAAATTTTTGGGAAAAATTTACCTATAGTAACTTTATTATTATTATTATTTTTAATTTTTTTATTTTTTGCTTTACCGGGGATCGAACTCAGGACCTTGCACTTGCGAGGCAGGTGCGGTGCTATTGAGCTAAATTCCCAGCCTCTTATAGTAACTTTAGTTTTAAAAAGGTCTCCTTTCTGATTATAAACATTTTTATTCATTGATAAAACTGAAATACAGAAAAACATTATTACATAACTCCCCCACTGAAAGATAATCATCACAAAAGTTTTTACATATTATTATCTACATATAAAGAGATGGGATCATTATGGTGTGCATTTAAAAACCTATTTATAGTCAGAAAGTAATCTTGCTCATTTAGAAACATTTAAAATACATTTTATACTATTGCTTGGTTTATAAAGTTACTAAATTCCAGAAATATTTATTTAGTATCTGCTATTTCCTACAGTGAAGTTCTTAAATGAATGTATTTCCAGTTCCCAATCCAGTGCTTGATAGATACTCAGAAAATATTCTTTTGGGTTCAAAACACAACATGATGGGAATGGAAAATTAGAATAATATTGCCACCACCCTGAATAAGTTTAAAATTTGGTAGGGGTATGTCAGGGACACAATTATAACAAATGACAAGCTATAGAAAAATGTGGCAGGAAGGACAGATGAATCAAGGGGACCAAGTCTATTTGGGAATATAAAAAAAGAGGGAGACTATTGGGTGGGCACTGCAGGGTCATGGGTAGAATTTCAATTATAAAAAAAAAAGAGGAAGATTATCAGAGACAGACTTGGTCAAAAGAAAAGGCATGGGCAGTCAGTATGAGATATGAAGTATAAGAAAGCCAAACCAAATAAAAGCAAAACAACCCTCACTCCTCCTACATCCCCAAAAAGAAGGAAATAAATAAGAGAGAAGTTGAAAATATTACTTATGGACCAATTCAGCTTTATCAGAAAGGACTGAACTATAATTATGATTCCAGATGCTTCCCTTAACATAGATTATGATTTTTATCAAAGTTTTGTGCCTTTCACTAGCAGGCTTGCAAATGAACAGCAGTTATCTCTAGTTAGGAAATGGCAAGGTAAATAATCATAAAGTTTTAGTATTTAACTCTTTCGTTAAACTGGTTATGATATCCCAACCACCACACTTTAAATCAGGTTCTGACTTTCAAATGTTTACATTTGCTTTTTCTGTATTTTTCTCAGAAAGTAAGTTATCTATTCCTAATTTCTAATGAATAAATGGTAGCACTGTAGCTGTATGCTTTATTCCCAGTCCTTGAGTCCTAGATAAAAGAAAGAATGCACATTAATTAGCCATTAAATAAAAAATCAGCAAGGCAGCAGGACAGGACAAAGAAGGCCCTAATCCTTTGTAAGTAAAAGTTTGCCCTATTTCTATGTTATCACCAATCAAAATGTGATCTTGTAGTTCCTGATAAGACAATCATATATTCTTTAATGTAAAGACATACCCTATAATCACACATGTAACTTGGCAAAAATCTAAACCTGGAAGCATTAGAAAATATTCTTAAAGACTAACACATAAACCTAAATGCTGAAATACTTACTAATCTAGATTTTACTATGTTAAACTTACAGTAAATTCCCACTTACATTTCTCTCAAAAATTAAGATGTCTGAATTGCTGCTACTGCTTTCACTATATTCTACATCATCCATATTTAAACATTTTTCACGTTCTCCTTTATCTTTCACAACAAAGATAAAAGGTTTCAGACAACCCAAATCAGGTTTATTTATACATTCACAAGATTAAAGGGAATAGATATAAGGCTTTGGTCACAGAGAAATAAAAAAACTCTAAAACTTAAAATTTTATATAAAAACTTCTAAGAAAATCTTTATCATGTACCTTTATCCGATTCCTATTTTGGTTAGCAACATGGTTTTAGTGAACAAAGATATTCAAATTACTGATTTCCTAAAGAAAAATGAACTCCATTGTACTGAGCAGGCTCAGAAAAAAGATTTCTTTTTGAAAAGAGAAGAGTAATGTATAACACAGGATTTAAAATGTAAATATCTTAATGGTGTTTCAAATCTTCCCCTGACCTCCTTCACACAGAGCAGACTATAAAAATAAAAGTGATAGTTTTCTGATGTTTTTAATTCTGACAAGGCACAGATAAACATTAATAAAAGGTTCATTTTAGTTATTTAGGTATTCACAATATGAGGCACAACAAACTACTGCTAGTGACTGGTTTTCGTATATTTTCTACATTAATCATAATTTTAACATAAATACAACAAGCATTTGTAGGTCAATATGAATTATTTCAAGTTTAATTATTGTATTTCAGATTATTCTTACACTTGTATGGAGGATAAATGATTCTTCCATGATAGTCCAGTTTATCTTGATACTGTAGGCTCAAACCAACCTAAGGAAATGTTACTAGCAAAATAATGTTAGAAATACATACCCATCATCCCATAAGTCAGCTGCAGCCCTGCACTGCAAATTCTTTTTCCCAAGTAAGGTTTTATGTATTTTAATACTTCACCAAGGTATTCTAAGGACTTTGTGACCATGGCAGATTTATCCGAAAGTGTCTGGAGATTCCTGTAAGTTATACCAACAGCCTATAAATAAAGGAAACATTATTTAACTTTCCAAGTTTTATACAATACAAACTGAAAAATTTCTTTTCTCTCTCTACACAAACACACACACACACACACACACACACACACACAATTACAATTACCCTTGGGCCTTCATCCTTACCAATAAAGGCTCACCACAATTAAAATTCAAATGAAAAGAATTAAGTCTTGCCTTTTATAATTAAAATAAAGTTTAAATGATGAATAAAAAATAAATTCACCAATAATTATTTATACAAAGTCTGATTCAGGAAAGTAACACTGAACAGAAACATGAAACTGTGTACAAAAAGCTTGTAATCTAATCGCATCAAGATTCTGAAACAGGTTGGTTCACCATACTTCTAGTATGGTTCAGACTTCAAAATTCCTGAATTCCTATAAGGAAAACCTATAAGTAATGTTTCCAAAGTCTTAAAAGTAAAACCTATATAAACCTATATAAAGTTCAGCTTTATGATACAATAGGTGGCCCCCATTCTCAAAATCTTTTTCGTATGCCATCAGCTGCTAGCTTAACTTTCTCAGTGGAATTTAAAAAAACAAAAAGCAAAAAAGAGTGGCAGAGGGTAGAGATGGCAAATTGGAGAGATGGTAGATAGAAATATAAGGTGGGGCAATAAGAGAACAATAAAGAGGGAAAAAGAGAAAAGGAAGTATATACAAGAATAAACCCAGGAAGGTGAAAATAAGCAAGAGTTGAAAAGCCACAAAAGGAACAAAAGAAGGCTGGCTGTCCAGAACGGAGTTAGAAAGTTTGTGGAAAGCAGTAAAGTTTTCAAATCATTTTGGGGAACTCAGGATAGACTTCAATAACTTAAACTGGATGACGAATGGCACCGATATACCAACATAGTTATGCAATGTTTCCCCCACAGCTCATGGTAGGTAACATCAAGGCTGCACTGACCCAGTGTTGAAGGTTGTAGGTCTGACCCAAAGACAAAAGGTGGCAGACTATCAGGGTATTGCTGACAGGGGCTGAAATGAGGCTTCATGTGGTATAATTATGGTGAAAGGATCAAGTGTAATCTTGAGAGAACGCTGTACTAGGACAAAAGGAAGTGGAAGGTCATAATGTCATTCACAAACTGGATGGAAGGTGGTAGTAGTCAAAGAACTTTCAGATACTTCAAATGGTGCCATCATTCAGGGTGCAGTCATGGAAGTGAGTGAAGTAGACCAAAAGTGAAGACTACTGAAAACTATAGAAGCTTTGACATAAGGGTTTAAGGTAAGTTATCTGTGGTGACATTAAAACTCCCCATGTTGATAATAAAATGTGGAATGAAGAAAAAGGAACTTAGTAAACCAAAGTGACTAGGATATTAGCAAATGAGAATGAAAGATATACTTGATTACTCCTTTCTTCTAAATTTAGCTCTGTGCCTTATTTTCTAAACTTCTTTTCCCTTGAGTAGATGTCCTCAAACTTTTTGATCTCAGTTCCCTTTTATACACTGAAAAGATGAGGATCTTGATAAGTTTTCATTATTAAGTTGTATCTTTTGATATATACTGTACTAGAATTTTGTGCAATAGAAGATAGCTAGATTCTCACTAGTTCTGCACACACTTTATATGTTACAGATGAAGAAGGTCTAGCTTCAAAAACACATAGCTAGAAGTTTGCCTCAGTTTCCACAGCAGCTGGGACTACAAGTATGTGCTACCATGCCTGGCATGTGTCTGTCAGTGTTGTGCCTGTGCTCCCGCCACCCCTGACTTTCTCTATCTCAGCAGTACTGGGAGTTGAACCCAGGGCCTTGCACATGCTAGTCAAGTACTCTAACTCTGAGCTATATGCCCAGCTGCAAAAAATGCTCTGACAGATTTTTCAATACTGTAGGAATTTCTCTTTGTTACACCACAACTTGACAGGTTGTATTTCTTGGAGCTAGTGGTAGCTAAATCATGTGTCGGAGGCATCATGGAATCTGAAACCAATGTCAATGTCAATGAACATTTCATACTCTGCTACATTCAAAGGACTTGGAGTATCTTATACTTTGAGTCAATCCTTTACTCATGACTACTTGTTAAAAAGCCTCTATCAGTGATTTGGAAAACTGCAATTTACTGAATTACACAGCTTCCCAATGTTGAAAATGTTGCATTATCCATATTGGAAAAAATCAGATGCATCAATATCACCACAATTCATATCAGAAAACTCTAGGTATCAGGAAGCTCTCAAGTTCACACTGAAAAAATACAAGTTTTTCAAAATTCTAATTTTCTCGAAAGCTTGAATTATATTATTAACAACAGATACTGTCAGTTCTCTTTGAAGTGGTAGGTTTATTTTCTTCATTCATTTTTGAAAAATTGTCTGCCATACACTCTAGTCTGAGTAACCATATTTTGTCAGCTGTTCTTTCAAGATAAAAGCAGTCACTTCAACTTGGAACTCGAATAATCATACAAGTCTTTTCATTTAGACAATCACAATGGTTTGGAATGCAGCAAAGGTGCTTTAAGTGTACTTTGTATTGTCATTCACAGAATAGCAAACAGATATGTATTCAAGGGTCAAAGTATAATAAAATTAAATTTTACTGCTTCATTAATGATATTCTTAACTGGTCCCTCCCCTATGACAGCATAAAAGTGTAAGTTATAAGAGATACAAATATAACCTTAGGTTACAATTGATTTTTATTACAGTTTCTGTAGTATTTGTGCAAAAGTTGGTATAGTTTTGAGCTGGTAAAATCTCTTGAAAATGTATTAGTAACTCCCAGGAATCTATGAACTATACTTTTGAACATCAGCACCCTAAGCATATCAATTTCTGTATGTTTAGTTTTAACCTTCCCAGACTAAAAGATGTGCATTATTTCTTTTCTCTTTCGCCAGACACAAGGGATTGAACACATGACCTCACACTGAGCTATATCCCCAGCCTTTTTAAACAAAATTTTTATTTTAAGATAGGGTCTCAGTAAATTACTCCAGATGGCTTCAAACTTGCTACCCTCTTGCCTCATCCTCCCAAGTAGTAGACAACTGTGCTTGGTTAAAGGCATGTGTTTCTTAGTACTTTAACTATAACTACTTATACATCATGCCATCATTTCTAAGCAGAAAAGTGTTACTATAGCAGGCTCTACAATGATATCCTTAAAAAGGTCTGCTTGTGTGGTCAGGCATTAGCTGGCATTTGGGGGGGCTTGAGATTTGAGAAGCTTCTCACTATTCCCTAAGAATGGCTCATTGTATCTAAAATGTCTGTTTAAATAATATAGTTTAGGACGAATACCTGCTTTCCTTCTGTAATTCTGCAAGGGCAAGGCAAGGCAGGGTGTATGTAATCAGCTTCCACTAAATAACAATCATGGACACTGAGTCAGTAATGAGCTTCTCTGATAGACAATCCTTTATCTCTTGTCACAATTCCTTGTTGGAAGAATTAAGTACATCCTGTGTAACTTCACTGGGAAAAATCTCTCAGAAGCTATGTTGGGATTCTCTGGACTTCATGCACCTTTCCCTTTGTTGTCTATGCTTTGTGTCTTTTCTCTGTAACAGGTCACAGCTTTGAGTACCACTATATGCTAAGTACCATAAGTCTTCTTAGTGAATTACAGAACCTGGAGATGATCTTACAGATCCCTGATATAACTTCCAACCAAACAAGTTTACTAGGGAACTCCTCACCTCCTTCTGATCCACTCTAAATCATCATGTTTTCATTTCTTAAGGTATCAATCACTTTTCTAGCTAAATCCAGTATTTATTTCATAACAATGCAGAAATCCCATAATCATTCAATCTTGAATTCTTGCTGAACCTCACTAGTTTCAGACCAATAGGTATCTTATACCTATAATTTACATTAGTGTTACTAATTTTCACTAAAGTCATTTGGTCAAATCATACTTATTTGAAAATCTTCCTAGGATACACTGTAAACATCTTATACCAAGAGACTTGGAATTCTTTACCTACCAATTGATCTATCAACAAATTAGTGCTAAGCATATAATACGTTATATTATTATTTCAACCTTAGTATATGACTTGTATTCTCTGAAAAGTAAAAGTTCTATAACATATTTGGTTTTTAAAATCTCTAAGAAGTGCTAGGTAATGGTATCTAGTATTTGGAAGGGAAAAAAAGCCTTTGTCTGCTTAGTGATAAAAAAGAAATTTGGCTGTGTAATGCAATGGACTTCTATTTAGTGATAAAAGAACACTTAATTTGGCCTGGATTAAATTATGGAAGACTCTGAAAACTACCAATGGAAAGCCTAACTTCTACATCCTTTTCTGATCTAGTACATCTCCTAGCACTCTGTAAGTTTCCAACTAACTGAGGCTTGAGAGTCAGTGAACAATTAAAGTGTTCAACAGAAATGTGTATTTTATACCCGTATATTCTATTATTAAATACTGTTAGGGGTTATAGAACATTTCTAATTGTTATATGTAATTGTACTTTAAACTCAATAGAAACCAATGGAAGAATTAATAATTAGGGAAAGAGCTTATTATGTGTATTTATTTTCAGTATAGTTAATACAGACCATTCTGTAGAAAAACAAACTAAATCTTACTGTAAATACCTTACAAAAGACACTAATCCAAAAACATTAAGAACCTTAATTGGGCTTAGAAAACAAATACTCTCACATAAAATATATTCCTTTCAAATTAATAATTAAAAATGAAATTTTGAGTGGAGTTATTATCGAGAAAAACAAATGGATTAGATTTTAAAGTCCCAATCATATTACATATGCAGTAGTTGGGCTTATGATTACCATGCATGGAACAGAATGGATAATATTCAGCTGGAACTATTATGGACCCTATACGTGTAAATTTAGCTCCTGAATACCTAAACAACATGATTATCTAGTAATTTCAGCAATACAACATTCTCACGGTTTTGTTTTTAATCTCATGGTAAAGTTTTTATGTAGTATTCTTTAATTTTATTGTTCTTCATTAAATATAAATTTTCTGCTGTCTTTAAGAGTGTTTTGTACTATGCTTTAGATTCACATTTTTCTTCTCCCAGAATTTCACAATAGCAGCTGACCAATAACATAATTCAATTTAAAACAATTTATTTTCTAGAAAATCAGTGTAAATAATCTGGACAATTAATAAATAAAGAATACCTCAAGGAACTGAACAAGGGCTTTTTTAGGATCTTCTGGGATGGGTAAACATTCTACTTGAGCCTTTGAGAAAATATTCTTTACTTCTGAGAGTTTAAATATTAACCTTGTCAGTTCAGCCAGCTGTTCCAGATAGTCTTTTTCTGTTAAAATAAAATAATATTTATGTCTCTTAGATAAACCTATACAAAATATAAAATTTATATAATTATATATACATGATTTATAAAATTATAAGAATGTAGCATTCCTCATTTATGATATACTTTCCTTTTTTTCCCCCTGCAAATTGAACTCAGGACCTTGTGCTTGCCAGGCAGGTGTGGTGCCACTGAGCTAAATCCCTGGCCCCTATGATATGCTTTTCTTTAAAATTCAAATTGCCAAAAAATTAAAGACTGAAGTAAGTTGCTCTCACTCATGAACATCATAGGTCTAAGTGTTACTCATGGAAAGCCAACAGATGTAATAAGCAATAGAGAAAATTTAGAGTAATTTTTCAGGCCAGATATTGTGTAATTTATAAATGGCTATGTACAACATCTTTAAGAAAAGGCATGTCCTACAGAAGACAGAACTGTATGGAACAGTAAAAAAAAAAAAATCACTCAATGACTAATAGCACTAATAGCATAAGACAGGTAAAATATCTAATAAAAATGGGAGAAAATTATTCATAATTGGATATTTTCTTTTTAGGGTGTTCACATTATGACATCTGGTTAGTTTATTTATTTATTTATTTATTTTGGCACCAGGGATGGAACTCAAGACTTTGCGCTTGCGAGGCAGGTGTGGTGGCCGCTGAACTAAATCCTGGGCCTGACATCTGGTTATTTTAGATTTCTGCCTTTTTGTATGATCAATTTCTTCAGGATTAAAAAAAAATCACTTGTCACTTGAGTAACAAGTTTTTCTTCTGGCTTCCAAGGGATGAAGTTCTTTTATCTTTATTGAAGGGAAAATTTGTCATATGTAGTTAAGAATAACATATCAAGAAAAAGGAGCAGGATACAAAAGGAAATAAACTTCTACTTATATTCATATCTACTTATAAATATATTTATATATTTATTTAACTTATGCAATAATCTAGAAAGCAAAAAAAGCTTTCAAAAGTGTATTCTCCAACCAAAAAAAAATGTACTACTTACTTACCAACTGCTTGTTCAGGATTTGTATCAATGAACAAATCATCAGGCCCATAGAGGTTTTTTACATACATTTGCAAAACACAACGGATCCATGATCTTATAGTTGACAATTGAAAAGATACATATCCCGACTGAGAAAGTGCTTCACATAATGTGCTGTGAAACAAGTTGATAAGTATTAAAATAAAAAATTAAAATGGCAATGTATTCCCTGAGTACAAAGATTAAAGAAACAAATTTTAACACCTCTCACATACCCTTCTTGGCCTTTTATTTTTAGAGGAATACACTAATATAGGGATGTATTGGTGAAAATGAATGATATAGATTTATACAAAAAAGCTTAAAATATTCTTGTTTTCATTTGCAATACTCTAATTTTTAACTTTCCTTCTTCCATTGATGGCATACATATAGGCGTATGCCAAGGGAAATGTTAAAGAACAATAATGATAAAACATGGGAAAAGCTAGGGGTCTATAACTAGCTAGGTGATATAAAAGTGAAGGAAGTGGTAAGTAACAGGAAGAAAACAATGGTTCTTGGAGTAACTAAACAGAGAAGGGGTCATGACTGCAGGAGTAAAAAAAAACATTAAAGACAAAATGTATTTCCTTCCTGTATCTCCTGATCAATTACATTGCCACTCCCTCCTTTTCTGCTTTTCCACTCCACATGCAATAAAGATTACCTCATACAGAACTCCAAAATAACATTTTCCAAAAATGTGAAAAACAATTTCTTTCTATGAAGCCAATGGCCTAGCTAAATCTGCTTTGTAATCTATTTAAAAGAGGGAATAGAGAAGATAGGGATGATTTTAACTTTAACCTACCACCTCTCAGGACCTATATGTAGAAGTTCTTGCAAGTTTCCTTGAGATTTGGACAGCATAAATGGAGAGTCAAGCTATGAAGAGCTTGCTGTTGTAACTTTCCATTGTAACCCATGCTGCATTTCCCAGACAAAGTATGTACTTTTATTTTTGCTTTTACCCTTTTTTTCTCTTTACGTAGCCCAAATTCACTTTGTAGAGCCAATTTCTCCCCCACTCTTCACTTTTACTTTCTCAAATGAACTTTGACACTATTTCTTTGCTTGTTTTGTCCAATTCTTTGTTGAGATGAGAAGAACCTGGAATCTAACTCTAGAGGGAGAGGTGAGCTGCTAAGAATCTGGTAACATTTAGCTGAGGAGCCACTTTAAGAAGCAGGTTACCGGATAACACTTCTGTATTATTTCTACTGTAACTTTAACTACAGTTGTTCTTTGGCCACTGGTCATTGGCTCTGGGCTGCACAACAAGTACCAAAGACAGTGGGTACCAGACTGTTTTGGCTGGTGTTATGACTTGTATCTATATGTCCCTCCAAAGCCTCATGTGGTCATAGGTGGGGCTTTTTCAGAGATGGCTGGATGTAGAGTGTGTGACACTGGGATTCAGGGTGTGTGAGTACTAAATCAGTCCACTGATGGGTTTGCCATAGTTCTGAGCCTGAGTGCTATCCACCCTAAGGGCGAGTAGCCTGGGTAAAACACCAGGGACAGAGAGAGGGCTAGTGTGGTCACTTGTTGCTTACTGGTTGGTATTTCACTGCTGGCTCCCTTCTGCCTGCCCTGCTTTATCATGAACTGTTTCTCCTCTGTGATGCCCCTCTGCCTTGACACTCTGCCTCGGAGCCAGCTGACTATGGACTGAAACCTCTAAAACTGAGACAAATAAACCTTTCCTTCTTTAACTTTGGGTGTCAGGTATTTTGTCTCAGTGATGAGATAAATAACTGAGACAGTTGGAAAGGGCAGCAAGTCACAAGGCGATCAACATGGACAATTTCTATTTGCACATGGAATACCAAACACAAGTACTGGGACAAAATTTTTATGTCAAAATGTGTTTAATACCAAATTTGAGTAGTTTCAAAGTAGTAGAGTAGCAAAGTATGACACTATATCATGCCTTTCACAATGGCAACTGAGCAAGGTCACTTTATGATAATACTAAACAATTTTAAAAGGGCTTAACCAGCAGCATTAACCTGAATAAAAAAAAAAGAAAAGCTATTAAACATTAGCTTCCCTGTGATTACTACAGTCAAAAAGATGATCCGAAAGCAAAAAAAAAAAAGCCAAAGCGAGAGTATATACGGTAATGATCAGCTTTAACTTACAAAAATTCTTGTTTGTTTTTTTTTTTCTTTTGGTATTGGGGATTGAACTCAGGTCCTTGCGCTTATGCAGCAGGCGGTAAAACCACTGAGCTAAATCCCCAGCCCAACTTACAAAAATTCTTAACCTCCCAAGGGTAAATCAGGATTTACATTAATGTGTAGGTCTGAAATATAGCCACATACCTATTTTGCAGTAAATGACTTAAATATCTTGCCACAACTTGGGGCCAGATGATATCATCCCAACCAAAAAGCTGCATTATTGATATAGCTGGCTGAGGCTGAAGATCTGATGGGGCTGTGCCTGGCATATCCACTGCCAGCAAAGTAAAATCTAGATTTAAAATGGGAGAAAACTAAGGTAAGAAAAAAATTTCAAAACGTGCTTCCCAAAATTATATCAATAATGATAAAAATACCAAATAACAAAATGTCATGTTTAGAAATATAGAACAAAAAGTTAAAACTGAATTAAATTCATGTTGTCATAAGAAATTTCTGTTAAGAGCATCTTGCTTTCCAATAAATGGTGTAGAAGCATCTATCTCAGTACTGTCATTACATATCTACAATGGCTCCTTCAAATCAAGCCTGAGGTTTCTGCTAATGTGCTGCCATCATTCAAAGATCATTTAAAAATATTTCCAGCATCTACCATTCTCCAATTAAGCTAATTTAGTTGTTACCTACTATAGGTGAGAAATGTACTCACCTTGGGCACTGGACAGTCTCTTCTATTAAATCAGGATCTCCCAATCAGTGACTTCTTACTTCCTTTAGAACCCACCCATTAGGAACTAGAAATCTTTAGTTACTGTGCTAAACAAATTCACTTTATTTTGTGAGTTCCTGGGAATCCAACAATTCAGCATGTACTGTATTAATTTAGGCTTCTCAATCGTTTATAAAGTACTTCCTCCTATGCAGCTCTCTCAAATGGTGACTGTTGATTCTCCCTCTCTCATACCACTTGACATGCAGATTTTTGCTTCTAGATCATTCTCCCTTTTCCCCCAAAACTCATACATATCATTAGATTATACAAGCAATGAACTCTTCTTGTTGTACTCACCTAGTTTCCCACTTCACTTTATCCCTCCTTCCTTACAGATTGAGTTCACTGTTATTTTTCTCCAAGAGCAATCCTGTCACAATCCTTTGTGATATTTCTTCCAGCAGTTTGGCCTGTAGGTTTCTTAAAACTCCTCTTTTCCGTGAATCTATCCATTCTACTTTACCCACTCACTCCCATGATGGTGATGCCCAGTAACCCTGGTATTGCTAGTAATTACAATCCCTCTATAATTTGACTTTTATGTATCCCACTTTTTGATAACAAATTTGCTTCCAATTCTGCTCCTCTAGGGCTGCCACTCCAGCAAGTCTTTGATTCCATCAGGACCTAAAACCTGTAGATCCTACATATTTTTCCCTCTGCCTCTCTGCTTTCACACCTTTCTGGCTCTCTTTAGCAGGGTCCATTACTATGCTTATTGTGTAAACCAACAATTCCCTTGCTCCTTTCTTGATTCATTTTACTTTCTCCTATTTTTTCTCTTATTTTATTTTAATTCTTGGCCTTCTGCCCACATGTACCTTCACCTGCACAAATAATGGAAAACAAAAATGCTGACTAGTCTTAAATTTAAGACTTCAAACAGGCCATTACAACTGGTCACCATTCATACTATATTCCCCCGGTCCATTCTTCATGGGTACTACTGAATACATTCTTTCTTCATCAACAGCTGATACATCCTCTCCCTTCTTCACTTTCAGTGATGGCTTCTGATACTTCTTTATAGGACCATCCTCCTCCATGCTGGTGATTGAACCTGGGATCTTCTGCATGCTACACATCTTCTCTACCACTGAGCTACACCCTCAGCCCCACTACTTTACAAGGAAAGGAGAAGAACAATAACTATCACAAGCTCCAATTGCATTTACCTAGCTGCCTATTGACCTATTTACTCAGCCATCTCTTCTGCGACTAGAAATGATTTGAGGCCAAATTCTTGTGGGATCCCATCTTCTCTTGGGACTAAAATACTAGTGACTTTCTTATACCATCAAATTTTCCTTCACTGTGGGACATTTTCATTAGTCATTATAAACATGCTGAAATCTCTCCCATGTTATATAAAATAAAAACAAACCCTTCTCTTTGACACTACTTGTTTCCCTAGCTCACATCCCTATTTTTCTTTTTTTTTTTTTTTTTTGGTACCAGGGATCAAACTTGGGTCCTTGTGCTCGTGCAGCAGGCGGCGAAACTACTGAGCTAAATCCCCGGCCCCTATTGTTCTTTTTCAAAAAAATTTTTATTTAATTTTTTTCTTTTTTTCCCTAAAGAGTGATATTAAAAAAGATTAAGATTTGTTGTCTGTAATTCTTCTTTTTCACAAATTCTCTTGAATCATCTTCCATCACTCAATTCTCTACTACCCCAAAAAGTCTCTTCAAAGTCACCAGTGATGTTCTTGTTAAATCCAATGACTGGTTCTCAGGCCTCATCTTTGACCCATGAGCAGCATCTGAATTGTTGATTACCTCTCTTTCCTGATTTCCAGGGCACCGTACCTTCTTGGTTTTTCCTTACCAACACTCCTTTATCATCTCTTCCTACCCTACAAATCTCAACACAGAAATACAGGACAGCCCAATCCTCAAGACTCTCTTTTCATTCATACTTATACTACTGGATTCCATCCAGTTTCATGACTTTGAAAACCACATACTCATAGACAGTTTCTTAATATATATATTTTCCACTTTAGACCTCTTCTCTGAACCCTAAACTCAGTATGCAGGTTCCTGCTTAACATATCTATTGAGATTATAAATGACATCTAAAAAGAATCCAAAATAAAAAAACATTAGCCTCTTCTCATAAAATGTGTTGTTGCCACAATCTTTCCTATCTCACCAAATGACTAATTACCCTTAACTCGTTTCATTAACTACTTTATCCTTACCTTATCCATTTGGCACATTCTCTCAGCTCTAACTTCAAAACAGTTTTCTCTACTTTTAGATGGGAAACTTTGACTACTTCTCATCATCTCTACTGCAATCACTTTAGCCCAAGATGCTCATTTCTGGATTATTGCAATATTTCCCTAACTGGCCTCCCTATTTTTCCCTTTGCCTCTCTTGTCAATTGTAACTTACCAGCCAGAAAGATCCTATCATTCCTCTGCCTAAAACTTAGCAAGTTTCACAGCAAAAGCAAAAGTCTTATGTCCACTTACAAGGTAGGATATAGACTAGCTCTCCATTGCTTCTTAATCACATCTCTGACTTCTCTTGCCTTTTTTTTTTTATTCCACATGACCCTTTATTGCTTCCTTATGGTTCTTCAAACACATCAGATATGCTCTTGCCTCTGGTCTTCTGCTAGCATGACTTCTCCCCTCTTTCAGGTCTTCGCTCAAATGTTATTTACTTGGGCCTTCTAACCACTGTATTTAAAATTACAACCTTCCTCTGGCCTTTACCATCCCCATCCTCTTCTGTATTTTCATTTCTTTCCATAGAATTATCACTATCTAACATTATACATTTATAGTTTATTCATTTTTGGTCCTCTCCTCCAGTAGACTATAATCTTTATAACAATAGGTAGCCTTGTTCTGTTTATTTCATTGGAATATCCCTAAGCCCTATAAAAGTAGGTATTTGATGCCTTTTTTAAAATGAAAGGAATAATTCTCTCCTAAATTATCAACTCTTTATTTCAAATCATCTCAAAACCCATGCACTTTGCTTTGTAAACTGATGCAGTATTTTTGTTGCTGACTGATTGGCAGATAGGATGATGAACATAAGAGATAAGTCATACTGGCTATTAATGATTGTTTTGCTTTAACTGATTGAATATCAATACTTGCTTTTACAGATCTTACAGCAGTTAGAAACCACTGCCCTGTCACAATACTTCAGTCACAGTAAAAGTCTTAAAAATATGAAATGCTACCAGAATTCTACATTTGCCTACATTTATATTATTTAGTCTTTTACAGTATGTAGTTGCTTTTAACTCAGCTTTCCTTATTCATACCAGGGTAAGATGAATATTTGCTGAGATATTAGGTTTTTAAAGTACATAAAACATCGTTAATCTTTCTTTAGACACGTGCAATAACCATACTGATCTCTATGTATTCTACCACTTCTTAACATATTTTGGGCAAGATATTTCTTTGAGAAAGATAATCCCTTCTTAGGAAAACAGCATATAAGCACATATATTCAAAATCTTGCCTATAATTTCATATGATTCAGAGTTCCCTAAATTTTTGTACATGACCTTAGAGCAATAATCAAATTAAGTAAAAATTGTATCTAAAACAGAGTCTAGTAAAAATAAGAACAATAGCATTCTATATATTCAATGCCATTTTGATCTCAGCCTCTTGGTGCTGAAATTATTTTATACCTAGGTATGTGCTTGTAAAATCTGAAAATAAACTAGAACTAGACATAATCAAATGCTACAATTACTTTCCAAGTAATATGTAATTCACTTTATCTTTCTGGATGTCAAAATGTTTATTATGATGTTATAAAGCAGTTTTTTTTTACCAAGCAAATGGAGGAAAATACTGACAAACAGCCTGCAAAAAAAGAAAAGAATTAGCAAATTAACAGTTAATGCTGACCTGCAGCTGCATCTGCAAGTTGTGAGAGAGGCATGATCTCTGCCATTCTCTGACTCTTCAAAAATGAAAAGAAATGTCTCCATAGTGCACTGGCAATTGCAGCAAGGTGGCGCTCTTTAGCCAATAATGAAGACTGCACAACTAGGTCTACATTCTCCTTTTGAAGCTCCTGACACAATTGTTCATGAACGCTTCTACAAAGAAATGAAAATACAGCTAACACCCAAGGAATACTTACAGAAATCTTTTTAAATACATTTTTGCTTTTTTATTTATATTATATGAAAACTGAAGGACCGTTTTATATAATTAAAACCTTTATGACAAGACATAATGCATTTCTGGTTATTTGATGGATGAATGATGGGATATTAAGCACCACAAAGTTAATGTTAATTACTGTCAACCATTAATTATATGCTTTTTAATATGTCAGATCCAAATGAGAAACCGGCAGCTTCAGAATGAAGGTCTGCATTTTGCAACTCATTTATGACAAGTGATTTTACTTACAATCTAGACATGACAACAATTTTTTAAACCATTTTCTCCTCAGGGCTTTAGGACACAGATATACTAGGAGGAAAGTAAGTATATCTGGTTTATATGTGAGAGTTTAAATGTAACAAAACTCCTTGTTTAAGAAAGAGCCTTTGTGCTAGTATTGAAAACTGCTGTATTATAGTTTTAGTGCCTTGAATTAAAAAGATTCATAATTATTTTCACAAATGACAGTAGACAAAATAAACAATAAAAAGCTACTCTTCATCAAATAGTAAAACATAATTTATTACTGCCTTAAATTTCAAATTATCATCTAATCTCTAGTCTTGCTTAATTAAGGTGAGAATTTAGACATCTTTACACCCTAATAGAAGCAGAGAGGAAACTGAGATTACCAAAGTAAAAGGGGGAAATACTAAGAAATTTCCTTATTGATCTGGATAAGAAAGCATTTACACAATGCACCTAGCAATTAATAATTTGCATTAAATGCTATTATTCCTGTTTCTGTTTATATCACTACCAGATCAACTGAGAGTAGACATAACTCATGGATGCCATCATTCTATTAACTTTCCTTAATTATACAGAGAGCAGTGAGAGATAACCAATGGGAGTAAAGCAGAGGACTTCCTGACAGAAATACCATTCCACTAAGAAAAAAAATCAATACTTAAAACTTTGTATTAATTCCAATACAGTATTCTTGATGTTTTGTAATAGTTTATCTTGACTGGGCATGGTGGTGCATGCCTATAATCCCAACACTTGGGAGGCTGAGGCAGGAAGATCACCGTGAGTTCGAGGCCAGCATGGGCCACATAGTGAGTTCAAGGCTAGTGTGAGATACACAGTGGGATCCTGTCTTGAAAAACAAAATAAAAAGCAAAACACACACACAAAATTAGTTTATTTAGGAGAGAAAAGCAGTGCATTGAAGCAATTCCAAAAAATGATTAAAATGGTTTCAAGACCACATCTTAGAAAATGTTATTATAACTACATACAAAGGAGTAAACTTTCAAGTATAAATATTTTACCATTAGGATCTTATGTCTCTTTATATTTAAGTTCTGCATAACTGTAGGATATTACTTAATCTTACTTGAAGTATTGAAAAAAGTGTACAAATACTTGCAGAAAAAATAGTATGCAATTCTACTAAAGGTAAACTAAGTATGTTCTATGTCCTCTCTGTGTAAAAACCTGCCTGAAATGTTTCCAACTTGAACTAGTAGCTAAAGACCATTTGGGGCCCTTTACACCTTGGAATAAAATAATAAACTACAATAACTCATTTGGCAATTCATTCAACTGCCTACACATCAATATAGGCACAGCACATGCCTCTACACTGAGGTCTAAGTAGAATAATACCACCATTTTTACTACCCTTGAGAGATTTTTCAAAATGTACTGTTTTCAAAGAATGATAAATAACACTGTACTGGATAGGAAAATATTGTTCATTGTTTCTAAATAAACCTAAATAATTTTAAATTATCTATTTTTCAATAAGTAAAACCTATTTCCTAGAAAGGGGTAACATTTATGATCATCCTGTAGATCAAAGAAGTTCTTTTAACTAAAAACCAGACCCCTAGATCTCAGTAGTAATAAAAATCAACTCAGAATAGATTAAAAACTTACAGGTATGATATGAAACTACTGAAAGAAAAAGTGGAAACACTTTAGGACATTGGAATGAACAAGGAATTTTTGCGTTAAGACCCCTAGAACATAGGAAGTAAGCTAAAATAGGAAAATGGTATTATATCAAACTAAAAATCTTCTGCACAGCAAAGAAAACAATAATCAGAGTGAAGAGATAACCACCAGAATGGGAGAAAGTACAGTATTTGTAAATTATACATCAAAACAAGGGGTTAATGTCCAAAATATGTAAGAAATTTTGAAACTCAACAACAAAACAAATAAAAGCAAACCAATTAAAAATGGGCAACAGACCCCAATGACATTTACCAAAAGAAAAAATACAAAGGACCACTAGCATACAAAAATGTGCTATCACTATCAGGAAATGCAAATCAAAACCATAATATCACTCCATCCTAGTGAGAATGGCTATGATAAAAGAAAAAGACTAGAGATAACAAGTGCTAGAGAGGATGTGGAGAAAAGAGAACTCTTGCATACCATCTTTGGGAGTATAAATGAGTATAGCCATTATGAGAAACAGTATGGAGTTTCCTCAATTAATGATAAATAGAACTACCATGATTCACCGAAAATCTCTCTCTCTAATATATATATATATATATATATATGTGTGTATGTATGTAAATATAATCTCCAAAGGAATGAAATTAATATATCAGAGACAACTACATTCTCATGTTCATTGCAGCACTATGCACAACAGCCAAGAAATTCAAACAACCTAAGTATCCATCAACTGATGATGAATGGATAAAGAAAATGTGGTGCATACACAATGAAATACTATTCAGTCATAAAAAGAATGAAATCCTATCATTTTTGACAATGGATGGAACTGGAGGTCATTATGTTACGCAAAACAAGTCAGTACATACAGACAACTCTTATAAGATGTCTCTTATATGCAGAATATAAAAGTTGATTTTATTTTAGTTGGAGTAGAATGTTGATTACCAGAGGCTAGAAAGAGGCAGGGAAAGGAAAGTATGGAGAAAGGTGATCAAACAGATATAGCTATAGTTAGACAGGAGTGAGAAGTAATGGTATACAACTGCACAGTAGGATGAATATAGATAACAATTATGAACTGTATAGTTCAAAATGCTAGAAAAATTATTCTCAATGTTTTCACAAGAAATGAAAAATGTTTAAGAATAGATGTTTAACCTGATTTAAACATTACACAATGTGTAAATATATCAAAACATGTTATATAATTAATATGTAAATTTTGTTTTTTATGTATCAATAAAAAAACCAGAACTTTATGAGATAACACATTAATACTCTATACAGATGAAACTCATAGTGGGAAAGTTAAATAACATGGTCAAAGGTCACACAGCCAAGAAGGGATGATTCCATAACCTAAACCTAAATCTGACTCTGTAGCCCATATCTTTCCTTAAACACTAAGATTCATATTAGTTCTAAAAGGATTAAGCACTGATAAACTTTCTTTTCTCTTTGTTTTGAAGCAATTTCAGAAAACTTAAGAAAAGGAGCTGAGAGTCCCATGTAGCTTTGCTTTTAAAAAGCCATGAGCAATACTAGAATTTTGTACTGGGAAGACTATAAGAGATAACAGAAAAAAAAAATGAATTTGAGAAAGGCTAACAAATTTGAACCACTTTTGACCCCAGAATAAAATGAAATACTAGTGAGTATAACTAGTGTATAACTACTGCAGGGATACTATTCAGAGCTCTGAATATGTTGATTAAAAAGCAACCACAAGGACCCAACAAATGAACAAACCATTAGGAAAAAATTTAAAGATAACAATTACATCTTTCAAGGTAGAGAATAAATTCCTATTAAATGCAAGACACTGACTCTAAGCCAAATTTGTTTCAGAAATATACACTCATTTATTGTTTTGAATTTGAAAAGAAGCTATATACCCTTGGAAAATGCAGAATATTTTCTGTTGCTTGTTTGAATGTTCAAGGTGTATTAAATTGGATGAGAAAAATTATTTGCAATACCAACATAGAAAAAAAGCTATTTAAGACTTTATAATAATTTCTCTATTCATGAAGAAATCAGTGACACATAGAGGAAATACCAAGGATACCATAATGGAGTCTCTGAGAGAAGAATCACATTTCTGCACTATAGCCGAATAGTTAAACATACCCCATGCAGTCACAGGCAATCACATTATCTGGACCAGAGAACCAACCAAAAAAAGACCACTGGAAAATAAATTTATTCTACTAGATGTAACCACTGCACATCTACTGAAGGTACATTTACGAAAATACAAATATTAAAAGATGTTCCATCACTACACGTGTCAATGTAAAAGAAAACATAAAACAAAATACTGTAAAAAAATATAGTACAGTACTAGATGCAATGGCTGTTTTATGAGGTATTATCTACTTTTTTCCAACAAGCAGTAGAAAAGTATGAAAGTAGATTAATTACACAAATGGTAAAATGTGATTTATGGTCACAAACTAAAAGATAAAACAGAAAAAAGATATAAGCTCTCCAAATATTCAGCAATCGTTTTGAATAAAGACAGATTTCACATGGGCTAAAATCATTTTGGAGATATACACATGAGGAACTACACATCATTATAAAATTTGAAATATAGTAGGTATCACAGTTGCTGAATGTCACATTATTCAAATTGCAGCTCTCATAACAGAAATAATAGCATTTATGCTATTTACTGGTATTTACCATGAGACCAACACCATGCCAAGTGTTTTATAAGGATTATTTCTCGTCCTGTGAGTTAAAACAACTATTATTCAAACCTTGTGTAAATGAGACAAAAGGAAGAACTATGTTGGGTAACATGGCTGGGTATTAGCAAAGGTACCCAGAGCTATGTGACCCTGGAAAAAAGGGACTTGCCAATATAGAGCTGTGTGACTGCAAAAAGGCATCTCTCGATTCCTGTTTTCTTAAGAGTGAAGAATAAAAACAGCTGTTGCAATATCCACCTAACAAGGTTACCATGAAACCACATGGAATAATGTCCTCAAAACTGTTTATAAGCCCATCATTAAACCCACACCCAGTTATCCACCTGTTTCATTGATCCTGTTTTAGCTGTTTCCTGATTCCTTCATCTGACTGTTCTTCAGCCCCTTTTCAAGATATTTGTCTGCCTATTTCATACCTTGATTTCTCATATTCACTTACCCATTTTACCCTCATTTCCTTACTCCCACACAGACGTACATTATTGCGATCATCTTTAGAGCTTTCTGAGAGTACCAATATCCTAGATCACTAAAGCTGTTTCTGAATGTTACAGTGTTGAGGCCTCCTATAGTTTGGATCTGGATTTCCATAAAAGGTCTATGTTGTAAAGGCTCGGTCTCCAGCAAGGTGCTACTGGGAGGTCACAGAGCTTTTAAGAGATGGGGCCCAGGGAGAGGTTCCTAGGTCATCAGGGGGACGCTCTGGCCCCACTTTTCTTCTTCACTTCTCAGCCACAAGGTGGGCAGTTTTGCTTTGTCCTATGCTTCTGCCATGATGTACTGACGTGTCCAAAGCATTGAGGTCAACTGATCATGAACTGAAACCTCCAAAACTCTGTGCCCAAATGAATCTTTTCCCTTTATTTATCTCAGGTGCTTGTTACACTAATAGCAGACTGATACAGTACCTGAGCACACCATTTGTTTTACAATTCTCACTCAGTAGATCTGGTGAGGGGTCTGAGAATTCATATTGCCAGATACTGCTAGCCCACAGTCCTGGCTTTCCTCATCTATAAACTGGAAACAGTAACAGTGAACAAAGGATTAAAATTTGTTAATAAGAGCCAAACACGTTATAAAAATATACATTATATAAAATAACTAATCTTTGATTCTTTGATCAATAATTACCCCATTTAAGAAGGATACCCTATTTATTATATCAGATAAGGAAAAGGCCTTGCAACTAGTAGCCTATGGATTACAATAAGGAATAAGATTGTACATAATTCTGGAAGAAGGTTAAGAACCACTGTTCTGTACCTGTTAAAACAAGTTATAGGTTTGTTTTTAAAATAATGGGAAGAAAGATCATAAAGGGAAAGGACAGGTAAGAAACAAGTGAAAAGGAGGAAAGTAAAAGTATAAAAAGGTATTTAAAATCCATTCACTTACTCTCTAATCTAACATGTATCATATACGTTCTATGCAGTAGGGATACAAAGTTCACAAAAGAGAGGAAGTCTCTAACCTCATGAAGCTTATATTCTGAATGAAAGGAGCTAAGGTAGGATGATCAAGAAACATCTTTTGAGAAGGTGACATGAGCATAGATCTAAAAAAGGGAAGGAATCACATGTACATATGAAGAACATTCCAGAGAGAAGCAACAGCAAGTGCAAAAGTACACAGGTTGGCAGTTTCACAGGCTCAAGAAACAAAGAGGAGGAGGCCAACATGGCTAAAACACAATGGGTGACAGAAGGAACAACAGATGAATTCAAAGAGGTAACTGGGTTCCAGATCATGTAAGGTCTTGTAAGCAAGGATAAGGACTTTGTGTAAAGTCAACATGGATAATAAACCACAAGAGCAGAAGTATAAGACAATTTACATCTTAAAAGGAAGGTAAGAAGGATATTGAGGATTAAAAGCAAGTAATTATTCTGACTATAAAGGAAAGTCTTTTTAAAGGCAATTAAATGAATAGAAATGGAGCCCCATTTGTTCAGTCACATGTTTTCTTCATTGACTAAGTTACTCAATGACATTTCTTGTCTATTATTAGAGATATAAAAACCAGAAAAGCAGTTCCTAATGTTAAAAAATAAAATCAAGACTTTATTCTGAAGGTAGAAAGGGGTCAAATGGAATGGTTCTGAATTAGAGAATGATATAATAAAAACTGTACTTTTGGAAATGATTAATCTGGTAATGGGGGAAAAAAACTTACCAGAGTAATGGAGACCAAAGAACTAATGGGAAGTTTGAGTTACTTTATGAAGGAAAAGCAGACTAACACTAATTACTGGGCCTTGTGTACGGGAGAGGACAGAACAGTCTAGATTATTGCCAAGTTTTGGGGAAATGGAACTAAAAGTTAGGAAAGGTAGAATGTAATTTGATTTGAATACAGAAAATTTTTGATTTGAATACAGAAAATTTAAGTTAACATCATCAAAAACTTTTTCAGAAATCTAGACTGAGAGTCCAAGGGCACATTCATACTCACAAATCCTCTCGTCATTAGTTCAGATCATTATAATGAACAAGTCAGTGTTTATTTTACACAGGCACTGTATTAGATACTATTAAATATGGTTCTTATTCTCAAAGAATATACAGTTAAGGGTTGAGACAAAGGCAAACACAAAGTATTAAAATCCACAAGAAAATGAACTGAGGGTTCCATGAAGGCTTCTTGGAGGCACACTATTTTCATTAAGTTGTATAAATTTCAGGAATTTAATATTCTATGAAAAAAGCATAGTGACATGAAACTGCACAGTGTAAGAGAGCAATCACAAACAATCTGGTATTTCTAGAGAATGAACAGTAAAGAAGAATGATGGAAAATGTTAACTAGAATATGGACAAAGTCAGGGTCAGTGGACAACCATGCCATTTTAAAAATTGGAGCCACATATAGACAATTCTTAAAGGTTGAAAAATATTTACCAAAACAAACCAACTTCTATACTTTACATATATCTTTATAGTTTGTTCCCAGTGTAACTCAGAGCATGTAAGGATTGCCAATATAATTATGTGTTTAACACCCTGGTTAACAGCACAAGGAATGTTACAGTACTAGTTGTCTTGGAAGTATTTTCATGAAAACATTAAATTTAATGAATATGTACATATGTGACTTTGTACTTATACCAATAAATATATAGAACTACTCATCACAATATTCTCTTTCTCTCATGCTTGAGTGCTTAATGTTCTCATCTAATAAAAGTAAGCTTGGCAGCTCAACATAGCAAGCTTGACCTTATTATAAGCATCAGCATTATTAGCAAAATGTACTGCACTCTCAACAAATGGATGCTCTATTGTACTATCCTAAGTTCAATATGTTTATTTTATTGCAGTCTCTATGTCTACCACTTATTCTGTCTTTGGGGAGACAGCTTAACCTATAATCAACAGTAATATCCCTGAACACAAGAGAATCAAAGAAAAACTGTCATGTTAGATGTTAAGGTTTAAATTCTATAGTACTTCAAGATGCCTTCAAGGAAATGGTTAGGGTAATGGTGACAGTTAAGGGTTGGTTTAAGTTCTTTGGAAGTATAACCATAAGAAACTATCATTAGACAGATGTTACGACTTGGGAATTTCTACAACAGCAAGGGAACAATCACTGCCTGGTTATGGTAATTCATTTCCAAAGGGGTATTGCCACAGTGACTTTGTACTGCTTATTTTCAGTTAGGGCTCCAATTTCCAGGAACTCACCCGCAAATTTAATTATAAGCATATGGGTAAAAGGTCACAGATGAAAGTGACCGAGGGAAAGACAATGGCTACAGCATGACACAACACTAGTATATTTCTAGATTTGCCTGCTACCAGAGTATCATATGGGTAAGATTATGAATTAAGATCTAGGATCTTTGTCCTGGAAGTTAAGACTCAATCAGAAGTAAGACCATTTCTGTAAAGAATCTAACAACAAAATGCATATGTCTTTGATAAAATAACTAATATGGTAAAAAAATTTTTTTTTAGAATT
Source organism: Heterocephalus glaber (assembly GCF_000247695.1). The sequence continues at coordinate 8,126,214 of NW_004624810.1, read as the reverse complement.
TCACACATGGTTCAACTGTAAATTGATAAGGTGTAACTGAGCAAACACATATGCAATGGATCTTATTCAAAATGTTATACGTACAATTCTCATACAAGAAAAAGAAATGGGAAACCTTTAGGAACTAATGGCCAGAAAAAAAATTAGAATACATTTATTCACAATGCAGGCAATAATGTGAACAGAATATTTATGGAATATGGCTTCATTCTGAAGCAGAGGCCACTAGTCTAGCTTAGCAGCACTGTAGTCAGTAATTACTCCTGATATTAAACATACCTCAGTCTTCAATATCCTTCCTCTTCTTGATCATTCCACTCTCCTTGCCCTCTCTGTGTCTTGCTTTGGTTATTCTATCATTTATTGACTACGATGTAATTTTTGAAACATGGTCATAAATTATTTGACACTCCCTGAATCTGGGAGATCTTGTGACTGTTGTGACTAACACAGTACAAAAGATATGACATTAAGTGATTAAGGTGTGGTTATAAAAAAAAAAAAGGAAAAAAGAAAGACCACGAAGTCTCTATACTGTTTACTTGGAAAACTCACTTTTAGAATGTTGAAATGCCAAAGATGAAGTCAAATTACCTTAAGAACCCTCTTTTAGAAGCCACAGGTAGCACTCAGTCAAGTGCCAGGTCATCCTGTTCTCTGGCAATTCTAGCTCAGATACCAGATGCATTAATGAAGAAGCCACCGAGAATCTGTATTCTCCAACTTTAACTGTTCCAGTCTCACTCTTTTGAGCTACCTCCAGACACAGAATCACACTATGTCAGGCCCCAGACACAGAAGATTACATTAACAGTTATCTTCGGCTTTATGAACCCTGACATACAGAATCTATAAACATAATAAGAACTGTCTTGGCATAGTTTATTATGCTCTGAAGAACAGGTATCATTACATACTAAGCACTGTGTAGGAATTAGGGATTCAAAGACAAAAAAGAGCAGATGTGACTTCAAAGTATTCATACTTGGGATTAGGGTGAGGACACACAAAGAATTTTATTAGAAACATAACCCTAGGAGTAGTTTCTACATGAAGCCAAGGCAGGCTTATACAAAACAGCTATTTTAAGTCTTTTAGATGTCATCCAAAACAACCTCAGAAATCTGGACTTGTTTTAGGACAAATGAATTGCAAAGATAAGGGTCATTTTTTTCTTACATATTCAGCACAGGATATTTACATCAAATGCATGCTGAGCCATTTTAAGTATATTACCATATTTACTTTCAATAATTCTACTCAGTTCTTGCTTTCCCTTTTAATATAAAATAGGCAGCTTTTTTAAAAAGTTTCATTTTAAAGGATGTAAAGTATTAGTTTAAGAATGTATGCAGTCTACCTTTTAAAAAGAATAAAACTATATTCCAAAAACTAGCTTAGCTCTCATCTTCCCAGCAATCTTTTCTAAAATCAGCAATACACAGTCAATGCTACCCTCCATCTGCAGCTGCAATTATTCTACCACATTCTATGACACATATTTAGTTGCTCTATGTTAATGTGTGGCAATAAGCTTTGTTTAAATAATTTAGGAATCATCTCATTAAAGGTAAAGATCCAAACATTTCTGAGGTCAAATATTCCACAAGAAAGTTAGGTCTAAATTCCATTTGTGAGCATTTTTCCTAATTGGTGGTAATAAATTCCTGTAAAGAAAGGGTCTAATGGTAATGCTGACTGATTCTTAACTGCATCAACCCAAATGTTCTTGTCACAGTAAAATTTGCTCTATAATTTATTTTAATGGACTAGGTGTATCAATAAATATTGAAAATGTCCAGTCTCTTCCCCCCTCCTTTTAAATCAAATTCTATTCTACGTCAACAGATTGTACTGTTGTATAATTACAATAGTTAATGCACTGGCAAAAGTAGTGTTCATTAATAAAAACCTCTTAAGCATTCTGCATCCTCAATATTTCTTTCACACTCAGGAGATGCAGTAAATTACACAACCAGACACTACTGACCATTGCCAGTTGTGTTAATAGATTTAAAACACCATTTTCAGCTCCAATAGTGACACATTTTGACTCCAAAACTCAGTCAAGAAAAATAGTTCAAAAAGTGCCTAGGGATATTTTAGAAAGAAATTTTTTCATCAAAATATGACCAAACTCTAACAGATATCATAGCTTAGTCACCACTATAATATAATGCTGAACCCAGGGTACATAAATAAGCTTTATATGTCTATAAACCCCTTGAAATTATGTGTTTTATGTATACATAAATATACATGGATTTTATCTCTTTTATTTTATTTATACCGCACTTTATAACAGCTTTTAAGTACAAAGTAAATGTTTCCTCTTGATTTCTCAGCCTAAATCCTTTTCTCCCTCATTTTCAACTCCCCACTCTGAACCTCCACTGTCCCCAACAACCCAATTATAACCACTATGTGCCAAGTACATTAATTTAGAAGGAATACGTAATCTGAATTCTATATGAAACAAGCTGTGACTAATCAATGCATAAGATCAACAAAATCATCAAAAAGAAAAAAGTATAAACCTGTTTAGAACAAATCTGTATTTAATAGTAAATAAACTTCTTAGTTTTAAAATATGGTTATTTCAGGTACTTAAACATACATTTCTCTATAGAGACACTACTTACCACTATTATTATTTCTTTAAATGGAAGAAAAGTGAGGGAAATGTTTTTGTAAAAGAGTATCCATTGAGTCACTGATTTGTTTTTTTAAAAATTTTTTAAAAATAAAACTATTACTAGGTCTGAGAGCCTCAAAGGGTTTTATTATACCACTAATTTGATTTTGCAAGGCTTCAGCATATGAGCCAATTTATCTGGTTCTGCATGCACAGGACTTGATATATGCTACTTATCCATGACAGGTTTCATCTGGATAGCACCAGTGACAACATTTATCTGACATCAAAAAAGCCTATCTTGATGTTAAAAAAAAAGTTCATATATATTCTAGGTAAGAATTGTTAAAGTGGTGAGTAAAATATTGGTGATATCTAATAAAATGAAACCAAACCATAATAAAATCACTGGGTATGAATGTATAATGATGCATAGAAAATACTATGTCAAAAAAAGGGATGAACTAGAAAGCTTCTTGATTACACTGATAAAGTAGTAAAGTTTTGTTAGTATCCTGTCACTCTTAACCAGAAAAAGGAAAATGTAATTTACTTGCAAATAAGAAAAAATGAAGTTGCATAAAGCTCTATGACTAAAGCACAAATATTTCAAAATAAATTTTAAAATACTGTCCACTGTTTAAAACTGCCAGCAAGAAAATTAACCCTTGAAATTTACTTCTTGGGAAAAAGTGTTTAGATTAAATGTTTGGTACTCCACAAGTAAAAATGTGATGGGCCAGGCACAGTGGCACACACCTATAATTCCAGCTACTCAGGAGGCTGAAGCAGGAAGATTGAGAGCTCCAGGCCAGCCTGGGCAATATTATGAGATTCCATTTCAAAACAAAATAAAACAAAGCAAAAGCAACTTTGAAGAGTAACTGGTGTGTGTGTGTGTGTGTGTGTGTGTGTGTGTGTGACAGAGAGAGAGAAAATGAACAAAGTATGTGGAACACACTATTCTGTACAACTAATATGAACTAATCAAAACTTTTGAGAAAGTTTAAAGTTCTAAAAATAAAGCAACTTTGGCATTTCATTTCAGAAATGATAATCAGCTTAAAAACACCTGTACATGATTCTGAAAGTAGGGCACAGTCTACATATTTGAATAACAAGGTAATAATAAAGTATTAAAATTTCCAACCTGATATATAAGACATACTCTGGAGAAAAATCCCCATTTTTTTCTTTATGAAGAAGGTACACAATGAATAAAGTAGTCCGTTCTTTACAATTCATCATCTTTCAGAACATGAGGTTGCATTAGGCTCCAATCACCCCCTACTCTTACTCCTCCCCACATTTAATAATATAGACAGTAGAGCTAATTTTCTGTCATTCAGGAAGAGCTGTTGGATTGCTAAATTTGTATCATCATCACCACTGAAACACAGTAAAAATCACTGTTGGAACCAATGGTTTATTAGATCGAACCTACCATCAACAATGTCAACTGTGCCTGGTGGTGTTAACAGGAATATACTTTACGAGTTCCACCAGTGGGTATCAATTTAACTTCCAGCACCAGATAAGCTGTAAAACTGTGAACATAATTTATATGGTGACCTGCGTGTGTGGGAAGCAATATCTAGGTGAAACTTCTCACAGTCTGACAAAATGCTTTGATTTGCACCATTCAGATGATTGAGCAAAAGGAGTTTAAGCAATCACTACCAATAGCCTGTATCTCCAAATACACTAAAAATTTATTACTCTATGAGTGCAACCTATTGCTTTAGAGCCTAGCTTGATAGAATAGAAATGATTGGGTAAATATTACATTTTCAACTGGTACACATCTTGTCCATTAGGTTTAAATATTGGACAAGCTACGTGTTTAAGATAAACATCAGTCTTAGCTGATTCCATCACACAGTACATTTAGAAAGCCTCCAAATGTTTCCATAGTAACATTCTTGAGCCTACATATAGCTGAGGATACATGTTCTTTCCCAATTAGTAGAAAGTAAACCAGAGACAACTGTACACTTAAACAATCTACCTTTGTCTTTTACTTAGCACTTTAATATACTTCACTGTATTTAACATCTATTGCTGTAGAAGCAACTAACTACTCAAATTGAAGAGACATAAATAGGACTCATCTATCTATTCAAATAAGTGTTTATTATTTAAGTTTTTCTACACATTTTAAACTACAGATTGAATATTCTTTAACCAAAATGCTTGGGATCCATGGTGTTTTAGACTTCAGATTTTGGAATATTTCTACATACATAATGAAATATTGTAAAGATGGAGCCCAAGTCTAAACATGAATCATTTGTTTCATACATACGTTGTACATACAGCTTTGAATGCTTTTTTAAACAATATTTTTAAAGTACCTGTGTTTTCACTGCAACCTGCCACCTGGGGTAAGGTGTAGAATATTCGATTTGGGACATCATGTCGGATTCAAAATGTTTTGGCCTTTGGAATACTTTAAATCTTCAGATTAGCAAAGCTTAACCTGTAGCAGAGATTACATACTCAAGCTTTTCCAATATCTACAGTTGTGCATTAAGGGACAGGTCCTTACCTGGTAACTTCTCTATTCACCTGCTGAGAACATACATCTCTGAAGAGTCTGGTCTCTAGTTAAAGAATGAAGCTCCCGTGATTACTACAATGCAACTTTTAAATATCCTTCCCAGCATCATAGTAGGGAGCCAATACATATAATCATCAGTGCTTTTGGCCTTCTGAATTGGCCTTGACTAACCTGATTAACTCAAGTGTTACTTTCTACTACTTTTTAACTTAGTTTGATTAGATTAACTCAGTGTTACTTTCTGGTATTTTCTAATTTAGTTTGGATAGATAATGCAAGTTAAATATTTCCAGTTTATTTTTTTAACTTTATAAAGAAAAATAGTTTATTTGAGGTTCACAATTTGGTTAAGTAACTTGACCAGTAAGAAACAGATAGGGACTCATAACCCAGGTCTGACAGAATTCAAAGTATTTTCTCCTGTAAGGTACGTTTATTTAAGATTAGATTATATTAAAATCTTGCACCCAAAATTTTTAAAAAGCATCTAGCAAAATAACGAAATAGGACAAAAGTACACATGATTATTTATCAAAGGCATATTTTCATATAGTCCTAACCACTAGCTTTTATTTATTAAAGCAGCATTCAATTAATCAAGGGATCATCAGGTAAAATGATTTTCAGCCACTAATGTTGACAGTTGAGGTTTTTCCTTAATTAAGATTTCCAGACTTGTTTTCATGCATTTTTTGCTGCATCAAAAAAAAACTTCGTGCAAAATGGATACAAAGCAAAAGCTTACTATCCAGAAATAAGTCATCCTATATTCCACATCCAAAGTCATTTGCTATAGCACTACTAGAAGAGACTTAAGCATTTAACTTGAAATGCCTAGCAAGATCTTTTAAGCTGTTTTTATCTTGTTCTTCAAAATTCGAAACTAGAAAATCCCACTTAACTAGAAAGGAAAAAAAAAAGAAGGTTGTCTTTTCTAGGGTTAACAGATGCTTTTTGTAAGATTTTAGGTAAGATTAACCTTTTGCTCACAATAGGACTGGTTACTGGTTTTATTTATTTATTTTTTACTGTCTTTAACTTGGGTAAAAATCAATACAGAGCGAGACAAAGGGCTCTAGAGGGTCTGGCTACACCAGCTTTTGGTTTGGCTCCTGCACAATTCTACAACATGCTGAGGCTGGGAAGGATTAGCCTGCTTGTGTTGAGTAAACCAATGATACTCAATAAACAGTTTCTGTTGTAAACCCCTTAGGACGTGCAAAGCCACACTAGTTGGCAATAGACCAGATAAGCAGCAGAACCAGCTGTAATCTCATTTAGACCTGAGCTGATCCTCCTGTCCTTTCATTCCACAGGATCAAAGCAAACCACTGAGGAGGCAGCTGTATTATAGCAGCTCTGCTTGCTGGATGCAGCAAACATTTCATAAATTCCACTCCTTGAAGCAAGTCTCTACTTAATCTACCCAGAGCTGGGAAAATCAATGAATTTCTGAATTCATTAGACTGATTATTACAGGGTTACTATTTTCTCTTTGGAGAAACGTAATGATTGCATGCCAAAGCAGCAACTACATCTGACCATTGTTTTTTTCTGGAATAGTCTAAAATTTCTGTTACATTATCAAATAAAAATGGTTAAAACTATTTAGCCCATTACCTTTTGTGCACATTGCATATTAACAACTACCACTCAACTGCAGTCAAGGAGGCCATAAGTACTTTCCATGCTTCACCCTGGAAGGCTGAGGCAGGAGAATCACAAGGTAAAGCCTGGCCTGGGCAACCAGAAAAGCAGTAACACCCTGTCAAAAAAAAAAAAAATTGAGGATGTAGCTCAGTGTGAGGGCCTTGAGTTCAATCTCCACCAGTTTTGGTTAATGTTTTTGGTGCTGTATTACAGCAGGTCTGACATTCCCTGCTCTGCATTAAAAAAAAAGCCTTCGTTTGCCAACATTTTCTAGTCCAAACTACTCATTTTACAGCTCTTCAAGAACATGAGCTGCTCTGCATAGCTAAGCAGCAGCAAGTGTCAGCAGCAGAATTCATATCTTCTGAGTCTCATTCTAGTATTTCTCTATTGCCTCCTAACATTTATTTTCCTTCTGTAGGAAAATGATGTGAAAATTCCACTGTAGTACAGAAACATTTGAAAATGTAAGCAAGAATGCTTGGAACATGCCAAAATAGACATTGTACCAAAGTGATCATACATCGACTGACCTGTTTCCAAGCTAAAAAATGCTACATTTAATGACTCACCTCCTAGCCATCCACTCTTCAGACATAAAAGGGTCTCATTTAACATAATCACATAATAACAGCAAAAATAAGAAAAATATAACAATCTTAAGTCTTCTAATATTTGCAATATCCAGACCTTTGTAATAACACCATGATAGGAAACTGTAAAATTATGTAATTATACTTTAATTGTATTGTGAGGCACGCATTAATCACAAAGTTTAAGTACCAAGGATAGAATTATAATAATTCTGTAAAACAAATTTAAGCTAGCTAAGTAGGTCAGAACCACTAACATGCAACAGGAGACCTCTGGGAATTTATCAGTTAATGGCTATTTATGTGCAAATGAGTGCCCTCCAACCCTCCAAAATCCCAAGTAGCTGAAGGGTATTTCTGTTAACCAGGAGCACTGCTTAACTGCAGAGGCATAAATTAAACTATTTTATTGGAATGATTTTTAATTCTTCTACTTTCCTTTTCTACATTTTCCCCTATCATTCTAGAAGCACAATTTACAGTACATATTTAGTAACAACAACAAAAAAACACTGCTAGAAAGTTTTCAAAACTGGGCACTCCTGAACCCCACCATGTACATGTTAGAGCTTCAATAGAATGAAAGGAAAACTTCTTTTATACTTCTGATCTCCAAACAGGTCTTTATATTGTTAAAAAACTTTAAAGTTTTGATGTAAGCACTACATTAATACCCTTTTTACAATAAACTATAAATAATTTTATGTCATATTATTTTAAAGAAGACAGGGAAATCCAATACAGTTTGTAACTATCAAAATTTTTGTCACAACAAACTACTTATCAAAGGTATGCTTTGTAGGGTAGGCGACTGTTAAAAAGAACAACTTGAAGTATCTTATTTCTATTTTGCCTTAAAAGAAAAGGAGACACACAGATGTTTCATGAAAGGGGTAGTAAAAACTGAGAACAAAAATTTTCAATATGCTATACTGTATGTATGGTTCAGAGAACGCTAAACATCCATTAGCCAGACCATACCAAATTTACTACAGAGGTGGTATAAAACTAGTTACTGTCTAACTTTCAGATTTTTAGATGGACTAACACTTATCTAAAATTACTATTTACGGCTGGGGATTTGGCTCAGTGGCACCACACCTGCCTTGCAAGCACAAGATCCTGAATTTGATCGCTGGTACCAAAAATAAAAATAAAAATAAAATTATTTAAAAATTTAATATTGTGATTATCTATGAGTTTTAAATTGGACTAACATATCCTTGACACTCTTTCTTTTCCATCATAAACTGAAATATAAAATATAAGGTAACACTAAGTTAAGGACAAGCAAAGATCAAAATAAGCCATACAGAAATCTTTAAAAATTGTATTTCAATACAGTAAAAACTCAGTACATCAAACTAGAGTTAAAAAATAAAATGTTTGTGGGAACTGTTTTTCTTTAAACATCCAGGCAATAAAAATTCATGGTAAATTTCTAAAAAAAGATAAGAAAAAAATTGTTCCACTCATTGTTCTGTAACAGAATTTTCCACAGTTAAGTAAATTATTGTAGAGCAAATGATTGCATCAAGTTTGCTTCTCATTAGTATGCAAACTAACATATCACTTCTGCATTCAGAGGAAAACTGTAGAAGGTTCACACTGGACAATAATGTTTGTACATAAAACAGAAACAGAAGTCTCTGGCTTAATGCTGTGTATACCCTTAAATGTATAATATATTTGAGAATAAAGATGCATTTCTGGCATAAAATATAATTTCATTACAAGTGTCTGCTTTTAGGAATAAAAATGTCAAGTAGAAAAAATAAATTACCACACATATGTAACAATTTGTTAAAAGGCTATCACTCTATTTCAAAACGGAGCTCCTTGAAGCTTATAGCAAGGGCTTATTTGAAGCTCTCCTCACTCTGGTTAGGGGCAATGAAATGGTCACCATAGAGTGTTCTAATCACAACCAAATTCTGAGTCAGATCTCTGTGTACCAAGCACTGCCCTAAGGCTTAATTAACCCACATCAAAATAAACAGGACCTTCTATTCCATAAGAGACAGCAGATATACAATAAGCTTGATGAAGGAGTACCAGAATAAAGGAGGTATATTTCACACTATCTTCTCCAAAACAGTGTAACATTAAACAAGGAAGAAAACTATGAGATATATGAAACTCACTGAAAAGTAGCAACCTCCACATTTATATGGATGAAATAACAGAATGACATGATATTAATGTGTTCTGATATCCTTAGGATATATAATGAAGCCTAGAGTACCAATGAGAGAAATCTTAAACATATCGAATTCTTTTTTTATTAAGTAAACATAAGTAAAAGGTTTAAGTCATAATTGCTAAAATTTACATAACTGCGTAAATATTATTGTCCAATTTTACAGCATCACACGGGGTCATCAGATTATCCTTTTTGTTTATTCCGTTTATCACGACTTCAATCTAATGTTCTCTATTATTTTTATTTTTAAAAATTACTTAGGCATTTAAAAATAGCATTTTTGTATTATTACCTTATATTACCATAATGGATTCCTATTTAAATTCCTTGCCTAAAGTTCCCTTTCAATTCATCCTGCATATTACTGCCAGAACCATCTATATCATTATCATAAGTTCATTCATTCAACATTATTTACTAAGCAACACCCTATGACGTAAGACAAATTCCCTATCCTCAAAAAGTATTCAGTCTAGTGAAGGTGACAAACAAGGATAGATGATATTTCAAGTGATAAAATATTCTGAATGATACAAACAGAAAGAGAATGATGTGAGAAAGATATTGGTTTTCTCTGGGAAGCCTGGAAACCCTTCAGAAGGGAAACTATTTCCCTCACACCTGAAAGGATCGCATAAGGTCTTCCAAGGAACATAAGATTCATTGTGGGGAGAACACATGCTGAGCTTCAAGAACGACTGTCCTGTTGTCTCTCTAGTTAAAACCTATAGTCCTTCCTCCTCACCCAAGTTTAAACATTTTCCCACCGGCCTGAACCACCAGTGGTACACGCATTACTGTCCTGTCGGGCAGCTTGAACCACCAATGGTACAGAGGAATCTAGTCACTTTTAGCCATTTTTTTGCTAATAAAATGAATAAAAAGCCACCCAACAGGGCAGTCATGCATATACCACCAGTGGTTCAAGCCACCCGGCGCAAGACATACGGCTTATATTCCCATAGTGAACACGTTAAGCTCTTGTCTTAATTTTAAAACCCTTCATAATCTTGCATAATCATCTGCTAAAGCACGTATCCTCTGTTTTCATCAGACTAGTTCATCATTCCCCCAAAATATTAATGCACTCCAAATTTCAGTTCAGTGACTCTTCTGTTGTATCATTTTTTCCAAACCCTCTTCTGTTTTTCAACAAGTTATACAATTACCATTCTTATATCCAAACTGCCTCTTTCAAGAGGTCTTCCCAATACCTCCTCCTTTTTTTTAATCACAGTGTAAATTTTAATTCTTCGATATTCAGTTCAAATCCTATTTCAAAATATCTTTCCTAATACTCTCTTCCCATCTCTTTTCTTCCTTCTCCTAATAAATGCTTAAAATTACTAAAAAAAAAAAAGGTCTTAAAAACAGAATCTAATCATTTTTGTGCACAAACTAAAAAATATCTTGCAGTAGAACTCAATAAGCATTAATGAAATACTATGGTATACTATCCAATTAATAACTTTATTTTTTATTATGGGTAGTGTCATGAAATCTCCAACTTGAGATTATCTGGTGCTTTGTCATGTCCTATCTAGCATCAGGCAAGAGAATAAGCCCATATAACGTTTACAGAACATACTTCAGTACTCTTCTACCCTCCATACCCTTCATCTACCCAAACATACCACCTTTATCTGCAACTGTTTCTTCAAATTTCTTCTCACAGAAGCAAAAGAAGATGCAAATTCAAACTGCCTAAAGTCTCTAACACAGAAGAGGCTCGAAGTAAATACACTGGTTAGTAATGAACTATAGCACAGCAATAGGTCTCTAAAAATATCCTCTATAAAGTAGCCATTTTGGTATTTCTTAACAAAAGTTTTTCTAATGAATAGCTAAACATCACTACTGACTAAAGTAAAAATGGTTGATACTATATTTGGAGCATTGTAAGCTGGTGTTTTAGAAGTCTTTCCTACATGTCATTCTTCATGGTATTTATTTTATACCTGCTAAATAAAATGGGGAAAACAGTTCTATATAAGTAGAAGACAATTTACATTTTTTTGAAATGTTTCACTAAGAAACAGAATTTTAAATTCTTTTTCATTGTAATTAATTTTTATATTCTTTTTGGTAGCCAGAACAGGCATAAAGAAATAAATAAACTGCTCATGGTGTCCTAAAGGTAAAGAAGAGAGCAAAGATTTGAATCAGGAACTTAAATCCCTAAGTCCATTTATAAATTCCAAAATTACCAATCTAAGGTGACCAGTATCTAGAAGGCCTTGGTCAGGCACTGACAATTTAAATTTAATTTGAGTAAAATTTAGTTCCATACTAAATGGCATAAAAGATAGTAAGAGAAAGGGTGTATATATGTGCATGAAAATTTAGTATGACTCCTCTATCCCAATCATTATTCCAATGGGGATAAATATATCCACCTGTCTAAATGAGTTTATATATTTAAATGACACAAGTTTCTGGCGCCTACTACATAGTACTATTGTAGATGTTAAATTCAGGACAGCATATCAAAACATAAGATACCTTGTTGCAGAAATCTCGGAAAGAAATACACAGAGACACAGAATTTGGATAAAACAGTAAAATTTCTTCTCGCCAGCAGATGGGAATGCCAGAAACCAGTCTGGTCAATATCCGCACCCGCTTTGTTCAGCATTTCCCTTTTTATATCCTTTTTAGCCATTATCTCAACCCTAGTGGTCTTTGATATGTAAATACAATTCCAGTTCCTATTTACAAGGCACAGACACAAGACAGGCCATATACATTGTAAATTCACCCTGGCATGGTAACTTTGTTAGGTTAATGAAGTTACTGGTTAGAGTCAGATAATCCTCACCTTAAACAAGGAATTACAGGAAAAGCAAATCTTAAAAGAACACGTTACTTATTTTGCTTCTACAACTGCCTTAATATTCAATCTATTAAGTTATCTAAAACTTTTCCATATCAACCTAACTATATCAATCCCTATGGAAATAATGGAAAGATTGAACCATGTTTAATATCTATATGAGACAACAAAATTGCCTCCTGGGAAAGTAGGAATATTATGATTACAAATCATCATAAAACTTATATTAAAATGTACGCTTAGAATGGGTAGACCATTAGCTTGATGCAATATATGGAATTTCTTATATTCTAGTGACCACTTGCAACTCTGTAAGAGTGGTCTTTGGAACATAAGAAATTCCAAACTGATTAAACTAATGATCCAACTGTTTCAGAATTCAGAAAAGAATGACAATGGAGACACAAACATTTGGAGACATTAAATAGATGCTTTCTCCAAAGCTCTACTAGTAAAGGAAACATATTCATGTATATCAAAATATTTATTAGCATAATTTCTTGAAAATATTCAAGAAATACTTGCTGAATAACACTATACTTCCTCTTAGAAAACCAACAGGAAAAAACAAAACTATTCATTGTTATGTGTGAGTATAATTTTTTAATATTACGAAACATATAAACTCTTAAAACTTTTATTCATCAAAAATATGAAATGCAAATTTCAAATGGGGAGTCACTGTTTTTGAAATGTACATGATGTATATAAAGCTGATATATTTAATACAGATGTGAAAATTGGTATTAAAATTTAAAAGTTACTAAGAGGTCATCAGAATAATTCTACTGGGTTATAGGTTTGGCAAAGCAAAACTATTTCATAATACAATTGTTTTACTGTCCTCTGGAATCAGAAAATGATTTTTTCTTCTGTACCATTTCCTGAAGGTCTTTCCTCATAGCTTGCCATCACTCTGTTTCAATTTGGAAAAGTGGCTACCTGGGCCAGATGTATAACTAACTGACTTCCTGTCTTTTCATTACTATGACCTGGATTCTTCTGAACCCAGAATATGTCTGATTGTTAAGAAAAATTTAATCATTTCCCTAATGCACACATCCTCTAGGGCAGTGATGATAAATCTTTTAGAACTTTCAGTGGTACACACAGCTTGCTGTGGCACACGTGCCATAGGTTTGTCACCACTGCTCCAGGATATATCTCAAAAGCATAAAGTTGAAATAATAAAGCAAGTCATATGCTGTATACACCATTTCTGGCCCAATAGCAATTATATTAGCTTTTGAAAATGTACAAAGCAATACTACATTGATTTTGTATTCTATTTTTTGATTAAAATATCAAATTGTGCTCAAAACAGCAAGATATTTATAAACAGCATATTTATAAAAAGTGAAAAAAGGAAAACACTACAATATAAGAGAAAAGAAATGTAGAAAAGTGTACCAATGGCAACGTGCTATAGTAACAATTCTCTTAAAACTTTCCATATAGGTACGAATAAGTTAATTATTTTTACTACTAATGGAATGAAATGTAAAAAAACAATTTTTAAAACATTTTGAGCTCTTTTTACATAAGCACTAGTTTCTAAAGACTTACAATACCAGCCTTCTAAAATGTGCCACCAATCAGGTATGAGATATAGTATTAATTCCTATCATATAATAACATGCTTTATTTTGTATAGGGCAATCTCAGAGAAAACTCTGTATGTACAAAATTTTAAGACCTCTTCACTTGTCTACTATTCTATCAATCACAGTGTCTTTCATTTTCTTGTTTATATGTCTGTCTCACTATGCGATGGAAAAGTTGAAAATAGCAATTTGATTTTATGTATCTTTGTTTTTTTCAAACACGAGCACAAAGCCTACCAGAGCAGGTAACTGACAGGCATTCAATAAAAAGTGCACTGATTAAAAAACAGCTATTTCTCTTTCATGCATTAAGTTCAAAATTAACATAACAAAATTTTCTTATGCCTAAAAAAGAAAAAGGCCTGGAGTAGGGTGGGGGTAGGGTGTTTGACCAAGAAAATATTTTATACAAATGCACAGAAAGTATTCTTTTCAAGGAATACCACCAAAATGATTCAGAACACAGCTCTAAATATCTTAAGATAGAGTGGGAAACTATAGTAAGCCTGGGATGGTGGGGAATGCCTACACTCTTAGCACTGGGGGAGGTTGAGCCAGGATTTAAGTTTCAGCTAAGTCTGGGAAATTTAGTGATTTAGTGAGATACTGTCTCAAAAAAAAAAAAAAAAGAAAAAGGAAAAAAAAAAAAGAAAAGAAAAGATTGGTGCAATGGTCTTGGATTCAAAACTAGTATGAAAAAAAATTCTTATAACATATTCTTTCAATTAAATTCTCTGAAACAAATTATTACAAAAGCAATTATTAGGTATATTAAGATATTTGACATGTATTATTTCTATTCTTCATTTCTTTAATTGTAGTTACATACATTTTACAGAATAGAGAAACAGGTTCAAAGAAATTATGACTTGTTGAAGGTTAAAGACAGTGGCAAAAACAGGATTCAAAGTCATATTTACAATTTTTGGAAAAACAAAGTACTAGTATCTTTTCCTATAATAAAAGACTACTGCACATATGATTCAAACATTAATTAACATTTGTTCTCCTTGTTTTGACAATGGATATACTAATAATTCACATAACTGAACTATAGTTAGTATCCTGGCTAAGTAAGCTAAGCTACACAAATTTTCAAGCAACTAGGATCTTGAAAAATCAGACAGGTATAAGAACCAAATCAACTTAAAACAATGTGTAGCTTCTAAATGTTCACTGGTTAAGTAAACCAAAGTTTATACAATGAGATACCATTTGTTGCTCTGAACAATGTGTCTGCAGGTATAATGTCTTAGCAGCAGGGAGAAAAAATGAAGTTGTTGAAATTTTCATAGTAGCTTCCTAATTTTGGTCATCTCCTTTCCTTCAAAATAGAGAAGTGATAAATATAGTAGTTGGTAAAAGAAGCAGAAGCAACAGCAGTTTAGAAGAATATTCTCCAAAGTGTTAATAGTGGTTCCCTTTGACAGGGAGGTGTAGGAGAATGATTTTTATTTTCTACTACATACATTTCTTTACAAGACACATGAGTTTTGATATTATAAAAATGTTTTTAAAAAGGCATTAAAAATTCCCTATGGCTTTCAAGCGCTTCAGAAGTTACATTAAAAACTTAGTGAGTTCTACTGCATTTGAATATTATTGTAGTTTTTTTCCCCTTGCATTGTTCTTTGAATGGTTTTAATTTTTTGTATGTGTGTGTTTGATAATAAACTTATTTTAAAAATTAAAAAAAACCAACTTTATTTTATATTTGATATTTTATAGAAAGAATAAAGGTTTAAAGGAGAGAGTAAGCACCCATACTGGAAAGTACAGGGAAAAAATCAGTTCTGGGAATAAAAGTTAATTTCTTAACCCTTTATCTGTCATTTATCTCATTTCAACTGATCAAAGTACAGTTTTGTTCTAAAACTAGGGAAAATTTTTTTTTGAAAGTCTAAGATTCTCTACAAAATAAAATTTTGCCTTCATGGACTATATAGTTACTTATATAAGTATGTGTGTATATATAAACCTTAAATATAATCCTGATCATTTTTTAGAATTACATCAGGATTCTATCTTTTAAATCAAATCATTAAAAAATTTCCACATATAATCAAAAAATCCTATAAAAATAAAAGCCTTATTTACAGTGTTATGAATGGCATCGGGGAAGTCATACAGCAATTATACAATATCTAAGAGCCTGCCAAAACACATAAGTATATTCAAAAAATTTAACAAAGCATTAAATTTCCACAAATAAGAAATGGTCAAGCAAACTGTGGTATATCCAGATAATGGAATATTAGAAGACACCAAAATTAATGTAAATGTCATTGAGATGGAAAATTGTCAATGATACAGTCAGTGATAAAAAGTAGGCCACTAAACAGCATTTAATCCCATTTTGGGTTAAAAAATTTATATGACTAGAAAAAGTATGGAAAGATATAACAAAACACTAATAGTAGTTCTCTAAGCATAATTAACTTAAAACACTCATCCACATTTCTCCATTTAACACTACACAAACATACGTCTAATATTGATATTTTTAAGATTACAAGTAGAAGTAAAATGAAACAGAGGTCTTATATCACAGAATTTGGCTTTTTGTTTTTCAATCCACTTCACTTGTAGGAGAAACATGTGTCTTCTATCTAGTCCCCTCCCTAAGAGAGATTCATGCAGCATAACTTACATAATCAAGGACTTTTCTACTTTATCAGGTACATTTCAAACTGTGGTTTGTGCTAACACTGTTGCTGGTAGTCTGTGGTTACATTTTTGAAGATTAGTTAGTAAAGTACTGTTATTGATAAAAATACATAATTGAGAGATCAACCCATCCATCTGAGGTCCCCTGAAAGAATAATCTTCCAGCTCAGGTGCACAGGGGGTTCTTGCTCTGAGTGGTTTCACTTCATAAATGGATTAACCCTCATTTCACCAGAAAACAGTGGAACAGTCAATTGCCCCCATATTGATGCTTTTACTAAATTTATTATTCAGTATGCTGTAAAATACCCTTCTCCTCTGCATTTTCCCACTAGCAGCTTTTCACCACCAAAGCATCCCAGATTCCTAGAAACCAAGAGAGGAAGCTCTTTTCTTCAGTATATTTTACTGGTTTCCAGGAAAACTGCCAGTAGGAGGCAGCAACGACTGACTGTGGCAACAGCAGCAGCTCTGCTTTCCACAGTAGTTAGCTGCTGGCTTCATTCTTCTGTCATTATATAAGCAAGATGACACTGTTCTCTAATCCAGCCAAAGCTGATAAGTACCATCAACCTGTCACTTCCTACATTTCAAATTCTAACATCACAGCATCAAAGAGTTTTTACATTTCGATTTCTTTTGCTGGCACCAGCCAGTAGCCTCTCATTCTCCCACGGTGTTCTAATGCTGCATTTGCACACCGGGGTTACTCCCAGACTGAATAGCAGGTCATCCCCTGCTCACTGAGCTCATCTGTGGCCCATGTGCTAGGCAATTTAGATCCAATCAGCCCTTATTTAGCTCAAGAGTAATGAGCAGCATAGTGACACAGACTTAAGCCTGACCCTCAGGACACTGCTCATCAAGCAGTAAAACTGTGACAAAATCATTCATCTTCCACCCGCTGGCAAGAAATAATACTCACACTCACTGTATTACTTTTCAAGATAAAAAAAAAAAAAAGCCCTGAATTTTCATGATGTGAGACATTAATTTGCAGAAAGCTGAATTCCCTTAAACCCCCCTGTTGCTATGAGCTCACCAGGGGGAAATAGGCCTTAGGAGACTGAAATGGAATAAAGAAAATTGCTCCAGCTTTCTTTTCATTTTAAATAAGCCTTAAATCTGACAAGAGATATCCTAAAGAGAGAAAAATATATATCTTGTAAGGTAAAGAAGAAACAATTGCAATTAAGAGTTTCAAATGCTACTTTCACTCTGTATTTGTTCTCAATTTTATTAAAATATAAATAAATAAAATTTGAAAAAGAGCAATTACTCACCCTTCTACACAAAGCAGATGGAGAAAGGTGAGGCTATTCATTACAACCAATGTGGTGGGAAAAATATATTCCTAATATAAAACAAAACACTATCACATTTTCTATGAAACACATGTTAAAGACATCAGGCTTTGGGTGATATCAGAAGATTGTGAGGATAGCTAGTAATACTTTAAAACCATAATAAATTCACTCTTTCCATAATTTATAGCACCTTTCGAGGTTTTATTAATCAAATAATTAATTATGAGGATAATTAAGACACTGGTTTTCTTCCCTCACTGACATACCACACCATTTAAAAATCATATCTAGAAGCATGTTGTATTATTACATTTATTGGAAGTAAATGCTTAAATTTTACTTGTTGCCCCTGAATAATTCTATTGTATAACCAACAGACACAATGCCAGTTTATCTCACTGAGTTTCTTTAGACTTTGTCCACTTACCGAAGTCACAATTTCAGGTGTTTTTACCTTTTTCATAGTTGGAGAAGACTTAACTTTAGCAAACCTGTCACGAATGAGATTTATCAGTCTTCAATATATTTATTATGACAACATGTCTTTGGTTTAAGAAACACTGCACTGTGTGGTGCCATGAAAGAGCACAATAGAAATGCCTTCCTACAAGCTTATTGCTGAATTTCATCTAAAGCCTCAAAGATCTGGGAGGTCTAAAACCTATAGTGAACCATAGGGTTCAGACAAGGAACCACCGTGACATAAATAAGATGGAGGAAAGTAGCGATCACCTCACCTCAACAGCTTTTGATTTGCTACCATTTGCTAAAGAAGTTCTTGGTACAGAAAGTAATCACGGTGCTTCTAGTCCCTAAACAGCTCAGCTGATCCACTTTCAAAAGAATAAAATGGTTTCCTTACAAAGTATATTTCTTTGTTCCTGCCCCTTTCCCCCCCAAAGTTCTTCATCCTAATTTCTCCCTCATAATGTCCTTTCTTCATACTTTCTTCCTCCTTTATCCTCTGTAATCATTACAAGGCAGATTTTCTAGGTTCTGTCCCAGAAAAACCATATTGTTGGTAATTTCAAACTTTGATGATGACTATGAAGCAGAAAAGACATCATAAAAGGCACATTCTTGTACTTCTGGATAGAAATAATTGTGAGAAAAAAATCCAATATAAAGGTCAATTCACCTACTTTTTTTTCCAAATTTTGTAATTATTAGAAATTAGAATTAAATATTAAATGTGACCTACAGTATAAGTGGATAAGGCAAGACTAGAGCACATCAAATACAAAACAAAAACAAGGCTGAGGATTAATAAGAAATGGAAGAAAAATTTATGCAGCATAGTATTTTTTCCTTGTACCCAGTATTCTGAATTTCACATACAGGCGCTGCTGTGAGTCTATTTTCTTAAATTGTGCTGGAGATTCAATAGATCCATTCACTGCATAATTGTCAGCCAGCTTGGGGAAATTTTCTTAAATTATTTTATTGGTTATTTCCTTTACTCCATTTTCTCAGTTTCTTCTTTTAAATACTGTTTCCAATCCAATTTCAATACAATCTCTACTTTTATATTTAAACTATTCCTGTAGATCTGACCTCAACAGATTTGTTCTCAAACCTTCCAAACACAAAGTAAAAGCCCAAAACTTCACCTGTTCTACCTGCTTCCATATTTCAGTAGGAGATTAGTTTGAGGGTAACTACTGAACTGGAAATAAAATTGAGTTAAAGTAGACACAATGAGTTTTGCTTTTCAGTGACACTGAAAACCTTTCAATTAATTGGGAAAATTGAACCTCCTGGTATCCTCTGGAGGTCCCTTTTGCTCATGGATGTTTAGTAGACAGTAAAGAGAGAAATGAAAGTTAGATCCTACATTAAAGCCGTATCCTGACTTCACAGATGCTGTTATATTCATGTGTAGGTACTGAGAAGAACTGTTGCATAAGTAGGTAAAATTTGGAAGTGTAAATCATTATCAAATAATGCTGATGACTTAAATAGTAAAAAACAAATTTTAAAACATTAACAGTTTGAAGACTTTTCTAAGTTCTTTTTTTCTCAGTCTTTCATATACTAAATATGAGTGCATACCACACAGACTTCATGTGATTGTATCACTGATCTTGTGTCTATAATATCTATCACAGTAGGTACCCAAAAATATTAGTTGAATTTGAATACATTTTGCTTATGTATTCTGTGCAGAAAATAATTGCAACACAAAGTAGAAAGCCATAAAGAACATCAAAGGGTTAAAAGTGTTAAGGAAGTTCAAATGGAATTGAGATTAAGACTAGAGACTCATAGACAAGTATATGTTTCAGAGAAGCTTAAAGTGAAGGATGTTGTTCACATAAAAATAAAAAAATAAAGATACAGAAAATCAGCATGTATTAAATTTATTAGGAGTTTATCATAGTCCATGGTCTGGATAGGTGTACCATATAAGTCAATACTGTCCAACAGTCTTTCTGCTCACCACTACAGTAGCCATTAATTAAGTAGGTATACCTATTGAGGTTTGACGTTACTAGCTAACATAATGTAATATATTTATTTATATATATTTTGATAATATATATAAGTATTTATTGTCCCACATAGGTAAATATGTAATGATTACACTACTGGATTGCAGAAATCCTAGCAGATACTCTTAAGAAATCCAATGAGGTGGATATTATTTTACAAAGATGCAGCTGAAATTTAGTAAAGGTTAAATAAGTTCCTAAGATTACAGTGCTGGTAAGTAGAGGCGGGATGATTTAAGTCAGGGTTAGGGTTCCTAAGGCCCTTACCCTTTATATCATTCTTCATTAGCAAACTTGCTGCGCACAGAAGTGTACTGCCTGGAATCACTTATGATGCTTGTTATAGCTCTCACCTACTTATTACTAACTTCCGACTCACCTTTCCATTTCTCTCATATCCCTTCAGTTTTTTTTCTTTCTTTTCTTATACTCTGCCATCTATCTCTATGCCTACTGTGACCAGCACTGACCATTTCTGACTTCTGATTTTTTTTGACTTGTAATTTAACAATTACTTTCATTCCTTGATTAACCCTTTTCTAAGTAGTACTTCTCACATTATATCAGCTTATTCAGACCTCAGGTCTAGCTCTATTAATGCTGCTCTGAATCCTCAACCAGTTTTGACAGAAAAATATAAGTAAAGGTAAGAAAGACTTAGAGATTTCTTGAAGATTTCTTAAAAACTAATTGTTCAATCTGACTAAAATAAAGAAGAAATCACAAGGAAAAGTTGCAGGTAAAGGTAAAGGTAGATTGTAGATAGCTTTGAAGACCATGAAAAGAAATGTATTATTTTTTCTGTGTACATGAGGATGTCACCAAGGTGTTAAAGCACAGGATAAATGTGTTAAAAATATTCAATGAGCATAACCAACAAAAGAAAAAATGAATAGGGCTTTATAAAAATTTTATGCTCATTTTAGCAAACAAAGTGAATCCGCACAATGGAATAATTGCAAATCATATATCTGCTGTGGGACTTATATTTAAGATAAAGAACTCTTAACTCAGTAACAAAAAGATAAATAACCCAATTCAAAAATACACAAAAAATCTGGATAGGTATTTCTTTAAAGATATAATAGTCAACAAGTATATGAAAATATGCCCAGTATCATTAGCCATCAAAGAACATCAAAACCACAATAAGATATTACCTCACACCCACCAGGATCACTTCAGTACAAGAAACAAAAACAAAAACAAACAACAACAACAACAAAATTTAGCAATACTACAAGTGGAAATGTAAAATGGTACAGATTCTTGGAAACATTTTCTCATTTCCTCAAAAAAGTAAATGGCTACTATATGATCCAGCAACTCTACTCTGAGGTATACACCTGAGATGTAAAAATGTTATGTCCTCACAAATCTTGTGTGTGAATATGTTCATAGTAACATTGCTCATTAAGTCAACAAGTGAAAACTCCAATGTCATTCAGCTGATACATGGATAAATAAAAGGTGGCATATCAAAACAATAGAATATTATTTGGCAATAAAAAGGGATAGAATGCTGATATATGTTACAGATATAGGTGAACCTTGAAAACATTCTTTTACATGAAAGAAGTCATATTATACGATTCTATTTATATGGAAGATCCAGAACACAAATGTATAGAAACAAAGTAGATGAGTGGTTGTTAGGGATGTGGTGTTAGGTGGCGAAAAATGGGGAATGACTGATAAGGGTTATAGCATTTTTGGGAGAATGAAATGTTCCAGAATTGTGTTGGCTGTACAACTCTGTGAATATGTTAAAAATCAATGAATTATATGGTATTTGAATTATATTTTAATAGAGTTATTTAAAAAATTTTAAGATCTGTAAACTATATCATAATAAAGCTGTTGAAAAAAGGACGGTCTGGGAAGGGAAAGCACTGGAGGCAGAGACATAAGTCAACTTGATTAATGTTCTCAAAACACAGGTAATGACAGCTGTGAGAACAAGGAGGATGACAGAATGGATCCTCAAAGACACTGCAAGAAGAAAGAAAGAAGAAAGAAAAGTCTATTCATTCTAAAAAGAAGACCATATATAAAGTGTACTACAAAGAAATGATTATAGAATAGGTTTGTGTGAAAATAACAGTAGGGATAACGACAGCATTACTGAACATTATTGAGTATCACTTTATATTCATTATCACATCCAATTTTCAAAGTAACTTAGAAAGGCAGGTGCTATTCTCATTTTACCAATAAAGAGGCCAAGATTTAAACATTTAAGGTTTCTCTTACAGTATTTTAAACAAATTACTGTACTTATACAAGGAGAACTTATATCTATATAGCAGGTTTATCAGAGAATAACTCACATACTAATTCCTATAGATGAAAAGTTGATAATTTTAGCAAAATACTCAAAAAAGTAATCAAATACTGTCAAGCTAATATAGTGAGTAGTTTATACTACTGCATGAACTTATAAAATATGTATAAGAAATAACACCATGCAAAATTCAAGCTGAGTAAGGAGTAGCTATGGTCAAAATACTAATTTACAGAATACATGTAAATACTCAGTTGAAAGATATATAAAATATTTAATAACCCCAAACTCATTGTTTTTATAAAATTTACATTGTATATATTTCTATAATACTAAGATTTATACCACATCCTCTTAGAGATACCAGTGCTTGCTTTCTTTCTTTTGGTACCAGGGATCAAACTCGGGTCCTTGTGCTTGTGAGGCAGGCAGCAGAACCACTGAGCTAAATCCCAGGCCCCTTACCAGTGCTTTCTTAAAGGCAAAGCTTGCATAGCAGATGATCACTCTTAGTAAGCAAACTATCTGCTTGGTTTTTCAAATAAAAACTGGTAATGTATATTTTACATAGATGGAGCTTACACTATGAATTATTTGAACACTGCCCAAAGTTTGCATCAATTTTTATATAATAAAACAACATATTTTGGGCAAACTGGGATATACAAATCAAAATATGGAAATAACTCAAAAATCAGATCCAGTTTAATATTTTATAGTAAGTTATTTTTAATAATTATAAGATATAACTCATTCATATTAATAAAAGGAAGCAAAAGCTTGCATGCTGTCAAGTATTTTTTCTATTTTCCCTGAAATATCTTGTAAATTATTTCACATACAGCAGATCCTCAATAGAATAGTTTCTCTTGTATTATCTCCTAGGCTATTTCCAATTTTCCCAGTGAAGAAAAGAAAAAAATTTGTTTAGAATATGTGATACCAAATCACAGTATTAAATATGCTTTGAGGGGAATAAAAAAAGATTCTCTCTTCTCTCTTTTTTTCTCTCTCTCTCTCTCTCTGTCACTCTCTCTGCCTGCATCTTTCTCTCAAACACAGTCACATACACACCCTCTCAAAAACCAAAACAGATACATAACAAATAGATGATCCTCTATTCTCATATGAAAGGGGTAAAAATAATTTAAAAATTTGTATATTTTAACATATTTTAAGGTCAGTGAACAGAGGCTTAGTCTTTTAAAGAGCTGTACTTTAACACATAACATTTCAAATAACGGTAATCATGTCTTTTGAACTACTTCTTAATCTCAACATTTGGCATTTTAGGCAAGTTCTCAACTGCCTTTAGATTTCTTTGAAACTAGTCTCTGTTTAACACAAAATAGGATGTCAGTTGATCAGTATCCATTTGGCTTAAATTCGTAAGTCCACAACTTCCTTTAAGTGTTAGAACAAACAGGTACAAAGCCCGAAAATTTATTTTCTTTTAAAACTCCAAATGATATTTGTAGAAGCCAAAAGGCATTTTGAAATCACTCACCCTTACATCAGTAAAAATGAAAAAGCGGGTTGGGAAGGAGGGAGAATCTCATGAGGCCTTATGTGTCAAGTTTTTGCCCAGAGCTAATTTTCATAGTTATGTTATAAAACCCTGAAAATAGAGGTTTATAATGGAAATGCTGACAGACCCTTCACTATAGCAGCATGAATGGATATAATTAAAAAAAAGCTTTTGGCTACACCTAACTCCTCAAATGAAAGACTGCTATTTTTATATTAACCTCAAATAAGAGCAAGTGAGAACTAGAAATGTGAAAGGTAATGTGAAATGTTAAAGATGACTGCTAAAACTATTTGACATTAGAAGTTTTAAACACTGAGGCATTTCGTTAACATAACAAGTCACTATTTTCATAATGTTACTTAATCAGCAATAAAGAATGCTCTGGTGAGCCATCAGCTCCCGTTAGCACAAAGTGGCATATGAAGTTATTATTTCTTAACAGCCTAGAGGGAGCTGCTTCTCCCTTTAATCAGTGATCTTAGTTCTTTCCCACCTACAATTTCTCTGTCATACAGTTATAAAACTATTACCCAGTTCAACACACACACACACACACACACACCCACCCACCCACCCTGCATCCACATTTATGCAAGGACTGGTACTTTATTCCCCCCGAATGTGAAAACAGAGGAGATTGTTAAGGAAAAGTATTTCATTCTTTCCCTTGGCAGGGATGCTGCCAGGAATAAATATCATCAATCTATTCAATCTATCTTCCCTACCTAAACCAAAATTCAAAGAATTTAACTCTGTTCTCTAACTTCAAAGAAATAAAAAGCCTTTGCTTTAATTTTTAACTACTATCCAAAATGATTTTTCCCCTTTTTAGTAGTAGTAATAATATACAGCATACACAAAAACAGGTGAGTATAAAAGGATCTTAAATAGTTCTAGATTTTGGATTAAGAAATTAGGAACACATCTACATGAGCAAATTCTTAAAGGACTTTTCTTGTTTGTTTCCTTCTCTCCCTCCCATCTTTCTTTGTAAGGTAAACAATTCCCCATGATCCCTGGGGCTTTTCCACAAAAGACCCCAAAGAATCATCAGTTTCTCTTCATCATGTTTGCCTTGCAAGTGCTAAAAGTTGATGAGATGAAATGAAACTTTCCAAGCCACAGTTCCTCTTGTATATTGTCATTAGCCTTATTGAAGACATGTGTGCAAATTACTGTGCAATCTTCAAAAATGTCAAGGGTGGCATTGTCTAAAGTATGGCACCATTAACAAAGACTTGGACATTGCTGCACTATTCTTATTCATACACTGACCTCGTACTCAAACCTGTTAAAACTGCTGTATAATTTTAACAAAGAAGTTGAGTATGGCTTGGTATTCTTTTATAGCAATTGTTTTCAATCACACTTGAATAGTTAAAAAAAATACATTTATGAAAGAAATCAAATTTATCAATAACATGTGTCTTTTTTCCCGTAGGCTACTCATGAAGATGAACAGTGCACACTCCCAATTCCTTGCTACAGAGGACAGCAAACTACAAACTCAATCCAGATACAGTTAAAGAGAAATTCCTAACATAAATGTAAAATTACTTTCTCCTTATATGACCTACACTGTTCGTGACTGGTTCCTGATTACTACCTCTGCATTTCTGAACAGTGATCCTACGGATTGAAAGAGACACATTATAGCTTTCACAGTATTTGCAAGCATTACTTTTTTTAACATTCCTGAAATAGCTTTGCTTTAATGATACAATATTTCTACTAACTTGAATTTTGAAAAGCAAAAGTTTTGTTTGTAAGATGTGAGATTTAGATGGAGGAAATGGTACTAATAAAAAGAATTGTAAATAAAGTAAGATTTACTTGTCTCCACGCCTCTCAATTTTCTCAACTGAATCATTAAACAATGGAACTTGAAAACTTGTAGAAAAAAAGTAATGAAAAGGTCCACAATAAATTTTTTTAGTAGCATTTTTTAAAATACTCAGAAGTACATTAACAATGGTAATGACTTCAGGTTTACAGATCTCATTCACATAACTGCTTCCACATTATAAAAAATGCAGTGATGTGGCTAGTTTGGGTTAAGTTAGTTATAAAATAATTATAAAGATGATGCAAGAAGACCACAGGGCATGACAAGAAATTAAAAGCAAAGTGGGAGAAACCAATAAAAAGAAAAAGTCATGCCAATTATAACTCAATATGTATCAGTTATAACCATCAATGTTAATGGTCTCAACTCATCAATCCAAAGAAATAGACTGGCAGAACGGGTCAAGAAGCAAGATGCAACAATTTGCTGCATACAAGAAATACACTTAATTCAAAAAGAAACTCATACACTGAAAGTTACAGGGTGGAAAACAATACTGCATGCGACGAGAACCCGAAAAAAAGCAGGAGTAGCTATCCTCTTTGCAGACCATGTGGATTTCAAACCCACATCGATTAAGAGAGACAAAGAAGGACACTACACCCTTGTAAAGGGAACAATCCAAGAGGAAAAGATGACAATCATAAATATCTATGCACCAAACACTAGTGCGCCCAACTATATAAAACAAATACTAATGGACATAAAAAATCATATAAGCACTAATACAATAGTAGTGGGGGACCTCAATACCCCATTGTCGCAAATAAACTAGACAAAAAAAAACAAGTAACGAAATTCTAGAATTCAATCAAACTCTTGAACAAATGAATTTAACAGATGTTTACAGAGTGTTCCACCCCACAAAACCAGAATACATATTCTTTTCATTTGCACACAGGTCGTTCTCCAAAACAGACCACATGCTCGCCCAAATCCATGCAATTATGAATGAAAAGGATGAAAATACAACAGACCTAGCAGAAATCCAGAGGATCATCAATACCTACTTCCAGAACCTATATGGCAATAAGATGGAAAACACAGAAGAAACAGACAGATTCCTAGATACATTTGAATTACCAAAGTTGAACAAAGAAGACCTAAAAATTCTAAACAACCCAATATCAACCAATGAAATTGAAAATGTAATTAAAAACTTACAAACTA
>NW_004624810.1:8055109-8096539 GCF_000247695.1 Heterocephalus glaber | reverse complement strand
AAATAAATAGGACACACATGTGTAAATACCAAATAGTTTCTCTAGTGTGAGAAACTGAAAGTGTAAATAAGGACTAAAAGATAATGTGAAATTGGAAGAAAAGGGGCAAAGGGGAAGGGGAAGTGGGAGGGGTAGGGGAAAGAAAAGACGGGAATGGAATTAGTATGAGAAAATGAAAAAATGGAAACAAAATCTTTGTAAATAGGGAGGGATGGAGAGGTTGAAGGGAGGGCAGGGGAAGGGGGAAAAAAAATAAGAACCAAGAGAGTATGTAAAGGTACAAATTTCCAATGATGAATGTCATTATATTTTACACCTAAAATGTATCAACAAAATAAAATTTTTTAAAAAAGATGAAAGTAAGAAGACTAATCTAAGGCTAAATGGAATTAGAGAAAAATGAGAAGATAGTATATAGATGGAATAAAAATATCTCTTTATAGAAATCATAATAGAAAACTTTCCCAGTATGAAAAAAGATTTGAAGATACAGATAAGCAAGGCTTACAGAACATCAACTAAATAAGAAAAAAGAAGCTTATCATGACACATCTTATTTAAAATCCCAGATGTCAAACAGAAACACAGAATCTTAAAAGGTGTCAAAGAAAAGGAAAAAAAAATCATGTACAATATAAAGATAAACCCATCAGGATTACAGAAAACTTCTCAACACAATCTTTAAAGCCCAGGAGAGCTTGGAGTAAACTGTTTCAAACCTTAAAAATAAATAACTTCCAACTCAGACTAAATACATCCTGCAATGGACAAATAAGGCCATTCCATGACAAAGAACACCTTGCAAGATACATGAACACCAAACTAGGACTCCAAAAAACAATATCCTAGACAGAGACATAAAGCCAACAAAGCCAAAATATCAGATGGAATGAATACATTAAGCAAGGCAAGTAGTTAAACAAAAAAGGAAAATTAAAGGAGTTATCACCAGAAAAACAAAGCAATAATAGGAATAAATCAGTACCTTTCAGTTATAACTCTCAAAGTAAATGGCCTCAAGTTCCCAATTAAAAGACACAGATTGGCAGACTGGACCAAAAAACAGAATCCCACAGTCTGTTGCATTCAAGAAACTCATCTAATCCAAAAAGAAATTCAGACCATAAAAATCAAAGGATGGAAAACAGTACTTCATGCACCAGGACTCTGTAAGAAGCAGGGTGGCAATTCTATTCTCAAACAAAAAAACATCAAGCTAAAACTGATCAGAAGACTCAAAGAAAGTCACTACATATAAGCTAAGGGAAAAATTCCATGGGAAGAGATTAACAATTGTAAATATATATACATGGAATAGTGGAGCATGTGACTTCATAAAACAAATTCTGCTGGACATAAAAGATCAAATAAGCACCAATACAACACAGCACATGATCTCAATACCCTAATTTTCAAAAGGGATCAACTAAACAAAAAAAATCAACAAAGAAATATCAGATCTTCAAACAAATAGACCTAATAGATATCTACAAAATGTTCTACTTTACAACAACAAAATATGCATTCTTCTCAGCAATATATGGAACTTTCTCCAAAATATACATACTAGCTCACAAAGCCTGATTAAATAAATTTCAAAAGAATTAAAATCACCCCATGTATGCCACCAGATCATTGTACACTGAAACTAGAAATCAATTACAAAAGAACCCACAGAAAATTTATAAACAACTGGAAACTTAACAGAATCCTGAACATTCAATGGATCAAAGAAGAAATCAAGGAGGAACTTAAATAGTTTCTGAATCAAATGACAATGCCAGTACAACACACTAGAGTCTATGGGACAAAAAGAAAGCTGTCTTAAGAGGGAAGTTTATTGCAGTCAACACATTAGAAAAACAGAGCAAGCTAAAACACATAACCTAATGATGAAACTCAAGATACTTGAAAAACAATAGTCCAAACTCAAACCTAATTTGAGGAGGGAAATCATAAAGATAAGAATGGAAATTCATGAAATTGAAACTAAAAAAATAATATAAAGCAGCAACAAATCGAACAGCTAGTTCTTCACGTGAAAAACAAAATAGATACACTGTTAGCCAAACTTACCAAAAGAGGGAGAGAAAAGACATACATCACAGTGATTAGAAACGAAAAAAGGTGAAATCCTTATGGATTATCATCAAATCTCAGAAGATAATAACTGCTATGAAAAATTGAATCACAACATAGTGGAAAAATTTCAAGGAACAGATTGCTAGACACTAATGAACTACCTGAACTGAAGAAAAAATAAACTGAACTGAAGAAAACATAAAAATTCTGAACAATCCAATATTAGGCAACAAAATTGGGGCAGTAGTAAAAAACCTACCAACTAAGAACAGCTCAGGGCCTGACAGAATCAGTGCTGAATTCTACAAGACCTTCAAGGAGGTTATAATGCCAATATGCTTCAAACTCTTCAATGAAATTGAAAGGCAAGCAAGGAGTGCTTCCAAACTCATTCCTGGAAGCCAGCATTACTCTTATCCAAAAGTCAGATAAAAAGAAAACTATATTTCTCAATGAAAAGAGACGCAAAAATCCTCAATAAGATACTGGTAAATAGGGGCTGCAACAGATCATCAAAATGACCAAGTAGGATTTATCTCTGGGATGCAACAATAGTTCAACATATGCAAATCAATAAATATAATCTACCACGTAACCAGAAGCAAAGTCAAAAAATCTCATGATCAACATCAGTAGATACAAAAAAAGCCTTTGATAAAATCCAACGCCCATTCATGATTTAAAAAAAACCCTAAAGAAAATAGGTATAGAAAGACCTTACCTAAATCCTAAATCTGGTAAAAGCTATTTATGAAAAACCAAGAGCCAACACATTCAGCCAACTGATCTTTGATAAAGGGATCAAAACATATGCTGGACACTGAAGGAAAGATGGCTTCTCTAGCAAATGGTGCTGGGAAAACTGGCTATAATCATGTACAAGATTGAAGGTAGACTCGTATCACCACGCACTAAAATGAAATAAAATTACATCAAAGATCTAAATATTGAAACAGAAACACAACTTGCTAGAGGATAAAGTAGGTAAAACTCTTGAAGTCATAGGCATAGGCAAGAACTTTCTGAACAGAACACCAATTGCATAAGAAATAACAGTTAAGAAAGAAGAAATGGGGTTACATAAAATTAAAAAGCTTCTGCACAGCAATGGGACCAACCAACAGAGTGAAGAGACAATCTACAGAATAGGCAAAAATTTTTGCCAGCTACATCTTGGAGAGAGGGCTAATACCTAGAATATATAAGGAACTCAAATTAGACCTCCCAAAATAAAAGCCTAATCAAAAAATTGGCAACTGAAATTAATAAGACACTTCTCTGAATAAGTTTCAAATGGGCAATAATACATGACAAAAAGTTCAACATGGCTGGCCATTAGAGAAATGGAAATTAAAACAACACTGAGAGTGGGCCGGGGATTTAGCTCAGTGGTTCTGCCGCCTGCCTCACATGTGCAAGGACTTGAGTTCTATCCCTGGTACCAAAAAACCAAAACCAAAACCAAAAACAACAACACTGAGATTTCATTTTGCTCCAGAAAGAATGGCAATCATCAAGAAGTCAAATAATAGTAAATGCTGGCAAGAGTGCAGTGAAAAAACAAACCTTTCTCCATTGGTGGTGGGAATGTAAATGAGTACAACCATTACAAAATCAGTATAGATTCCTTAAAAAATTAAAAATTAAAATTCCATTCAATCTAGCTATTTCCCTACTAGATATCTTCCAAAAAGAGTTAAAGACATCATACATATATGTACTTCTTAAGATAAATTTAAACAATATGTACTGCAAACTACTAAAAATGGAAAAAAATGCATATGCCTTAGGAATTAATCTACAGTTATACTTCCACAACTACAAAGAGATGCTTAGGTAAAAATAGCAAATGAAAATGTGTTTCAGTAACTTCAAACAATAATAAAATTTCTATTACTGATTTTAAAAAGTTTAGTAAAAAATAAAAAAATAAAAAATAAAAAAAATAAAAAGAAATAAAAAAGTTTAGTACATCTATAGGATGGAATGCTAAGTACTCATTAAAAGAATTAGGCAGGTCTCCATGTACTAATATAAAATGTTGCCCAGGAAATATGAAGCAAAAGAAGGAGTTTCTAGAAGAAAGATCATCTGTTTTTTGTTTCAAACATATAAATTAAGAAAAAATAGAAGGCTTTTAAAAAATTATTTTACTTCTATGGTGTACAATTACAGCAATGTTTTTCAACCTTAGCACTGGTAAATGATAGATAATTCTTTGTTATGGGAGTGGTCCTGAGCATTGTAGGGCAGCAGCATTCCTGTCCTCTACCAACTAGATGCCAGTGGCATACCTCTACTTGTGACAACTAAAAATATCTCCAGACAATGCCAAATGTCCCCTAGGGACAAATTCATCTCCAATTGAGAACTACTGAACTAGAGAATAAAAAGTGAAGATGGGTGAAGAAATTTTGTCATCTTATACCTCTTTTTATTCAACTATTTTTACTATGACAATATAGTACACGCAGAATGTAAACATAATTTTAATACAAATAAAAGACTGCCGGGGATACTTAACTAAAAAATTAAAAGTGTTGATAGGATATAAATCTTTGTTTAAAAAAACTATCTAAGAAGACATACAATTTCTAAGAAGGATTCAAAGGGACTTATCCATCTTCCACGAAAAGGTAGAAAAGTAAGTGGATTCTACCACTTTGTTTCCATGACTTCTTCTCAAGGTGTCCATACTTTTCCTTTCTTTCTTACACATATGCACCTAAATCATTTGGAGA
This sequence comes from Heterocephalus glaber, assembly GCF_000247695.1. Next base: position 8,091,716 of record NW_004624810.1, on the reverse strand, counting down.
CTGTAGTTCCTTGTCATCAGAAATATTCTGATGAGCTCCCTCTGCTTTCTTGTTTTGTATAGTAGACAGGTATATTTAGAGAAACCAAAATTGGGGGAAAAATGTAAAAATTTCTAATTTTCTAAAAAAAAAAAAAAGAACAAATAACATAAAGCTAGCATCAGGATAAAATATAAAATATGCTAATAAATTCTGTTAGACTAAATACATAGCTCATGCAGAGGATCCAGATTTGGTTACTTATGAAACCGGCTAGTAATTTACTTATCCATCTCATCTGTCCACCATCCAAAAATACTAATTCTTGCTTTAATACTCTTATAATGGAGAACAAGAAGGAAAATGACTGATCGAAAACTCTCGCTAAGCCTTTATAACTTAAACTGATAAGAGCAGATAAATGTAAAAACTACATTAAACTCTGTAAGTAGTAAAAATGTAAATGATTCTGGTAACAAACAAATAAATTTGATAATAAATAAATTTCAAAAATTTGAAAATTTTGCCAAGCTAAGTATCTCAGAGAAACAGATGCTACTTTTGTAATACTGTATTAGGAAGAGGAAAGTAGTCTCTTTATTTACATGAGGCATGATTTCAAGTAAAATCATATTGCTACTTACAACTTGAATGCAACTTTTTAGCCACAGTGACTAATAACATTGAGCAGTAATGTCTAATTTATTAACAATACACACTTTAAAGGTAAAACTGTCATGTGAAAAAAGCCTAAGGGCAATAAATATCAAAACTATTATTCTTATCAAGTTTGAGTCTAAACATATCTGTATATTTAATGTAGCTGCATAATTCAAATAATCTGAAAACAGTACTTTATGTAGTGATTAGCATCAGAATACTCCTATGCTAATTTTAGAATAAACTGATTTAGCAGGGAGTATTTAATACAATTAATGCTATAAATTTACAGCAAAAATTTAAAGAATCTTAAAAATGGTACAATGTAGCCAAAACTACCTTATGGTCACAAAACTGCATATGCTTCAATAAAATCCATCTCAGATTTGGACTCACAATTTTGCTTAAAAAAAATTCATTATATACCTCTTGGTAATTATAATCTTTCTTAAGAGAGGGGAAGAAAAGACTAACATACATGGCTTTTGGACTCTACCAGATATGCAGCTCTGGAATTGCATCAGAGAAGGTCAGATTTTAGTTTTGCTGCTTGTCTCTGGACATAAGCTTTCTTTTGAATAACAACTGCTTGAAAGAGCTGTTTCAAAACTAATGATTTACGTCAGCTGAGCAGAAAGACAAACTCGTCTTTTTATATTTTGATTTTGTAAGTATATCAAAGGAGAACTTCAACATAAAATCAACAGGGTGATGATATAAATCAGTCAATTAGTACATTGCTGGAAAACATACCTGATTCTGGCCAAAACAGCTTGTAGAAAGCTCAACACTGCCCTAAGTTCAGATTCTCGACAGGCTGGAAGAAGCATACTAAATCCATCATTAAGCAGTTTTTCATGGGAAGGATACAAGCAGTAGCTGGTCTCAAACACTTCTTGAACACCATCAATATAGATGGAGAGAAGTGTCCAAAGAGTATGTCTCTGTACCATTTCTTCTTTCTTAGATACCAAGAATTCCTTTGCTTTCTCTTGGAACTCATAGGAAAATTTCTCAGCCAAAACGCCAATGTCCAGATTTTTCTGGGCATACATCAAGAGAAATGCCATCTGACCTTTCCAAATGAGGGCTCTCTGAGATGTTATAAAAGCAGGCTTGAGAAAATTCAGAAGGTTTAAAACATGACTTGCCACATCTTCTGCCTCTGCAACAGCTGTTAGCAGCAGAAAAAGACTGAAAAAGTTCTGCAGTCCAACTTCAGTTAGTTCTTCCATTCTTTTTTGATGGAATTTAGAATATATCCTGTAAGACAAAAAAATTCCACTTCAATAAAATGTTATTCACAAAAATCCATCCTTTAAAATAAGTCTTCCTTTATTACCTTTAACTCATTATTATCAGGTTTTAGCTAATTTTTATTTTGATGTTGACATGTCACTTTTTCTACTTAGAAAACAAATTCATAAAATAGGCTACCTTCAAATGTCTCAGGAACACAGCATATCATTATAAGTGAACCAAAGGAGCCAGTAGACTTCCTTGAAGGACAGCAAAAATGTTTATCATAGAGTACATGGTATTTTCTTGTCACTGGAATATTGATTACCTTTCTTTTATTTTTATTATCAAGTAAGAATGAATGTGTTATAGGTTAGATTTTTAAATGTTCGCCAAAAGTCCTCATGACTTGGTCAACAGCATGGTGCTATTAAGAGGTAGGTGGTGAAACCTTCAAGAGGTGAGGTCTGGCGGGAGGTCTTTAGGTTACTGGTTGTGTATGCTTAAACGGGATTGAAGAACCCAGACCCCTGCACATTGTTTTTGTCTCTCTTGGCATGGGATGAGTGGTTTGGCTCTGACATACACTTCTGATATGATATCTTGCCTTATCTCAAGCAATTGGGCCAACAGATACTGGACTGAAACCCATAAAATTGTGAGTCAAACTTTTCTTTTTTATCTGTTGATTATCTCAGGTATTTGTCATAGTAACAGAAAACTGATTAACAGATTTGGTAATCCTTTAGGTACAATTTGATGTGCTTTTACAGAAATCTTAAATGAGTAATATTAATGATCTTCCTTAAATCCCTTCTCCCTTCATCCCTTTGAAACACCTGCTCTTGTTTTACTTATACCCTAAGACAATTCAAATCACTAAAGAAATCCTTTCTCCTAATCTGCAAAGAAAAGTTGTTAGTGTTCAAATGTCCAAAAACTATCCATTAAAAAAAGATTCACTACTACTTAAAACAACCAATTCTTTCATCAGTAAAGGGCTTTTGGAAACAATTCATCTTAAAGTCCTACTTATTGTTAAGTTTTATAAAGTTTATAACTGGTTTATCCAGGGCAGATTCATTCAGAAAGAACTAGAAGAGAGCTGATTTTCTATCATCCCCACTACAGTGCTTAAGATAGCATTTACCTAATAAATAGACTTGCTACTAAATGAATTCCAATGATTTATTTTCAATAAAATTCTGGTTATTATGTCTTCCATAAAATATTAAAAACCAAACATGCAAACAGAACAACAATGACAAGATGACTGGGGATTTAGTCAAGCAGTGGAGTATCGTGCTCAGCTTCACAATAAAACTGTTTGAAACACATTATTATTGAAGGCTTAATAAAGAAGCTACCCTTTTAAAGTATGTTCTAAATAAAAAGTATATTCTATCACCATAACCTTATTCACAGTGGGACTAAAATAGAAACATGATTCTTAAGTCCCTGCCTAAATGGGGAAAAAAATAAGAACCAAGATATATTATGTAAAAGTACAAATTCCCAATGATGAGTGTCATCATATTGCATACCTAAAATGTACCAATAAACTTAACGAATAAAAAAAAAACAAGTCCCTGCCTAGAATAAGAAGTATCCCGCTGAGAGGTCCCAACAAATAAGATGAATAAGTGGTAGATGATGGTGTACTGCATAAAGAGTGCTGAAAAAAGCAACAGTAGGAAAGGAAGTAGAAGCAGGAGAATATTAAAAACTCTATTATTTTACCACACTAGAAATGAAAAGTGAGCACACTCCCCAGATAAAAACATCAAGGTTATCTGGCCTTAACTACACTCTGGTCAGTTCTCATTCAAGGTACCAGTGCTTGCTAACTGCTGGTCTTAACACAAAAAGCTATTATTTGCCAATGTATGATACAGAGATTTTTAATTTCCATCACTTTAAAAAAATATTATGCAATGGAATTACAAATAATTTTGGAAAAAACCCTAATCCTTTTCTAATAGTCCTCTATTCAATATATAAAAAACCAATCTAGGCATTGTACTGCTGAACTGTAATCTCAGCACTCTTGGAGGCTGAGGCAAGATAGCAAGCTCGAGTCCAGCTTAGGCAACTTAGCAACTTAATGAAATCCCGTCTCAAAATAAAAATTTAAAAAGGGCTGAGGATGTAGCTTAGTGCCCAGCACTGGAAAAAAAAAAAAATTTCATTCTTCAATAATGATGAAATGACTTAGAAACTAAAACCCTCTCCTACCTCTATATTTTACTACCCTGCATGAAGGAATATATTTTAAATGTATAAAAAGACTAACTACAAGTAAACATTAATAGTCCAAATAGTAATATTTCTCAAACATATCAGTGAACATTCATGACAAAAAAGATAATTCACACACCTTCCTTTGACTTGTTTCCAAGGATGAGGACCACTGTTCTTCGTGGCTTTCTTAACAATCTTTGTCAAAATGCAAAGAAAAATGGTATAACTACTGTAGGATTTAGACAGCTCATGATCCTGTTTATCACACCAGCAACTCTTCACCATTTCAAGCATAGACAAAGGAGACTTGATATTAACAAGGCCTTTCAAAGGAAGCCAGGAAACAGTGAAGGAACTATTCTAAAAGTAAAAAAGATGGACAATCAATATTAGTTTCTTAGTAAATAAAGTGGAAGGCTGTAAATCTCAGTTAACTTATTAAAAGAATGAATAATCTTAATAATAAAAATTATATTACTACATTACCATTATAATATATCTCCCAAAATATAAGCACACAGCACATGAAGGTATGTTCAAAATTTGGGTTGTACCCATGATGTGTTTTTCACAGTTGATTTGTCAAAATTAGGACACAAACAAGGCCCACACAGCATTTGGGTGATATATTTCTTAAAGATCTTCTATTTTGTTAGTTTCCCAGTATTTTCTAACACCATTATTTTTTTTTTTAAATCAGATTGTTTGTTGCATAGCATTTCCCACTCAAGGCCCATCATTCAGAACTATTAACATGATAGGAATAGACTATGCTTTTCCATAGCTCCATGCATTTGTCCATACTGTTCCTTTAGCCTGCATGCTCTTTTTTCTTCTGTAACTGGAAAATCCCCCTCATCAAGGTCAAGTTAAAATATTATGACCCATATGAAGTCTTCCACAAGACTCCAACAATCCATACATGGGGTTAGATATGCCTCCTCCTGGCATTGCATGATATATTAACTTTTCCTCCACAATATATGTGCATATGCCTACTGGCTTATAATCTACTCAGGTGCCAAGATGGTATCATACACAGGCACCAGTCAGTACCTATTCAAGGTGTCTTAAGGAATCAATAGTTATTAGAAAACATTATGAACAAGGATTAAAAAGAACTTACTGCTACAATTTTGGCTACTTTGTTTATACTTACTCTCAAGAGAAAAAAAGATACCAAATGTCAGTTCACTCCAGTCTACCTTCAACAAAAATTAGCTTGCCAAGAAAAATTCAGAGGTACTAATAATTAAGTCATAAAAATATCCTGCATATCATGTACAAATTCTTCAAATTTCTGAAGTAAATTCATATTCTATTTACTTACCAGGTTTTTACTGTAATATTCCCATAGAATGTTGACAACTGTAATGTTTGGCTCCCAGAACTCACAAAGTGTCAAACAACAGTGAAGATACATTCGTAATTGTTCTTCTAGTGCACCATCCTAAAAAATACACTGAAATTATGAAGGAATAAATAGGCCCTGGCAACATGAATGTTATCGTTTTACAATGTACAACCCATGGCTAGAAAGAAAATGAATAGGTACCCTCAAATTGTAGCCATTCTTAGAAGGCCTAAATCAACCTAAAGAATATTTCTAAAAATTAATTTTATAGGTATTAACATATTTTTATAATAGAAACTACATAACCCTATCACTTTTTTTGGTTTTGTTTTTGGTACCGGGGATTGAACTCGGGTCCTTGCGCTTGCAAGGCAGGTGGTGTAACCACTGAGCTAAATCCCCGGCACAACCCTATGACTTTTAATCCAATTACTTACTAAATATAGGTATTTCATAGTTGAATGGTTTAGGAACCCAGAGAACAGAAAAGAAATCCAAATCAAAGTGGCAAAATGATCTAATAATTAAGATGTATAAAATTCAGCAGGTTTAGTCATAATTAGATATTTGATCCAATTCTTTTATAGGACAAGAGTTGTTCTTTTAAAAACCAGAGGCTTCGTTTTCTCATATTTTTTCTTTTCCCTTTTCTTTCTCCTACCCTTCCCACTTCCCCTACTCCTTTAGACATTTTCTTCCTATTTCACAGTATCTTTTGCCATTTGAACCTTATTTACACTTTTAGTTTTCCACACCAGAGAAACTATTCAGTATTTACACGTGTGTCCTATTTTTTTCATTTAAAGAGTATGGCCTCAATGTGCACCCATTTAGCTATAAATGGAAACAAAGTCTTTGTAAATAGGGAAGGGTGGAGGGGGTGAGGGAGGGCAGGGAAATGGGGAAAAAATAAGAACCAAGATGCATCATGTTAAGGTACAAGATCCAAACGATGAATGTAACTGTATTATATACTTAAAATGTTCCAATAAACTTAATGAAAAAACAAAACAAAACAAAACCCAGAGGCTTGCTGGGGGTTTAGCTCAGTGGTGCCGCTGCCTGCCAAAAACAGAAACAAAAACAAAACCCCCCCCAAAAACCAGAGGCTTGGCAAAGAACATATATTTTAACCCCTTAAGAGGGGTAAAAGGATAAGGAAGTAGAAAAAAGTACATCCTTCAATCTTTTATGATAACCATATTTATCTTTCAAAAATGACACATCCCAGAATTTCATTCACTCAATTACTATATTTAAAGCTTATTATATACTAGCACTGTTCTAAAGTTCTAAGTGTACAGCAATGAGTGAATCACAGTATATGCATTAGTAGAGCTTACCTGTTGGGGAGGAAAGGAGAAATGGATACTCAAATAAACAAGGAGAATTAAAATCGTTATTATGCTGAGAAAAACAAAACAAAGCAAAGTGATGTGGCAGAGTCAATAGTAAAGACAGCCATCATAATTTGATCATGTGTGATGAATGAAAAGGCTTTTGTGAAGGAAGGAATTTGAGCTAAATGTCAATGAGAATTAGCCAAACATGTAAACATGTCAGAAAAACATTCAAGGCACAGAAAAAAAGTGAGAAGTTTCTGAATTAGCAGTAAGGTATTACAAGACCAAGTCATAGACAGGCAGGAACTATTTCTCATTTGAGGCTTTACTGGTCTTGGTAAGAAGTTTCCATTTTATTTTAAATATGTCACAAAGTGCCTGGAAGACTATAAGCAAAGAAGAGATATTATCTGATTGTTTTAAAAATATTGCTCTGGGAAATGAGTATGTTTCAAAAATACTGCTCTAGGATATGAATAGAGGAGATAAGAACAGAAGCAAGGAAACCAAAAAGAAGGCAATTCTGTGGAACTGTATGACCAAGATAAGTAGACAGCTTTAGAGATATGTTTGGAAAAAGAGGCAATAGTATTTGTTAATGAATTACATTAAGGTACAAAGAAAAGATATTAATAGAGAAAACTTCTAAGTTTTGGTTTAAGAGTATGGGTTGATTGTACTATTTCCTGAAATAGCAAATAGTAGAGGAGAACATGGGGAGAATACACAGGGCATCCAAGTGTAGCTGATAAGCAGACAATTTGACATATGGGTCTGCAGCTCAGGGGAAAAATGAGAGTTGTTGGGCCAGGGATTTAGCTCAGTGGTTCTGCCACCTGCCATGCAAGCTCAACGTCCTGAGTTCAGTCCCTGGTACCAAAAAAAAAGAGTTGTTAACATAAGTCTTGATGTTAATGGCATATTAATTACTTCTAGAGCTAAGACACTAGATAAGACTATTCAAGTAAAGAATAGAGATGAAAAATGGGAAAAGGATCCAGAAGTGAGACTGATTTTCTTCCATTTAGATATTGAGCAAATGTAGAAGTCTATAAGCAAAAGGAAGTAGCCAATTAAGTAGGAATAAAGCTAGTCATCCTATAAGCAAAGAGTAATATTTCAGAGAGAAACAGCAATAAACAGAGTTGAATGCTAACAAGTTAAAAAGAGAAGAAATAAGAATTTTTAGATTTAATAATTAAGAAAATTATTAATGGCTATGACAAAAACAATCTGGGGAATGATTAAGACAAGTACAAATATGCAAGGTTGAGGAATAATACGAAGTAAGGAAATAAACCTATTTAAATGAACATGTGTTAACAAAGTTCTTGAACAGGTAAGAAGAGGGAAAATCCAGTGCACAGGAAAAGAATTAGTTCCTGATAGAAAAAATAACCCTTCCAATACAAATGAAAAGCAGTCTGAGAAGCTGAATACAAAGTAGATAGGTTGGGAGATTTGAATGAGAGAAGAATTCCCACCTGACTGTTATATCTTCTCAATAATTATGAGGCTACATGCTGAACTGAGTGTATTAGAGCAGGTCATGAATTGTGCGTTAAGGAGAAGTTCTAAAATAAGTCATCATGGAGAGTAAAAAACTAATATTCTAAAACTGATTGCTACTTGAGATTTATGATCAAAAATTTAAAGCGAGACAAGCAGTAAGAATGATTTTTTTATTTCTTCTAGCAATATTTAGCTGTGGGGAGGTAGGGAAGGAACAGGCCTTTGCAGGTCTAAAACAGGTTACAAGTTAAGGAATGAAAGGTATTTGTGGAGTGATGGATTGTGTAATGTACACTGTTTAAGGCGTAAAGTTAGGGCATGGAAGATGACAGCAAAATGAAAAAGTCAATGACGACAGACAGAATGCAAAAAAAAATGAAAAATTATGGAAAGACAGGTGAGGTAAGTAAAAGAAAACCTAACTAGAAGTAAGAATATTAAGAAACTGAGAGGTCAGGTAGATTATACACAATAATATTGGGGTTACTAACAAAAGTAGTATATAGGTTTAGAAGAAAACAGTGATCAAGGTACTAAACCTTTAAGTGAGTTGCTCAACCATGGGTAAAGGACAGCAATGAGCAGAATGTTTTAGATAAGGTCTTCACTCTCTTAATCATTTATCCTTTAAAATATATTCCAAACCGCAGGTCCTCTAGGAAACTTTCTAACTCCCACACCTGATCACCTTCTTTCTGGTCCTACAGTATGTACACTACCAATATCTATACTGTAACACGCATTCTGCTAAACTTAATGTTTGTCTGCTTTCAAGTGTTTATGAACTGAGGGCTAAGACAATGTCCCCAGAGGATAGCATAGTGCCTGGTTCACCAAAGTGTCTCCATAAATATTTCATAAATGAAACTGAGATCAGGTTCTGGTGCCTTTTCTCACGGAGTACCTGTATGGCTTCAGGAAAGATGTTACCTTCTCTAACAGTCAAAATCATTTAGTCAAAGAAGACAACGTTCTGTCTACCACAACCATGTGATTTTATAATGAAAATATAAATCTATATCTAGGCTCATTAAATTCCATGGCACACTACTGAATTCAATGATGGCAAACTAATTTTACTGTATCTACAAGGTAAAAAAGTAGATTATCAAAATTCATTTTCAAGGGTTTTATTTGAGATCTGAAATTCATTTTATTATGTAAAATATACAAAAGTAAAAACATATTAAGCCATAAAAGGAACCCAACGCAGGAGAAGCAGGAGTTTGAGCTAGCGTGGGCAACTTAATAAATCAGCAAGACTCTGCCTCAAAAAACAAAATAAAACAAAAAAAAGTGTTTTTTTTTTTTAAAGGGCTGAGGATATAGTTCAGTTCAAAAGCAGTGGATCACTCTCACTACCACAATCAATCAGTCACTCAATCAATAACATGAAAGCAACTGAAGATTGAGGAACATGGATAACCTCTTCTTAGGTACCATATGTTGTTTTACATGTGTTAATTCATGTATGTATCATACCATCCCAGTATTTATCTTTAAATGAAGGCTGGGGTTCAGAATTTATATATAGCTTATCCAAGCCTGTTTGGTCAGAAGCTAGGACTTGTGACTGGAAAATCTGTTACATACACTGTTCTTTGCCAAAAGCAGGTGAAAAAGAAATGAATATTTAGTGGATACCACAAGTGTCCAGATCTGGATTTGAATTTGCGGTCCATGCTCATTCTTTGCAGTATACCCAATCAAAAAGAAATTAAACATGGCATTCTAAATTTTCTTTTCTCTTTCTTTTTTTTTTTTTAGGTGAAGGAATGGGAATAAATTCTCCTTACTTTGCTTTTAATGTTTGCAGATTAAAATGAAAAGAAATGGCTTTAAAATACTATTCTCCACAGTTCTGGTAGGTTAAATAATCAGTTGAGTGGTTTTCTTTGACCTACAGTCTATTATAGATACCATGCATTATATATTCTACATTTTCATGTTCTTTATATTCAATCAGTGCTTTGCTTTGAACCATCTTCATAACTTTTAAAAATTTTTTTACAGCTGGGCATGGTTACACACATCATTGATCCGAGCACTCTGGAAGTTTGAGCCCAACCTGGGCAACTTTTAGAGACCTTGTCTTGAAAGAATAAAAGGATATGAATGTAGCTCACTATGAAAAACCAGGGTTCAATCCCCAGGACTGAAAAACAAAACAAACAAAAGTTCAAGAAAACACACACATACACACACACACACACACACTCTTTAAAAGGTGTATTTGTGCATCATGCATCAATCAAATTAGAGAAATAACTAGCCCATCTTTCAAGTCTAGATAGCTTAAGCAAGAATACACAATAGTCAGGAATATGGGAGGCAGCAGACATTAACTTATATTCATAATTAAAAAAAAGAGCTAAAATACAGTGGGAAAGAATATCTGGAAACACTGGTTTATACTAATTTACCTTATATTTTCCCATTGCATACCTTTCAGAGAGGGAAACAACAACATTGCAATGGTTTATATCTAGATGTCCCCCAAAGCCCCATGTGCTCAGAGGTGGAGTTTTTGGGAGGTGATAGGATCATGGAAGTATGATCCACTGATCAGTTTATAGCTGACTTGCCTATAGGAGGAAGGTCACTGAGGGTGAGGCCTGGAAGGGTTTATTTCCTCTCCATTCACCCCCTTGACTCTCTGCATCCTGCTGCCTGCTTCTCCTCTGTCACACTGCTGTGCCTCGAAGCCACTTGACTATAGACTGAAACTTATAAACTGTGAGCTAAAATAAACCTTTCTTCCTTTTAGCTGTAGGTGTTGGGTACTATGTCTCAGTGACAAAAAAGTAACTAAAAACATCATTACATAAAAAAAGATGCTTCCTAGAAATACAAACAAAACAGATCTAGAAACCAAAATATATGATTAGTCAAATACATTAACAGCAGTGTGTTAAACAGAAATAATAAAAAAGCATTGAACTTTATAGGAGTCTTACTAAAACTTTTTTCTTTATTATTTCTGTTTTAAGAAGGTGATGTGACAGACCTCAAATCCGGAAAAGGAAGGGGCAATCTGCACTTTCTTCCTGCCTCCCAGCTCTTGGCATAAGAAAAGTAGATTGAATCTACACAGACACAGTGAAAGCAAGTGATTCCAAAGGTCTTCAGGGAGAAACATACCAGTGCATTACAACAGATGCTATATGACTCCAACCTAAGTGACTGCTCTGTCCCCTGGAGGCAGTGCTTAGTCAGTTGCCAGTTTAGGGTGGGAGCAACTGAAGCTGAGGCTCACAGCAGCCATGGTTGGCTTCTCTTAGGGTTCCCAGTGTTAAACTCCCATAGTGACTGGGTGAGGGAAACCATGGGAGAAGTCCAAGGTCAGGGAGCCATAGTCAGGCCAGCAAAGAGACATCCAGAGTCTTATAAACTAATGATTCAGGCCCAACCCCATGACCAGAGGCCAGAATCAGCTTGCACTTCTGTGGACCTGAAAGTACCAGAACCAGCCCATCCACCCTAATCCTACTGAAAGCTCACTGGGATTACCCAGCACAGATCTGGGCTCTGAATGCCTCCTTTGTCTATCAGCAAGAGCAGAGTTACACCCTGAACTGCACACTACCACAAAACTGTAGACCCCAGAAGATAACCACAGGCTTGAAATCTCAGAGAAATTTATTTTTTTTAGTTTTTCTTCACTTTTGCAGTTTTTAAAAATTTTTTGTTTTTCTGTGAGTGTGAACATTTCGTTTTTTTATTTTGTTTTATTCTTGTGGTTTTTTTTTTCCTTCCTCTCCTTGTCTTCTTCACCAGTTTCCTGAGGCTTAAGTAATCTTCCTTTGTCCTTCAGCCTTGCTTCTAATCTGTTTCTCTTCTTTTATTTCTCTATTTTTTCTCCTTATCCCTTTTAAATTTTCTCCCTTGGGGGTAAAATCCTCTACTGAGGGGGTACTTACTGTATATCATCTTTTGATTTGTCTTAGTTTTTTTATATAACTATAAATCTTATACTTATCTTAAAAGTTGCAAATTAATAGTTATCACAGTTTGTCATTTTCCAGTCTGCGCTAGATGCTATTGTTATTACTAATTGTACTACTTCAGCCAAGGTGACACAGTTGTGATCAACTGATCTTCCTTGTATGCCAATATCTAGATTGTCTGGATGCCATAAACAATACTGTAGTCCAGTACCAAAGAACTGGGTGCTATGCCAAACAGGTAGCAATATTTCATCTTAATAGAAGAGGCACAAACCTGGGAAAGGCTCAAAACCCCAAAGCCAGCTATGCCTAGAAGACATTGCCAAAGAGTAAGCATTTTCTAAGAGGTCTTGATATGAGTAATAAAGCTACCTACCAGACTCAATCCTGAAAACAAATACAAACAAACACACCACACACACACACAAACACACACGAAATAGAAAATGAGAAAACACACAAGCAAGATGCAACCCATAACCACCAACTCACCCACAGCAAATCAAAGGGACACTGAGGTAATACAAATCAAAAGCCACCCAGATGAACTTTATCAAATTGGTTAAAGTGGAAGTAGCAAAACATCTCCTGACAAACCAAAACAGAGATACTTAAAAAGATGATGACCATAATGAAGGAAACAGCGAATCTAGAGTAGATATAAATGTAAAAAAAAAAAAAAGGAGCTTAGGAAAGACATGGAAACCATGAATTTCCAACATGAAAATGAACTAGATTCTATAAAACAGACTGAAATAGAAATCCAGGTAATTAAAAATTCTACTGAAAGTATATGCAGCACAGGCAACCAATGTGAAGACAGAATATCAGATCTAGAAGTAGGGTTGTCGCTGGTGCTCAACAATTGAACAACTTCTTCTTCTTATTATTTTTTTGGTACGGGGATGGAACTGGGGTCCTTGCACTTGCGCAGCAGGCGGCGAAACCACTAAGCTAAATCCCCGGCCCTGAACAACCTCTTAAAAATAGCAAGGGACCAGAAAAAAAATCAATCCAAGAGCTGCCAGATGACGCAAAGAAAACTAATACAAGATTAATTGGAATCAATGAAGAATCAGAAGACAGTACAAAGGGCATAAAAATCCAGTTTATAGAATAGCAGGAAACTTTCTAAGCATCGAAAAAGAACCTGAAATACAGACAAGCGCAGCATATAGAACTAAACAGTAGTGCTCAGAAAAAAAAAAATTACAGCAAGGCATATAATAGTCAAGATTCCAGAAATTCAACACAAGAATGAAATACTAAAGCTATTAGAGAAAATAAACAAATCACCTATAAAACCCAGCAGACTTCTCAACACAAACCCTTAGGTCAAGGAGATCTGGGAGAGAAGTATTTCAAGTCCTAAAAAAATACAACCTCTAACCCAGGTTGATGTACCCCACAAAATTATCTTTCGAAATTGACAGAGAAATAAGATACTTCCAAGATTAAGAACATCTGAAGAAATTCATGACCATCAAACCAACATTCCAAAAAGTTCTGAAGGACATTCTAAAAAAAGACAACACAGATAACAATTCCACAGAATTTCTGTGAATTCCAACAATTCACAGAAAAGAATCATAATAGAATGAATCCACTAAGCAAAGCAAGCAATTAAACAGAAGGGAAAGAATGAGAAGCAACAATGGGAAAATAATATGACAAGGATAAGTCAATACATATCAGTAAAAAACCATCATGTGAATGGTCTCAATACACCAATGAAAATAAACAGATGGACAGAATGGACAAAGAAACAAGATCTAACAATACACTGCAATAAGAAATACATTTACCTAAAAAAGAAATTCAAAGATTGAAAGCCAAAGAACGGAAAACAGTATTCCATGCAATAGGAACGCAGAAAAGATCACGGGTAGCTATTCTATTTGCAGATAAAGTGGATTTCAAGCCAAGACTGATCAGAAGAGACAAAGAAGGTCACTACATATTTGTTAAGACAACAAGCCAAAAGGAAGAGATATCATAAATATATATGCACCAAATACTGGTGTACCCGACTACATAAAACAACAGTAATGGATATGAAAAATCAGATAAGCACTAATACAGTTATAATGGGGGAACTCAATACCTCACTGTCCCAAATAGACAAACTAGACAAAAAAAAAATCAACAAAGAAATATCAGAGCTGAACCAAACCTTTGAACAAATGATCTCAGGAGATATCTAGTGTTCCACACAACAGAATATATATTTTCCTCAGCAACACAGAGGACTTTCTCCAAAACACACCAAATACTAGCTCACTGAACATGCTTAAGTAATTGCAAAGGAACTGAAAATATCCCACACATATTATATTATAGTGCAATGAAATTGGTAAACAATGGCAAAAGAAAACCCCAAGATTACATAGACACATAGAAATTAAATAACAACCTCCTGAACAATCAATGGGTCACAGATGAAATTAAAGAAGAAATTACAGTTTCTAAAATTAAAAGATAATGCCAATACAACATACCAGAATTTCTGAGATGCAATGAGAGCAGCCCTATGGGGGAAATTTATAGTGGTGAATGCCCACATCAGAAAAACAGAGGGAGCTCAAATAAATAATCTTATGTCGAACCTCCAACTTCTAGAAAAAGAAGAGCAAGTTAAACCCAAAGCACCTACAAGGGAGGAAATTATAAAGATCAGAACAGAAATTAATGCAACTGAGACTAAGAAAATAATACAATACAAAGAATCAATGAATTGAAAAGTTAGTTCTTTGAAACATTTAAAAAAATAGACAAACTCTTAGTCAACTTTATTTTAAAAAACTAAAGAAAAGACCCAAATCCATGCAATCAGGAATGAAAAGGGCAAAATCACAATACCAGGGGCAGAATGTTTTGACTAGATGTCCTGCCAAAGCCTTATGACATCATAGGTGGGGCTTTTCACAGGTGGCTGGATCTAGAGTGTGTGATGCTGGGATCAAGGGTGTGTGATTACTAAATTAGTCCACAGATTGGTTTGGCATAGTTCTGGGTAGGATTAAGGGTGCCCCACCCTGGGTGTGAGTGCTGTGGGTAGCCTGGATAAAATGTAAGGGACAGAAAGAGGGTTAGTGTGGTCACTTGTTACTTACTGCTGTTGTTTCTTCAATACTTTGCTGTTTTCTGCCTGCCATGAACTGTTTCCCCTCTGGAATGCCCCTCTGCCATGCCAACCTGCCCTAGTCAACTTTGAACGGAAACCTCTACAAACGGTGAGCTAAATAAACCCTTCCTCCTTTAATTTGGGGTGTCAGGTATTTTGTCTCAGCAATGACAAAGGTAACTAGGACCCCAACCTTATCAAAAAAAAAAAGAAAGAAAAAAGAAAAGACCCAAATCCATGCAATTAGGAATAAAAAGGGCAAAAATCATAACAGATCTTGTAGAAATCCAGATCATCAGTACCTACTTTGAAAACTTGTACTCTAATAAGATGGAAAATTCACAAGAAAGGACAGATTCCTAGATACATGTGAATTACCAAAGCTGAATCAAGAAGATATAAAAAATTCTAAATAACTCAATATCAGTCAATGAAACTGATGAAGTAAGAAGATCTAATGCCACTACTCCTCAAATTATTTAATTAATTTGAAGGGGAAGCAATACTTCCAAACTCATTTCTGCAAGATAGCATTACCCTGATACCAAAACCAGAGAAGGATCCAATCAAAAAGGCCAATCTCCTTAATGAAGAGATGTAAAAATCCTCAATAAGATACTAGTAAACAGAATGCAGTAAATTATCAAAAAAAATTATATACCATGAGCAAGTAGGATTCATCCCAGGGATGTACGGATAGTTCAACATATGAAATCAATAAATGTAATACAACAAATTAACAGAACCAAAGACAAAAACCACATGATTATCTCGACAGATGTAGAAAAAACACTTGAACAAGTCCATGAGCCATTCATGACAAAAATCCTACAGAAAATTGGAATAGGCCATTATCTCAATCTTATAAAAGCCATCTATGACAAACCAATAGCCAATGTCATACTAAATGGTCAAAAACTGAAAGCTTTCACTCTAAAATCAGGGACAACACAAGGATGGTCACTATCATGACTCTTGTACAATATACTTTTGGAAACATTAGCCAGAGCAATTAGACAAGAGAAAGAAATCAAAGGAGTATGGCTAGGAAAGGAAGAAGTTACATTATCATTATTTGCTGATGACATGATAGTCTACATAGAAGACCCCAAAAACACCACCAAGACTCCTAGAATTAAAAGCCAAATACAGTAGCATAGCAGGATATAAAGTCAATACTCAAAAATCAATAGATTCCTTCCCATGAATAAATTCACTGAGAGAGAAGTTAAGGAAATAACGCTTTTTACTAAGAAAAATGAAATACTTAGGAATCAACCTAACACAGGAAGTGAAAGACCTATACATTGAAAAGTACAGTATTCTGAAAAAAGGAAATCAAAGAGCATATCAGAAAATGGAAAGAAATCCCACTGGTGGACAGGCAAAACCAATATAGTGAAAATGGCCATACATCCAAAGCTGTTATATAGATTTAATGGAATCCCAATCAAAATAGCAATAGCAAACCTCACAAAACAAAACAAAAAATTCTAAAATTCATGGGGAACCCTAAGAGATCTAAAATAACAAAAGCAATTCTGGACAACAAAGGCAAGGCAGGGGACATGACAATCCCCAATTTGAAGTTATACTACTAAGCTACTGTGAGAAAAACACTGTGGTACTAGCAAAAAACACCCCCCCCCCAAAAAAAACCCCAGCCAGATATAAATGAAACAGAATAGAAAATGCAGAAACAACTTCAGGCACACTCACTGGAAGACAGCCTCTTTAATAAATGATTCTGGGAAAACTGGCTTTCCACATGCTGAAAAGTGGACCTAGACCCGTATCTCTTAGCATGCACTAAACTAAAATCAATATGGATCAAAGATCTAAATATTAAAACAGAAACAATCTCCTGCAAAAAGAACAGGTAAAACTCTTGAAGACAAAGGTGTAGGTAAAGACTATATGAACAAAACCCCAACTGCATAGGAAATAATTATGAAGAATCAACAAATAGGATCACGTCAAATCACAAAGCTTTCGCATAGCAAAAGAAACCAACACAGCAAAGAGACAATCTATAGAATGGGAAAAAAGTTTACCAGCTAGTCCTCAGACAAGCTTGACAAACATCTAGAATATAAAAGTACTCAAAATAATCAGACATTCCCCAAATTTAAAGACCCAATCCAAAAATGGGCATCTGAAATGACTAGACATATCTCAAATGAAGAAGTACAAACAACAAATAATTATATGAAAAAATGCTTGATGCCAGTAGATGATTTGAAAAATGCAAATTAGAACACTGAGATTCCAACGCACTCTAAAAAGAATGGCTCTCATCAAGAAATTAACTAATAACAAATGCTGGTGAGGCTGTGGGGGATAAAGAACCTTCTCCATTGCTGGTGGGAGTGTAGACTGGTACAACCACTATGGAAATCAGCATGCAGATTCCTCAAAACACTAAAACTGGAGGTTCCATTTGATCCAGTTATTCCCCTTCTTGGTATTTTCCCCAAAGAGTTAAAAGTATCCTACCACAGCAATATATGCACACCCATGTTTATGGCAGCACAATTTATAATAGCTAAATCTTTCACATAGCCCATATCCTCATCAACAGATGAATGGATAAGGAAAATGTGGTATTTATACACAACAGAGTACTACTTTGCCATAAAGAAGGATAAACTGGAATCATTTGTAGGAAAATGGATGCACCTTGAGACCAGAATCCTAAGTGAAATAAATCAACACATAAGTTTAAATACAGCACTATTTCTTTTGTGTGAGAAACCCAAAGGGTAAATCATGAGCATAATGGAATATAGATATTGGGAAGTAGAAAGAACATATTCAAATGAATAGGGAAACAAGGGAAGAGAGGAGCGGACAGGAAAAAGGACCAAAAAAAGAATAGAAGGAAAACAACAGAAACAAAGCTTTTATAAATGGGGAGGGGAAGAAGAATTGAAGGGAGGGGAGTGGAATAGGAAAAAAAAGAACAATCAGGATATACAGGTACAAATTCCCTATGATGAATGTGATTAATATGCGTGACAAATGTGTACTAATAAAATTTTTTTTAAACAAGATTTCAAAAAAATTAGATTGGCCTTTTCACCCTTTATAAAACTAGAAAATTATTTTTGTTCTCAGAAAATATTGAGGCTTTATTTTTTAAAAAGTAACTTTTTAAAAAATCTTGTTTTTATGTGAAAACAATAATGACAGGACAAATGTTTACAGTTAGTATTAACAAATGTTAAATAGGATTACCTCTGAAAACCTTGTTAAAGCACTTACTTATTCAATTAAGTAAAAGTAAACAATATATGCTTTCTTATCTAAATCTCAGTGTTTCTGGAAGATCATCTCTGGATAGCAAGAGAAGATTAAAACTTTTGCTTAATTAAAGCTACAGTGGAATGAATATCTACCAATTTTACTTGAAGACCACTATATATTTGGAAGTTTTTTTAAAAAAAACAAAAACAAACTAGCATCCCATAGTAAATGGCTTTTTCACTACTGGAGATCAAGTACATGGGAATTGTCCGGTCTTGATTCACCTCAATGCGGGTAAAACAGATGTAATCTGATAGTTCTATTCTAAACATGTTATTTATTCTTTGTGATCACAAACTGTAGCCCCAAAACTGTTTCAAGAATCCCAGCAAATAGCCCTGTCCTATTGTGAACCACATTTGATGTAATCAGAATATAGTAAAACTGAAAGAATATCAGAGAGAACCACAGGACTACTTCTTCCTAAATATTATAATGAACCCTTCTGGTACAGGAATACTACTTGACTTTATGCAAGACACAGATTGATAAAGTTTCTTGGATTAGCTATAGTATCCCTACTTTATCCTGTTTTCCACAGGCTTTCCTGCTTTTGACACAGAAACCCCAGGCCAGACAAACAGGGATGGCTGGTCACTTGACTTCTAAGAATTACATATTTATCTTCAAAGCAGCTTCAATTGCTATCATTAAAATACTAATTATATTGTAAAATAATACTATATAGTGTCACAGTTTTAGCACATTATAAATGAAACATTCCAATTAAGAAATCTTTTTTTCAAGCATACATAGTGTTGTTTTCCCCGCTCAAAATCAAAATTAGAGCTGGAGATCTGGTTCACTGGAAAAGTATGAAGAGCATGTGCTTAGTGAGTACAAGGCCCTGGGTTCAATCCCCAGCAGACACACACATATATATACACATACACATACTCCAAAGGGAAAAAATGTACTTTGAGAAACTTTAAAGTGTTTAAAGAGTACTTTCAATCTCTTAGTCAAAAGGACTATGGAATAGATACAAATTCTATTTTCTCTGACAAGTATGGGAGTGTGTATTTATCTATATAACCTTTTAGAGTCAGCTAAAAAATACTCTGTAACTTAAAAACTTTGCTAAACAAAACCATAAATTAATATACTATTGGAGTTAAAAGGAAGTTTAAAATTAATGTGACAGAAACAGAAGTCCAGGAGGAAATTTAAAAGACACACACAGTTACAAATTGATATGGAAATGAAAGCTCTTAGTGACTCAGGTGTAGTAACTGTCAATAGAAAAATAACACTATTCAGATTTTTCTGAAAGTATTTTAAATTGGTATTAGTTGAGCTATGCCAAGGCATTGAAAATGAATAATTGATGCAAATGACAATGACCACTGTAATACATACTTTTTATTAGTGCACAATCACCTTTTAATGATTTCCTACATTTCTTAATATAATTTTCCATAAACTTTTACATAAATGATATATTATAAAACTTTACAGGGCTCTAATACAACATGTTTAAAAATGTGATGAACAGCAAATTTTAAACTTAAAAAAGGAGGTCAAGTTTGACCTCTGGGCCATGAAGCACTACATTAACAGCTCTGCAGAAAGAAAAATGATAAGGTATGAAATGAGTGCTCGGAAACTAGGACCTTATCAGTTAGAGTATGATTCAAGCCTGTAAGACAAATTGCTCAGCAAGGCAAGTCACCTTCCTGCTGTGATAAGGATACAGCTGAATTTCCAATGCCAATGACTATCTCCTTCATTCTGTCTCCTAGTTTGATATCATACAGTCAAGGAATGGCTAATAGTTCTGAAACATCTACCACTTATTTTGAATACATTTTGTCAAAGTCACTTCTAGGATAATTATCTTTGTCCATTAACTGACAACTTCAGTGTTAAAAATAAAAATCTTTAAAGGACAGTCACTGACTAATAAGAATTTTGGTGAGTTGACCCTTCAAAAGAATGATTCTATCTCAGGTTTAAAGTGTTACTTAAATCGCTTTAACAGTTTGTTTGGTTTTTATAAATAATATTTATAACATAAAAATGTGGAAGTTCCACAAATTGTCTCACTTTAATTGCATACCTGAACACTGATGGACCGTTTCAGTAGTTCTTCCACAAAGTTCCAATTTGATTCCATCTGTCTCTAGAAAGGGAGAAAATACTGTTGAATAGTAAGTATTGCTCTTGATTACACATATATTTACAATTACAGTACAGCAAATTCAGTGAAGTACATTTTCTCTATCATTAGAAGGCACTGTCATTTCATGAATTTATAATACTGTGGGGCAAAGAATTAGCTGACAGACTTCAAAGAAAAATTTCTACAACTATCCCAATCCAATATAAACCTTATCAATTGTTTTATTAAAAGTGATGCTTCTATAGGATTATAAGTAGTTTAATAAATTTTTAATTTTGCTGTCAGATATAGTCTAAAAATATATATTTAGCTGTCAGATATACTTTATATATTGGGCCATGGATTTAGCTCAGTGGCACTGCGCCTGCCTTGTAAGCACAAGGTCATGAGTTTGATCCCTGGTACAAAAAAAAAATTTATATATGTATTTTTTGGAGTTCTTTATGACAGGTAGTCTTTTGTATCCTCCATTTTACTCACTAGAGATTCTTTTATTTTGTTCACAATAGTCCTGAGACAGTCTATTTTATTACACAATGTAGCTAAAAGTTTTGTACAGAAAATAAAATTAAACTTTACATAGGGCTACCTACCAATGGTTTACTATCTAATAAACTTAATTATATGAACTATTCTCTAAAATAAAGAACATAGCTAAAAAGGACTTTCACACAGCCTAGGAAATGAAAACAATTCCACTTTTTCAACAGGACAGCCTGGAAGATGTTTTCACAAGACATTTAGTTCTTAATCGCTTAGATATGTACGAACTGGTCAAAACCAGAAACAAAAAAAGAATCTTCAAGAGGAAACAAGGAACATTCGTAATGGAGAAAAAAAAAATTTGAAAAGCATATAAGACTTCAAAAAGCAAAGTCAGAGCCTTAAAGAATAAAGGCATAGACTCTCACTGTACTCTAAGAATATGATGTTCTTAAGAATAAACTCAAATGATCACTCCACTACATTAAACCGCTGAACAAATACTACCTTAATAAAGACACAAAGCAACCATAATAGCCAGCCTCTAAGATACCCAATGACCTTGGCCCCAAATTCCCACTTTATGTAATACTCTCCCACACTATACCAGGGTTGATCCTGTCACTGACAGACATCCAATACTAATATGAATAATGACAGGATGCCACTACAAAGGAATAGGTTACAAGACACTGAAGCTTGACAATACTCTCTTGTTGACTTGATCTAGAAAAAAACGTACTGAGAAGTGCCGAAGAGGCCTACTTTATGGGTAACTGAACCATTCTGCCAAAATATGACATTGGAAGCTAATCTTCCAGCCCCAGTTACGTGTTAAGACTATAACTTCATGAAAGATCCTGAGCCACAACCACCTAGTTAAACTGTCCTAAATGCCTGATTCAGAAACAGTGTAAGATAACACATGTTTGTTTTAAGCTGCTACATTTTGTTATACAGCAATAGATTACTAATATATGACTTAGCTACTTTTAGCAAAAGTATTACTGACTTTTTGAAATATATTTCTTTATACTAGTACAGTGAATGCAAAAAACATTTTTCTGGAGAGAACGTGGAGTAAAAAATAAAGCCCTTCCCCAATAGTAGGTTTGCCCTTTACCCTTAGCTTCTTGGAGGTATCGGCCTTTAGAATGCTAGGACCAATGTAGGGGTATCTTGGTTTTGGGACATGAACATTCTGGACAGTCTAACAATGTATTGAAAACACAGGCTGGCCATACTCATATGGTCTTAAGAGTAGGGTCCGGTCATGCCTAAAAGACTAACAAAGTGATTTAGATTGGTCACTTTAGGTCAGTTGACTTAGAGACTGAGAAAAAATAATTGTGGGTAGTCAACAGTTCATGCCTATGTAAGGTGGGTCCAATAAAAACTATGAACACTGAAAACTGGGTGAGCAGCCCTGGTTAGCAATATTCCACATATACACTACCATACATTGATGGTAGGAGATCAATGTGTCCTAATCCCACAGGGAGAAGACAAAAGAAGGTCCACATTTAGTACTTAGACTGGATTTTGCTTTATGCACTTCTTTCTTTCTCTGATTTTAATCTATTTCTTTTCTCTGAAATAAACATGAGTCTAACCGCTTTCAATGAGTTCTACAAATCCTAGACCTGAGGACAGTTCTAGGAACCTCCAAGCTTGTTACTGGCATCAGAAGCAAGAGTAGTCTATGGACTGAGCCCTGAAACTTGGTAGCTGGCCCTCAGAAAGGGGACCATGTGCTGTATATGATTAGGCTTTTTATGTATTAATTCTTCAAACAACTTTTACCATTTTGCAAAAAGCAGAATGAAGTTTCAAAAAGGCCACATGAATCAGAGAATGGATTTAAATCCAAGTTAGTCTGGCTCCAAATTCATTGTTCTCTCTATTGTATCATGTATTAGTAACTATTATTTTTTTTTCCTAGCAAGCCTCCTCTTAGATTTTAGCAACTTAGACACCATTATTTTTATTAACATACTGTCACCAACCAGGAACAAGACAAGTAAGCAGGAACATGACAGGGTTTATGTAATTTAAGTTTTAGTTTTACAGTTTGATAGTGTTGAGTAATTTCAACTGTGCTAACAACTGAATCATAAGCATTATAAAGAAAGAATATAATTTTGACCCAATGAATTTCAATAATATAGTTCAAGATTGCAGCTACAATTTAAACAAATTGTGCATCAAAGGAAAGAATGGCAACTATACCTTGGCTAAACAAATGTTAAGAGGTAGCTATCTCAGAGATACAGATTTGTTTTCCCATAAGAAAATTTAAATTTGAGCAACTTCAGCATATTTTCCTACAAAGTCAAGTTAATACCAGGTAGAAAGTTATCAATTTGGGACTATGTTTTATATTTCTTATCCTACCATTAAAACTAAGAGGCCCACTTGAAGTTCTATATAGGTAATATCTCCACCAGAATTATGAAATAGATTCTTATACTCTCCACTCCAGCAGATTAGAGCCAGTTGCAACTATCATTTTAAGGCTATATTTCACATCTTCTATCTGGTTGGTATTTCAGATTTTTCAAACACAAGCATCAACTGGCTTCACCAATTGCCCTATATTCTTAGCAGAGAAAGTACTGTAAAACTAACCTCTACTGTGGGGCATAGCTGCGCATGCTTGTGATCTCAGTCACTCAGCAGGCTGAAGTAGGAGGTTCTAAAAGTTCAAGGTTAGCCTGGAAAACTTAGCTTGACTGCCTCAAAGCAAAAGTACAACAAAAAAGGAGTGGGGCTATATAGAATTCAGTGGTAGAGTGTTTGTTTGACTAGCATGCAGAAGGCCCTGGGTTCAGTCCCCAATCTCTCTCTCTCTCTCTCTCTCTCTCTCTCTCTCTCTCTCTCTCTCTCACACACACACACACACACACACACACACACACACACAAAAGGAGAGAAAGAAGAACTTGATCCCTGAAATTTTCAACAGAAATTTTCCCCTTTAAACTATTTGGTTTTAAATTAAATGTCTGGGATTGTGAGAAGATAACATACTCTCATCTAGGCTGAGAGAAAAACATTAAACAACAATATATGAATAGGTAGATTCCAAAATGAAAAGTGAGATACCAAATTTTCCTTACAGACTTATAAAACTCCACGTTAGACAAACTTTTAAAATAACAAATAAACGTTTTAAAAATCTATTTGAATATAAAGGTTTCATGTTGATCTTCAGAGAAAATAGTTCACATTTAAAAACTGAAACATCCCTGGTGAAGAACATATGACTATTATTCCTATCTCTCACCCAAGTAGTGTAATGTATGCTTATTGCATAACCATTTTCTCTAGTATATTTGTCTGTGGTAATCATCACAAGGATTCAAAACAGAATCTAGGCAATATTTAGTTCAAAATCTGACCAAAATATATCTCAGATCCAAATTATCATCTCTTATACTTTCTCTGAAAGAATGAACCAATATGGCTTTTTGTTAATAGATCATCTGATTTCCCAACTAAACACAAACACTTTTAAGTAGAAAAGTGAAAATTAAATATTTAGGATGAGTGGGTGGCAAGCACATAAGGAGACTATCTGTGGCAAAGTAGAATACACAGTTACCCTACCAAAGAACTATTTATAAGAAGCAATCCTTAAACTCTTAATATCAAGTTTATCTAAATGATAAAATGTATTTCATACCTAATGAAAACTCTTATTAATAGAAAGGCTTGAGTTTTTCTCTAAAAGGACCAAAACATTTGAAATTCTTTGAAAACTCAGGTATAAAAGAAAAGCTTATTTTACATGTAGATATACAAATATGTATTATTTATTTATTGTTTTTCTCATAGGAAAGATTCTTTTTTCAAATTTGACTCTTCTTAAAACCTTCCTCATAATTTAAAGAATTGAGATTTTTAAAAATATGAGTAAAAGAAAATCATATAGGAACTGATAACAAATACTAAAAAAACACAAGTTAAGCTATTTTAAACAATTATTTGCTGTCTTAATTCAGTGCAAATAAAAGCAAGAATCTCCTCTGGAGTTCTCAGTATACAAATGAAGAGCCATTTCAGCAACACAATCATGTGGTGGTTGTACCATTCAGTGTAACAACAGTAATAACTATGATAGATATTAATTTGGCTAGATTACCTACCACACTGGGAGTATCTAGGGGTCAATATCAACCACTATTGAAATATACTACTCACTCCAGTGTTAACTGCAATTTTTTTTTTTTTGGTATTGGGGATCGAACTCGGGTCCTTGCACTTCAGCAGCAGGTGGTGAAACCACTGAGCTAAATCCCCGGCCCTTAACTGCAATTTTAACATGCACTAATAACTTAAAAGCATGTACCTTGAAGCAAGGGGCAGTACAATCTGTTTCATGTTTGTGCCTATTATTATAATAACACAATAGTAACTCAGAAGCGCTTATTACCATGTTTATATATACTCATTAAAATGATGAATCTGTACTTGGAAGAATTAAGGTTGGAAGGAAAAATAAATGAAAAAGCTATGTTAAGACTTTAGAATTAGAGGTAAATTTCTGAGTTCCTTTAATATTTTAATATTCTAAATGTGAAATGTTATTAACTCCACAAAAATACTTCATGAAAGGGTTATTATAGTAATAATGTCAATTGCTAAAATTTGAGTATATATTGTTAGAATGGCAAATATTCATGAAAAGAAACAAAGGGCATACAATTCTGCGAAACATTCATTCTATTCATCTCTCTCAATAAACTGATAGAATGCTTACCACTGATACCGATACACTGATACTGAGCTATGTGTGAACTTCTCAGAGTACTTTCTTACTCATTATTTTCCTTCTCTTTGGGTCTCCCAAAATGCTTTTTATTGTTGGGGGGAACATTTAGAGGACTTCTTTGAAGCCCTTCCATTTTCATAATGCTTTGCTAGCACTAACATTCAGAATCCACGGCTCAGTCTGTCCAATATTCCAGAGAAGAAAATATTTTGAGTTCATCAAAGAATGATTCATAAAAACATTCAAAGCCATAGTTCCCATGTCTTATAAAGGACGAGAACCCAAAAACTTTAATTAATAATTAAAGATTCCTAAATTCTAAACAAGATTACTAAATCAAGATCTCCAGCATTAAGATCTACAAGTTGGAATTTTTAAAAAATCAGGTAGGTCTGGTGAGCCAGCAGGTCTGTGAATCACTCCCATAAAAAGACCAATTTTGAAAATATAGACAAATTGGCTTTAAGATTCTAGAGGTTTATTTTCTAGAATTGATAGCCTGAGAGAATTCTATTTATTTCTGACTGTGGAAGGAATTACAAATAAATAGGGCCTCAAATGCATTTACCAGCTGGTTTTATTCATAGGGCTTCTTAAGTAGCACTGCAAAACAGTGTTTCTAACTAGAAATTAATATACTAGCTGAAAACTCTGTCCTCCTATTTAAAGCAAACTTCATGTTTGTTTAATAGATTAAAATACATTTGAGAAAAACATTTCTAAAAATAATATTTCAAAGATATTTTAAAAATTATCCACAAGGGTAAGTCACATGCATTCCCTCTGTCAGCCTTTTAGATTTTAGAACTAGAGGGAAACTTTGGAACAATTCAAAGCCATGATTTTTCAATGAAAGAGAGACCCAGAAAGGTTTAATTTACTCTAAAGTCACACAATTAGAAGCAATAGCAGGAATAAGTTACAAAGTTTTCTATAAACTGTATTTCTGTAATCAAACAACAGAACACAAACTTTGTAATTTTTCAAGATGTAAGAAATATTATACATAAAGAACATTATGATCTAACTTTTTGTTGCTTCTGTTCATTAACTTTAAATTTGTCTTTTAAAAAAATGATTCTATGATATAAGATTTTTTAAAAAATAAGATCTTACCATTTTATCTGGTACCCCATGGCGATCAAACTGGTAAAATGATGCTACATGAGTAATAATCCACCAACTAAAACCTAATGGATCTCTGGACTTGATTACAGGCATAGAAGGTCTTCGTTCACTTGATGTTTCAAAGAGTGTTTTAAGTATTTTATTCAACCAGTTCCAAAATGACTATAAAAGTAGAGGTAACATAATTTAAATTAAGATACTATGTCAGACTGAACGTTTTTCCTCCATTTTCTTAATGAAGTGTACATACAAAAGAGAACATAGAACACTAACACAAAACTTGAAAAATAATTTTAAAAAAATCCAGGTTAGGAATTAAGAGTGTAACTGGTATTTTAGATATATCCAAATCTCCCCAAAGTAACATCATCTTCTCCCATCCAGTGGTAACAATTATCTTGACTTTCATGACAAATCATTTCTTTGCTTTTAAAGGTTTGCCACAGTTATATAAACCTGTAAGCCTACATTACATATTGTTCAGATTCCTCTACTTTGTTTTTCTTCATGTATGCTTGCACTCTTCAGCAGTTTGTTTTTGTTCTTTAATAACTTGGTCTTTTTACTCACCATCTTGTTTTTTAGTTCATTCATATTAATTATCACCATAGTTCACTGGAATATTTCAATGAAAACTATACAATAAACCATTTAACCAATCTACTACCTTTGAACACTTAGTGAGTTTTAATAAGTTTTTTCCTAGATATTTTTTGGGTATTAGATGTAACTATTAAAGTTATTAGTTATAAAATTGTTGGCAATTTCTCTTGGTTTTTAATGTCTATAGAATCTGATTGTATTAGATTTTATTAGAATCTGATTAGTATTGATTCTTTTTAATCATCTCAAGAGAGACTGGCCAATTTTAGCTATCATTTTGATTACCCAAATTAATTACCAATGGGTAATTTCATTACCCATTTTAGCTGGTTTTGTTGTTCTGTTTTGTATTTTTGAGAGAGGGTCTCACTCTAGTGAAGGCTGTCCTTGAACACATTATGTAGCCCAGGTTGACCTCCAACTTCCGGCAATCCTCCTGCCTCAGCCTCCCAAGTGCTGAGATTATAGGCATGCGCCATCACACCGGGCTTGTTTTGATGTTCATCACTGTTTCATTTACTTCCTTCCTTTTAGTTTCTTTGGGTTTACTATAAAGTATTATTTTTAACACTTTGTGATGAATTCATTAACTTTTAATCTTTTTCTTTCTCTAATATCTGCATTGCAAGTTTCAAATTTCCCTCTAAAAGCTTTAACTTGTGCTTAGTTGTCATTTACTTCGAAATATTTTATAATTATCTCTTCTTTTACCTACAAATTATTTAAAAATATACGTCAACCTTCTAAGCATGTGTATTTCTCATTGAAATTCTATTAACTTTTATTTTCTGTATTTAACACATTATTACCCACATAAAAATTAGTCAAACTAAATATTTTTAATATAAAATTACAGTTTTTAAGTTTAATTTTTCCAGTATTACTTTAATATATCACCATTCTTACATCTTTTTTCTATCAGTTATGAACGTTGATATATTTTCTTTTAAATGTGTTTAGATCTTTTAAATATAGCTTTTAGCAGTTCATTTACAGGTAATGACTATTAAATTTAGTTTTAAATCCACTGTCTTATGCTGTATTTTTATTTCTATACTTCTTGTATCCATCAACATCTTGAGTCAAATATTTTCCCCTTCTATTAGCTTGGCAGTTAAAGAGTCTCCCCTTCTTCTTTTAGTGCTAATGACCTTGGAAATAACAGTACAGTATATCCCGTGAAGTTGCAGTAGCCTTAGCCATTCAGGGATTTTCCCTTAGAATCTAACTAATAATTGTTCCCCGAAACCCCCACAGTATCACAGAAACCACAAATATCCTTTACAATGTCTTTTTGGCGGGAGGTTTGCAAATAGCTAATGTGAGTGGGTTATTCAGTTCCCCTTGCTGTTGACGGGCTGCTGTCCTGTAACTGTCACCAGCAGATGTACCAGCATTCCCTCCTTATAACAGGGTGCTGTACTGCCTGTGGCTATCTCCAGTGTTCTTAGGCTTTGTTCTTCTTAAAGCCCTAAGATTCCTAAGATGTTGCCAAAATCCCCTGAACCTTCTAAGGCTTTATTAATAGTTTTATTAAATTAAGTTACATAACTGCAAGAGACATAGGGATCTTTCTGAATTTCAAGGTTTTTCACAATTCATGGGTGCTCTAGGGACATAACCTGAGAATTTTGAGGGTCCACTGTATATATTCAAATGTCTTTTTCTTAAGACAAAACAAGGGCTTTAAAAGACTATCTCACTTATGCCCTGCTCAATTCATAAGCTATTATTATTGTGTAATTTTACTCTATTTTTTGGTACAAAATCGAACTCAGAACCTTGCGTTTGTGAGGCAGGTGGCAGAACCACTGAGCTAAATCCCCAGCTTTTTACTCTATTTTTAAATCACACTAAATTTTATTATTTATACAAAATATTTACCACTATCATTGTCTATTCCTTCCTACATCTCAGACCTGCCATTCTAACCTATTCTTTAATCTAATGTATCTTTTAGAATTCTTTGTCCCTCCCATTTTGCTTCACTGAAAACAGCTCTATTTTATTTCACTCTTAAAAGACTGCTGGGTGAAGAATTTTGGGTTCACAAATATTTTATTTTAATATAATGAAGACAGCATTTCTTTGGTCTCTAATGCTGTTGAGAAGTCAGCTGCCCATCTAATTCTCACTCTGAAATTTTTTCTACCTGAAGCACTGAATCTTGTAATATTTTATAATCTCATTATGATGCATCTCAGTGCACTTTTCTTTTACATACCTGAAGTGGTTTCTTGATCTAATCACCTTTCACTAACACTGGAAAACTTTTTTTTTTTTAAATGTTTCCTCTGTTCTACTTTTTCCCCATTGTAACTATAACTAGATGTACATTTATCAGATTCCTTCCCTAACATTCACAACTTTTTCCATGCCCAATTCTTCATGTCATTTAACCACTCTTATATTTTCCATCTTTCTCAATACTATATTGCACCTCAGACATATTATCAAAATTTCCCTCCTACACCATTATGAAGCAATTATAAGCTGCATTTAGCTACCATGTCCTTCCTTTAATGTTAACCTGTAACAACTTTTATCATTTACAACCTTGACACTTTTTAAGACCACAGGCAAGTTATTCATATTTGACTACTGACATTTCTGATTATTTTTGTCAAGAAAGTTACAGAAATATTTTTGTTCTTTTTAATGCATCATATTGGGGGTATACGATATCAATTTGTTCTTTACTGGTTAAATTTTATTACTTAGTTATGGCGGTATCTGTCAAGATTTTCTAGCTCTATAAAGTTGTCTTACTTAACTTTTTATCTCCTTTATAGTTGTTTCTGGGGAAGAGGGTTTCATCAGCTGGTGTGATTATGTTTTTTTAGTTTTCTTCTAGTTACTTTGTACAAGCTTATTTAGTTTCATTCTTTTCATTTTGTAAACTCAGACTAGTTAAAAAGATTCCCAGTTCAAGGGCACTCTCTTTTGCAAGGTACCAAAGGATTGATCCTTTCCTTGGATTTTTTTTTACATGGTTGTGGTGGTGGGAGAATGAGTACATACTCTTTGGGATTCTTTTTTTTTTGGTGGTGGTGGTATTTTGTCTTACAAAACCTGTATTTTTGCTTCTCGATCCCATTACTTTACAATCACCAAATGTTACTATTTTCTTTCTGCCTTTTCTCCCTCCAAAGCTCTCTTTGAACACTTTCTCCTCACTTTATGCATAATCATATATTCTGTTTCCAGTTCTACAAGACAACTTTTTCAGTATTTTTCTATAATGGTAATTGCTTTAGACCAATTTTATGACCATAGCTAGCTCTCTAGGTCTGAGTAGTCCTATTTTCTAGTTATGTTATCAGTATGTTTAGTGGAAGGTTTTTATTCTTGTTCTACATTTTCTGTGGCGGTTATATGGAAGAACATGAGTTTAGATATCCATTCATTATTTTTGGCTATGTAGAAGTCAATAAAATACAGGTAATATGCACTCAGGCTATAAAACTGTGTAAGTTCTGGATTTCGATAATAGTACATAAAAGCAATTTTAACCCTATGCAAAACACCACAGTTATAGAGACAATATTCCTTAAAAGTTAAGTTTCTAGTTCATATTTTGGGCATCCAGCTCTATGGACAGTTGGCATTTGGTGAGCTACCAATTCGAGTTAATGCTGAGCTTTGTCTTCTACTCTTGTATGCTATAATCATGAAAGATAGACAGTTCAACAACCTCTAAGGTTATGAAGCTGATATACTGTTCACCTGACTTGAGATCTCACTTACATTAAGTACTTGGTCTCTGCAGTTTTACTTTCTACTAGTTTATTGACACATTTAATGTGTTTGTTATATGATATCCAGCATGATGATCTTTAGCAAGATGTTCAAACTATCTTACACTCAGGAATGAAAACTGCTATTCTGAGCACCAAAATGAAACAGCCTCCCAAATCTGCCAATAATATAACTTATTTTAGTTGTAAAAAAAAATGAAATGACCTCAAACCTTCATTATTTAGAAAAACTTCTAGTTACCAAATAAAATGAAGAATATGCAAATCATTTAAACAATACACGTTACTGTGTAAATTTCTGCAATTTAACATTTTATATTGCAGCTATTTTTGTTTAAATGTAAAAAAAAAAGCAAGATTACTGGCAACAGGATGAAGACATCCACATTAGCTGTGTTTTA
Organism: Heterocephalus glaber; assembly: GCF_000247695.1. The sequence continues at coordinate 8,059,742 of NW_004624810.1, read as the reverse complement.
AATTTCAAGATTGGACTTTATAAAATGAGAATAATTCCAAGGAAGTATAAAATTCTGACAAGTAACAGAGCTTATAGAAAATAGAAATAGTTATGTTTACTGTATCAAAGAGGTTAAAAAAAACCCTGACAAATAATAAAAACAAAAGACTCCTGCAACACCTCAATTACACTGTAGAAAGCTAAAGCCTGCTGACAAACCAAAGTGCAAGAAGGAAAATATTCTTACTCAAAGAGAAAGAACACTGTAGTTAGGTATTTGCTGTTAAAATAACTCAAAATGAATACAGCAATTGTCAATTTGCAAAAATAGAGTTGTAATTAAAAATTAGTTAGTAGTGGGCCAGGGATTTAGCTCAGTGGTTCTGCCACCTGCCTCACAAGCACAAGGTCCTGAGTTTGGTCCCTGGTACCAAAAAAAAAAAAAAAAAATTACATAGTAGTATCCAACCCTAAATTGTGAAATATTGGGAAATCCAAAACTCCATGAAAAACATCCAAAGTACTCTTTCATATATGATAAATGATTTTTAGTACTGGTTCACAGTGGATTGTTTGTATATATTTCTTCCCATGAATATCTCTTTTTCAATAATCTGTAGCACTTGAAGTAAAATAAAGTTCTGTTCTGAAGACCAGATTAAAAATGAAGAGAAAGAAAATTTCCCATTTCTCCATTTCTCTTTCTCCCTCCTTGAATTATGATTCTATGAAATTGCATAATAGAACCTCGTGTCTTACTTCACCTGAAATCTTCTAATTCTGCCACATTTTCTGACTCAAATATTTTCTGGATTACTAGAAGGTATTAAATATTTTAACCTAACACATTCCTGACAGAACAAATAAGAACTTGAGAAATAAGAGTCAAATTCTGAACTTCTAGACTTTTCTTATTAATTTAAGGTTAAAAAATAAAGTAAGTATTTGGTAATGAGCTAATGCTGTTTGGTGGTTGTTACTGCCTTCCTGTAGAGAAGAAAGTTAAGATTTTTCTTGGCCAAATCCACTGAATAAATTCAATGTAAGAGCTACATATTACTAAACATCAATTTTCCAACTTACTTCTGAGAGAGACCATTTACGTCTGTGGTCTAGAATATGTATGAGTAGAACCCATAGTTCTTTCATGCATGAACAAGAACAATGATCACTCATTAATGCTTCAGAAGGCCTAATCTGTAGAAAAGAACCAAAACAAGTTATTTACAAGCAACCTGCAAAATTTTACATACCACATATCTCATTGTTTTAAAAGGATTATCTTAAAAATGTATCCTAATTTATATAACTTTACGAAAATGCCATTTCATTAACTTTAAAAGTCAATTTCCTTTTTAAAACAAAAATTACAGGATAAACTTGATTTCTGACTTAAAAATAAGCAAAGAAACAACAACTTCTGCTTTACACATTATGTCCGATGTTCAACACATTTTTCTTGTAAAGGGCCAAATACTAAATACTTAAGATGGTAATACAACAGCAGCCATAGACAACAGGTGAAAGAAATAGACAGGGCTGTGTTCCAGTAAAAATTTTATTTATAATAGGAGGTAAGCTAGATTGAACCTCAGGGACAGTTTGCTTATCTAAATATAACTCATTTAGTGGCCTCCCACCCCAAGCACAAAAGCTTCTAGTGAAAAGATTATGAAATAAATTGTGATTCTCTGTAAAAAACAGAACAGTTTTACAAAATATAATAGATTCATAAATGTTAAGCAGTTCTCAAATTTACCATTTCTGTAACAAAATATCCTAACCAGTTATAAATAGACAATGTATACTATATTTGCAAGAACAGATGACTACCAGTATTCAATATTTCACCTATGTTACGTATACATTTCTAACATAAAACATAGTAAAAAAAAAAAAGAAAAAAAACTGTTAAGATAGTACCAGAAATACTACTCAGAGCAATTAGGCAACAGAAAGAAATAAAAGGCACATAAATCTGAAAGGAAGAAGTTAAATTATTCCTATTTGCAGATGATGTACTTATATAAAAAAAAAATCTTAAAAAATTGTCCAGAACACATTAGAATAACAAATGCAGTAAAATTAAGGATACAAATCAACATTAAAAAATCCAATTTCAATATACTTACAGCAATTTATCCTAGAAAATCAATAAAATGATTCCATTCATAATAGCTACCAAAAAAAAAATACATAGGAATAAACTTAATCAAGGAAGTGAGAACTTGCATGCTGAAAACTATAAAGTATTGATGAAAGAAACTGAAGAAGACACCAATAAATGCAAACATATCCTATGTTCATGGGCTGGAAGAAATAATATTGTTAAAATGTCCATTTGTCCAAGGTATCCAGCAAATTTAATGTAATAATCCCTATCAAAATAAGATTTTTCATAAAAATAGGAAAAAAAAGGGGCTGGGGATTTAGCTCAGTGGTTTCGCCACCTGCTGCACAAGCACAAGGACCCGAGTTTGATCCCCAGTGCCAAAAAAAAAAAAGGAAAAAAAATACAATTTGAAAATTTGCACAGAACCACAAATAGCCCTGAACAGCAAAGCATTCTAGAGTAAACAACAAAAACTAATAATATTAAGACTAGCTGACTTCAAAATACACTACAAAACTGTAGTAATCAAACAGTATGTATTGACACAGAAAGCAGAACTGAACAGAATCCTAAAAATTAGTCCACACATTTACATCAATTTATTTTGGAAAAAGATATAAGAACACACCACAAGGGAAAGGATAATCTCTTCAATAAGAGATTGGAAAAATCTGTTGGAAAAACTGTATATGCACATGCCGAAGAATGACTTCTGATGGTTAGCTCACACCATATACAATAATCAACTCAAAATGGATTAAAGACTTAGACATGAAGCTATAAAATTATTATTAAGAAAATATATGAGAAAAAGCTCTGTGACACTGGTGTGAGTAATGATTTCTAAGATATGATGTCAAAACTACAGACAACAAAAGTGAAAATAGACAAATGGGATTATGTTAAACTAAAATGGCAACAATCTGCTCAGAAAAGAAAACAAAGTGAAGACAAAACCTGTGGAACAGCAGAAAATATTTGCAAATTTTTATGTGATATGGTGTTAATATCCAACTATATAAAAAACACAAACTACTCACTCAATAGCAAGAAAATAGATTAAAAAACTGGGCAAAGGACCTTAAGAGATATTTCTAGAAAGACAAAAATGGCCAAGAAATATATGAAAAAATGCTCAACATCTCGGGCTGGGGATTTAGCTCAGTGGTTCCGCTGCCTGCCTCGCAAGCGCAAAGATCTGAGTTTGATCCCCTGTACCAAAAAACAAACAAACAAAAAAATGCTCAACATCACTAGTCACCACAGAAATGTGAAATAAACATGGATGAGATCTCATGTCACATCTGTGGGAATGTAAATAGTAGAGCCATAGTAGAATACAGTATAGATGTTTCTCAAAAATAAAAAACAGAACTACGGTATGATCCAGCAATCCCACTTCTGAGTATCTATCTAAGAGAAATGAAATCAGCACTTCAAAGAAATATCTATACTTCTATGTTCATTGCAGGCATAGACAAGAAAAATTCAATCTATCTATACATTAGTAGATGAATGAATAAAGAAAATGTGGGATATATACACAAAGAAGGGGCCAGGGATGTAGCTTAGTGACACTGCGTCTGCCTGGCAATTGCAAGGTCCTGAGTTTGACTCCTGATTCCAGAAAAAAAAAAAGAAAGCCTTATAAATTCAGTCTTTTTAAAAATAGGAAATGGTCTTTAAAAAATAGGTGCTATTTGCACCTTCATGGATGGAGGCTAGAGAACATAATGTGAAGTGAAAGAAGCCATGCACAGAAAGGTAAATACCACATAATCTCACTGACATGTGGAATCTAAAAAGCCTGAAATTATAGAAACAGTGAAGAGAATAGTTGTTATCAGGGGCTAGAGAAGTAAACAGGGGATATTATTCAAAGGTACTGAATTTCCATTAGGTAAGAGAAATAAGTTCAAGAAATCTATGGTACAAAAAAATGACTTCAATGAACAACGATATACTGTATTCATGTTCTACCAGAAAAAACGATTCAAAAACATGTCTAGCCAGTCTACAATGTATACATGTTTAAAACATCATGCTGTACATGATAAATACATATACCTCAACCAACTACAATAAAATAAATAAGCTGTATTAAAATAACATTACTGTATCATACCTGGTTAATTCAGTAATTATTATAAACACTACAAGTAGAATTTATGCTTGTAAACTGAAATAAGTAATAATAATCTACAAATTTTCACTTCTTGAAAAGGAACATATATATCATGGCGCACTTTTAACATGTTCTCACTGGCTTGAACCACTGGTGGTACATGCATGACTGTCCCAGTGAGTGGCATGAACAGTCTCATCCAATGGTACAAGCAGCCTGATGGGTCACTCATGTATGCACAGCCCTCTCATGAACATGTTAAAACACTGTCTCCTAGTTCCTTCAATTAAATGACAATGACAATACAACATATTGGAATCTATGGGACCCAATGAAAGCAGTCTTATGAGGGAAATTCATAGCAGTGAATAAGCATATTAGGAAAACAGAACGAGCCCAATTAAACAACCTGAT
>NW_004624810.1:8040657-8051766 GCF_000247695.1 Heterocephalus glaber | reverse complement strand
ACTTATAATAAATGCAGTTAGGTAAAAAACACAGAAGTTATCCATGAGTCTAGACCTTAAATGATAATAGAAATCTTTCCTTAAATTTCCCAAGTAACTAAAGATTTTATTTTGTTATTACATTAATAGCTATCTAATAGATTAAAGGGCTAGCCTCTCCTAATTGAGTAAAAACGTTGTTTTCATTCACTTATTCTTGATAGGACAGGAAGAGTAACTTTACTTTAAAAAGAAAAACACTTCAAAAATGTGCTTTCTCATCCTCTTCTCCTCCAACTCCTCTTTCTCTTCCTTTTCACTGGTACTTCTTCCAGTGAATATTAATGATAACACTCCTCTCTTACACATCATTTATTCAAGAAAGGTGAATTTAACACCTACTAAATGCCAGGAAGTGGGGAGAAAAGAAAAAAGAAACCAAACTGCTCCCCCCAAAAAACCAGCTAGGTAAGGAGTGAGCCACCCATACCCACAGAAAACTTCAGATCTATGAAACAGAATGGGGGCAGCAGAAACAACCCAAGTATACTAAGCCATCTGATCTTTGACAAAGGGGCCAAAGACATATGCTGGAGAAAAAATAGCCTCTTTAACAAATCGGGCTGGAAAAACTGGTTATCCACATGCAGAGGATTGAATCTAGACCCGTATCTCTCACCATGCACTAAAATAAAATTAAAATGGATCAAAGACCTAGATAATAAAAGAGAATCTGCTGGAAGTTAAAATAGGTAAAACTCTTAAAGACACAGGCATAGGCAAAGACCTTCTGAGCAGAATCCCAATTTCACAAGAAAGAACACAAGGAATCAACAAATAGGATTATATTAAATCAAAAAGCTTCTTCACAGCAAATCAAACTGCCAAAAGACTGAAGAGACAATTTACAAAATGGGAAAATAACATTGCCAGTTACTTCTCAGACATAAAACTAATAACTAAAATATATAAATTTGAGTCTCAGGCTGGGGATTTAATTCAGTGGCACCACGCCTGCCTTGCAAGTGCAAGGTCCTGAGTTTGATCCCCAATATTGGAAAAAAAAAAACCATATAAAATATATAAAGAAAAAAAAAAGAGCCCATCAAAAAATGGGCAAATAAAATGGAGACACTTCTTGGGAGAAGTACAAATGGCCAATAAAAACATAAAAAAATGTTCAGCATTTCTTGCTATTAGGGAAACGCAAATGAAACCTAAATTGACATCCCATCATACTCCAGGAAGAATGGCTATCATCAAGAAATCAAATAACAAATGCTGGCAAAGCTGTGGGGAAAAAGGGAACCTTTCTACATTGTTGGTGAATATGTAAACTAGTACAACCACTATGGATATCAAGATGAAGATTCCTCAAAAACCTAAAACTAAAAATTCCATTTGACTCAAGTATTCCCCTTCTAGATATCTTCCCAAAGAGTTAAAGATATCATATTGCAATAATATACACATATCATGACTATAGCAGCACAATTTATAATAACTAAATCTTGGAAGTGGCCTAAATGTTCACCAACAAATGCTTGGAAAAAGAAAGTATGGGGCCAGGGATTTAGCTCAGTGGTTCCACCGCCTGCCTCACAAGCGCAAGGTCCTGAGTTTGATCCCCAGTACCAAAAAAAAAGTATGGTATTTATATACAATGAAGTACTACTGTTTCATAAAGAAGGATAAACTTAAGTCATCTGTAGCTTGAGACAATAATGTTAAGTAAAATAAATCAGACATACAAGCCTAAATATGGCATAGTTTCTCTTATGAGAAACCCAAAATATAAAAAAAGAGCCAAATAATAAATAGATAAAAGGAAAAACGGAGACAGGTCTTTTGCAAAAGGGAAAGGGACCAAGAGATACAGGGAGGAGAGAGGGAAAAGGATGAAAAAGGAATTAAGATGTTATGTATATGCACTAGCTTCTCACAGGAGTGTAATCATTCTACACTGTAAGTACGTACTAATAAAAAAAAGAATTGGAAAAAAGAAAAAACTCAAAAATGCTAAAATATTATCTAATTTAAAAACAGGCAATAGTCCTATTTTTCAAAAAAAGATATACAAATGGTCAAATGAAATAAAAAATGATCAATAATACAAATCATCAGGGAAATGCAAATCAAAACCATAATGAGATATCACCTATCACCTCACTCCTGTTGTAATGACCATTACCAAAAAAAATAAAGAGGGTTGGGGATGTAGCTTAGTGATAGAGTACTGCCAAGCTTGGGTAAGGCCCTGAGTTTGATTCTCAGCGCACACACAGACAAGTGCGCACACACAAAAGATAAAGATAACAGGTGCTGACAAAGATGTGGAGAAAAGAGAATACTTATATACTGTTAGTAGGAATGAAAAATATTACAGCTATTATTGAAAACAGTGCGGGAATTCCTCAAAAAATTAAACTGCTATATGACCTAGCAATCCCACTACTGGATATATAAACAAAGGAAATAAAATCAGTATGTTGAAGAGATAACTGCACTCTCACTTTCACTGTGGATTATTCACAATAGCCAAAAAATGGAAACAACCTAAGTATCCATCAACTGATGAATGGTACAATACATGTACACAATATCATTCAGCCTTGAAAGAGAATGAAATCTTGTCATTAGTGACGATATGGATGGAACTAGAGATCATTATGTTAAGTGAATGAAGCCAAGCACAGGAGACAAGTACTGCATGATCTATTTGACATCTAAATACAGTGATCTCATAGAACTTGAGAGAAGAATGGTAGTTTCTAGAAGCTAGGGAGAGGAGATGAAGAGAGAGATGGGGAAAGGTTGATCAATGGATACAAGAAGATACGAGTAAGAAGTTGTGGTGTGGTATTACACAAATGGGTACCTATATATAACAATAATACACACTACACTTTAAAAACCAAGCCTAGGAAAAACATTTGAAAGTTTTCACCATATACAAATGATGTTTGAGGATTAGACACGCTTAGCTTCATTAAGACATTGTGTGCATGTATTGAAACATCACCTTTTACACCATAAACATGTACAATTTTTGCTTCTATGTACCATTTTAAAAAAATTTTAAAATACTAATTCTACCTTATTATAAATGTTTAAATCAAAATTCTATTTGTTCCTAGACAATAGCAACTAAATATAAAGTTAAAATATTAACAAGTAAACCATCTTAAATTCTTAAGGATTAAATCATATAAAATAAGAACTGACGATTGTCACTAAGTATCAAAAGTATAAGTAATTTTAAAAGCATTACCTTGTCATACCTGTAGAGTGACAGGCCTATTAAATCATATAAAAGATTTTCACAATGTTCTTCAAATAGGCTGACATTAGTTAAATTGTCACCTGCCAGATTGATAAACTGATGACCATATACAGCTTGTTCTGAAAATGTAATGAAAAAAATTCTACTTAAAAGTACATGACATTTTACTAATTCAGAAGGGGAAAAATGAATGTTGACCTTTAATTGTGATAAAAGTGAAATATACAGTTAAAAATTTTTTTTTTACAAATAAGAGTTGAATTTGACAGCAATCACTTTATATGAGCTCTGAAACATTACCTGAAAACATTTCCAATCCTTTAAAGTACAATTAAATAAACTTACCCTTAAGTTCTTTTTAACTTTCTGATAAGTATCTTTGAAAAGCACTAATGCTTTATCACTTCAAAGTAAGAAACACTAGAAAATCTTCACCTACAAGTCTAACAAAACCTCTAAAATATTATTCTTATTGATAAAGTAATCACATGTAATTGTTTGTGGCTTAAAATAGAGTAAACAAAGATTATAAGCAAAAATGGCAGCTGTATCACAGTTAAGTCTTCTCTTAAGTATTGTTCTTAGGAAATACTGTGCCAAAAATAGTCACAATGAGAGGAAATTGTAAATGTATGTATACCTTTGTATACATAGAAGAGGTGTGTATGTATATAAGTTTACACACACATATACATATGAATGCACTTTTAAAATTCACTAAGAAACTGAAAAACAGGTATTTAGATAATACATGTCTTTACAACCCAAACAGTTTGGCACAGGAACCTAAAGATGCTAAACAGCAAGATAAAGAAATACAAAGGCAACATATGAAATAAAGGATTGCTATACAGAGCATAAACTCCTACTAAGAAAAAAAAATTTGCAAAAGATAATGAAGAGATTAAGATAATTATAGATAATAAAATTATGTAAAGATGTTCAAATTCATTGGCAACCAAAAATCACAAACTAAAAGTTGTCAAAAATAAAAACAGTAATGTTCATTGTTTGCAAAAATACGAAGTAAAGGCACATTCACAGTTAATAGAAATAAAGCTACAATATGCCACTGCTAAGAATCTATCTTACAGAATCAAATGTATACAGAGAAAAGATGTGTGTCCATACATACCTGGATGTTCAGTGAAACATTATTTGTAATATAAAAAAAGAGAAATCTTCAAATAATAGACATGGCTAAATAAACTTTACCAAATCATAAAATACAGCTCTTAAAAGAACAGAGCTATATATACTAACATGAACAGATCTCTAAAAAAGTGAAAGACCACAGTAAATGGTACAGCAGTTGTAGTTAGAAAGAAAAACAGTCTAGCTAAGCTTCTATACCTATGTCCTAGTAGATGGTAGGACCAAGCTATTTCTGAAAAAACTTACTTTTCACTTCAGTATTTAACTTTTTAAAAAAAAATCAGAAAAGTACTTATGATTTTGTAATTTTAAAAAACAATTTTAAAGTTTAGATTTTTTAAAAAAGACATAATGAAAAAATCCATAAACTTACTCAATTTTTGTCCCAACACATGAAGAATTTCTAGTACCAGCCAATGGATATCTAAATAGAGATGTAGTAAATGCCATGATGGTGGGAAAAGCTGTGAATGACATTTTCATTCATGATTGAGAATTCAGACTTTACTAGGTATTTTTTAGCATATTACAAAATTCTTCCATAAACACAAGGAAAAAGAACCATTTAACCTACATTTTTTAGCATATCATGAAACTCTTCCATAAACCTGAAGATAAAGAACCATTTAACCTAAAACCTTACACAAAAGTACAGGGAAAACTTTTGCTTATTCATTAGAGGATTTTTTTCACTGAAGATACCTGAATTGAACGCAGGGTATAATGTCATCTGTTGGTTTAAGATAGATGCACTTGTCTATATAGTTAAGGTCCCTTCCAACTTCTGATTCTATTAAAGTTGCAAGGCAGTAAAAAAAAACTTTCTTAAACACTTATTTTCATGATTGTTTTAGAATTCAGCTACAGATATTTTTTTAATGTCACAAGTTCCCAGGAACTACTACAAAATATTTTTAAAACAGAACAGACTATCATGTAGACATGCTTTAAGAAATACAAGTTGAAAGAGGTGAAATTTATCTCTTAATTCATGCATTGGGATTCAAATCTAATTTTATCTGACTTGAAAAGCCGAAATTTTTAACTATTTTGTTATACTAGGTTATCAATAACCTTCCTCTAGTCAACACTGAATATCACCATAAAAATAAATACAACGGCATAACATGTTCCATTAAACACCAAGGAAAATGACAGAGAGGGGACTTGCCTTAGTACAAACAAAATAAAATGCTAGACCAACAAAACAGTAATGGTAAAGGAATAGATAATAAATACAAAGATAGGGAAAAATGGGATTTAAAAATGTGGAACCTCAAATCACTGAAGTGTAGGTCATTCACTAAAAGTTATTAATTTATCCATTCTCAAGAACCTAAAAGATTTTCTACCTCATTAAGAAGAGAAAAATTAAAGAGATAAATGTAAAAATAAAGGTATTTTTAACAGCATAGAAGACACAACATTAAAAAAATCAACAAATACAACTAAACTTAAAACTTAAATCATTTACGTTGGAAGTCAGCTTCATTGAACAGAAAACTGGAAGAAAATATTTGTAATACATAATATCCAACAAACAATATCTATAGTAAAAAATTTCTGAAAAAATAGAGGTTCAACTGAAAATACCCACTAAATATAATAATATACTCTTAAAACATGTTTTGTATTTTTTAAAGTTTTGTTTCAGAAAATAACAGCATTTTCATGTATGATTTTTTTTGCTTATTTGCTGAAGATTGTAAGTTCCCCTGCTTCAAAAATCCAGTTTTCTGAGCTTCAAACAACTATCTTTTCAAGTCTGCCTAATTAAAAACACTATGAAAGGCAAAACCACATAAGAACCCCTGTATACAAATATATATTTCTGCTAGTTAAATTAATTTTTACTGTTACGCTTCTGACAGGTATCAAAAATATAACGACCAGTCCAATATATAGAAACTAAAAAGAAGAAAAAATATCCTTCCTCATACAATTTACTCCTAAGTCTTTGTTAAATGACATAATTAAAAGCAACTATTTACTTGCTTTCTATGAATTACACATAAAACCTATGGGATTTGTTTTCTTATATGAAATAACTTTTTGTTGTTTTGGTTAACTTTCACAGAAATATATAAATTATTATATCTTACAAGTTGGTAAACACATGTCCCTAAAAACTTAATGCTATTTAACTGGTTAAAGTCAAATGTAACAGAAAGGATTGAGCATTCAGGGAATCTGAGTTTGAATTATCTTAATTTATTATTCACATGTTCCCATTTTCATATGAAGGACTTGTTATTTGTCTATAAGCTTGGCCACACTAACAATTTCCAAAAAGGTCTCAGAAATAAGAATATAAATCATGATGCAATTTTAAAAGTATTTTTATAGGATGATCTTCTTGAATCTTACTATAATATATAAATGGTGACTTGTCCAAACCTTTACAATAAGGAAGATGATACAAGTTCTAAAAGATAAAAGTCATTTTATTCACTTTGAAGCTCTTAAACATTTACACTGTGATAAACACAAAGTGAATAGCTATTGTTTCAGATATATTGTTTTAACCCCTGTAGGCATATTACTTCAATTCTTCCAATAACTCTAAGAAGTTATACAAAGTGTACAGATGGGGAGATTGAGGCAAGAGACATTACTTGTTCAGAAACAGATAATTAATAAAGATGGAGCCAGAATCTCAACTCAGGTAGTGTCTGATACTACAGTACCACACTTGAATAATTTTTCTTATTCTTGAACAAATACTCTTTGTGAGGGAAAAAAAACCTGATCATTTAAAAATTAAATGAACAGTCAGACCTTATTCTGATTTTGATTTACAAATGCTCCTGGATTAATACTGGAAAGTTCAGATAGATGTCCAATATACAAAAGTAATCCATGAAGTTCATCAACCAGCACTGAGGGAAGCTGAGCCTCCAAAGCCTCATAGGGATGGACAGGAATGTGACTCTCAGCATCCTGTATTTTCAGGCATCTAAAAAAGTGATTAGATACAATCAAGCACAGTCTGGATAGGCATACCCATAAAAATTCATGCAACAATCAAAACATTCCTGTTATCTTACCTGAAGATGAAAACCTTAATATAATGGAGAAATATTATACACTGTTGTCTAATATTGTTTGCTTTGCAGTGTAGGGTTGATATTTTCCCTGAAACCAAAAGACAATGTTAATCATAGCTTAAATAATTATCAGTAGATAGTAAACAAAAATGTTGTAGGCTGTATCAGCAGTAATTATCTTATAATTTTTCCATTGATTCTAATCAATTTTCCATTGATTCCACCACTCCTCCAAACTGATACTTAGAATAGTCACCAATGCTGTTACCCAATCTAGTGGGTAGTACCTATCCTCAAGTAACTTGCCTTGAAAGTAGCACTGGCTATAACTGGCTCCACTGAAGCTACCACATACTGTCCATCTTTTTTATTTCTCATGTATTTGGTATCCTACCTCCTCTTTATTGGCTCTTCTTCCTCAGTTTCTTTAAATTTGTATTTGCTTATTTTTGATGCTGATGAATCCAGAGCCTTGCACATATAGGCAAGCAAACTATTTTACTAACATGAGGTCTCCTCAGGATTCAGTGCAGTTTCCTCTTTTATGTACCTCTCTTCCTACATGTATGATATCTCATCAGTTACTTTACTAATAAATATCAACTCCAAATGGTTTATCTATATCCCATACCTTTGCCTTGTACTTATGACCTTACACGTCAAAATGCCTACTACTATTATTGAGGCAGTTTTATCTGAATGTTCACCCTTTGACTTCTTCAAAAACCAGTTCATGCTATCTACATTCTCTCCACTTCATTAAATGATATCATAAGTGGTCTATAATGTTCTTGATTTTTCTATTTCCTTTAACTTCATATCTAACCCATCAGTGTTGTATTAAATTTATAAGCAAATGTATTTTGAAAATATGTATTTTCCCTGTTAATTCACTTATAGGACACCTAAGAAGGCTTGTCACATACTCCTTTGCCTCTCTATAAAGTACAGAATCTGTTTAAAATGTATACCAGCTCCTGTTGCTCCCAAGTCAAATGCCAAAAAGGCTAGTGAATATATTTCAAATAAAATTCAAACTCCTAATTATTCATAAAGCTCCAAATAATCTTGGATTATTTCTTGGTTTTCTCCCAATCTTATCCCATGCTGCCTTTCCCTTACTTACTTTAATGTTTACATCATTAAGAATTATTTACTATGTGTAAAATGCTTATACCCATTACAAGTTCCAATCACTAAACAAAAGCAGAGAAAACTTGAGATTTATAAGCAACAAATTTTCATCCATATTAAACATACAATAAAATTTATTTCTAAGTATGAATTTAAATGAAAACCATAGCTACTACTCTGGTATAACCAATAGCAGAAGTATAAAGTTACTGTGCAAATACCTACATAGTAAAATGCACTAATGCAGCATGAGGCCCTAACCAAATGTAGCTGCGTGATCTTGAACTCTCCAGCCTCTAGAACAATGACCTAAATAAACCAGTTTTCTTTATAAATTATGTAATGTCAAGTACTCTGTTACAACAGCAGATAAAGGACTAAGATAATCCCTCACTTTCAAGATTCTCAGTCTGAAAGAAGTATTCTCTAGCTACTGCTGTGCACTTCCATATCCAGGCAAGATGGAATAAAAGGATCAGATTTATCATTTTGTACCTTAAACTGGAAAACCAGAAAAACAACATAAATTGAGTTTTGAGGATCTGGACACAAGGCAAAATAAATCTGCTGTCCCAGAGAGGTAATCCTAATGGGTCTATCAGCTTCCTATCTAAAAATAATATCCAGGCTGTGACAGGAGACAGAGACCAGAGAGTTCAATTCATTGATCTGAGGAAGACATGAGATCTCAGTTCTGGGAAATCTAAACTTACAATGCAAAAGTATAACAGGAGAAAAAAACTACATATACAAAAGCATTCTGGAAATACACAGAATGCCTTCCTTGAGTCTTTGTCTGAGTACTGACGTGTTCAAAGATGAGAAAAAAATTACCTAAAACTCAGAAGAACATCAGAAAAAAATTCCCTATAAAGCTCATACAAGTCAAGGAAGAGTTCAAGTTCCTACCAGCAAGAATGAAAAAAAATTTTGTAATACACTAAGTACCACTAAGAATCCTGAGGGGACATACCAGGCTAATTAAATAGGATAGGTGGTTTTTAAGAAGCCCTATCAAAAGTATAAACCAAGACCCCAAAAGAGCCAGTGACAGCTGTGGTGGAACACGCGTGTAATCTCAGTACTCTGGGAGGCTGAGAGAGAAGGACTGCAAGTTCATGACTAACCTGGGCAATTCAGCAAGATCCAGTCTCGAAACATAAAAATGGCTGGGGTTGTAGCTCAGTGTGGAGGTGTGGCAACATAAAGTTCGTAACATACACCATCCAATAAAACATTACTAGTCAAAGAAAAAGCAAGGTAAATCACAGAGCTAGAGAAAAACAATGAATACAAATAGACCTAAAAGTGACAGTGATGAAAGAATCAGCAGTTAAGCTATAAACAGCAAATAGACAAATACTACATATATTTTAAATAAAAACCAATACAAGGACAGAAATGAAAAATATAAAAAGAAACTCAAATAGAATGTCTAGAGACCACACACATACAAATACAGTATCTGAGAAAAAGTAACACCAAAAACTAAATTCAAGGACAGATATCTACAGAATATACACCTTATTGATGTTCTGCCATTACTAGAAAGCAACCTGGGAACATATGGAAGAACAGAACTATATGCACTTTCCATAAGTGAACCTATACAAAGGCTTTTTCAGAAGGGTAGAGGGCAATGGCTAGCTACATAAATGTATTAACAAAGTTGTGACATAACAGTATGGCAGGAACAAGGTGGTCTCTGGATCATCCTGATATACTTAACCTGTCCAACAAAACTGTCACTAAAAGTGTTTGTAAGCAACAAAAATAACCAAGATGTTAGGATAACAAATCACAATGTTAACAAATAGAGTCATCTATGATTATCTGTGCAAGACTGCTCCTAGGATCCTCTGTGGCTATCAAAATACGTGGATACTTAACTCCCTTATATAAAATACTGTAGTAGTATGTCCTCCATACCTGCAGATGAGGAATCTGAAGATAAAAAGGGCCAACCATAATGGTTTTGGTTAGTCAATGTGTTTCATAATAATGCTATATACTAAATGCCTTACATAAGCCTAATTTATTTAAGTCATTCTAGATAGTAAAGGGATTGTTCTTCCACTATAACCGCAATCTTTCTGTTTTTACACACAGGTGTGTGCCATGCATGTGTATGTGTGTGTGTATGGTACTGGGGTTTGAACCCAGGGCCATTGCACTAAACTACATTCTCAGCCCTTTAATTTTCAGATAGGGTCTTGCTAAATCACTAAGTTGTCCAAGCTGAGCTTGAATTTGTGATCCTTCTGCCTCAGCCTCAAAAAAGGCTGCAATTAACAGGCATGTGCCTCCATGCCCAGCATGCACTGTAAGCTTTTAGAGTTCTCAGGGGTTTCAAAATAAACTCAGATTCTGTGGCATGGTTTACAAAGCCAACTGTGATTTCATCCCTTCTAAATTCATTACTGTCATATACACATTATTCATTCCATGCTCCTTAAACATTTTTTAGACACCTCAATGTCTTTATATATATATATATATATATATATATAT
>NW_004624810.1:8012339-8022770 GCF_000247695.1 Heterocephalus glaber | reverse complement strand
ATCTGAGTAATTATTTCTGATTTCATTTTTCCCAGATCCTCTTTTGTTGCCAGTTCAGAGAGTTCAGGTGGTTGAGTATCAGAGTGTTCCATCTCATTTCCCTTTGATGTTGCTGTAGGTGATCTGAAAGTCTGTTTTTGAGGCTTGTTTACATGTCTTATCATGTCCACGATGGAGGGGGGGATGCTTCTGGCTGCTGTGCAGCTCACCTTTTCTGCCCTAGGAGCATGCAGTGGTGGTGGGGGAACCTCCTTCTGGGCGCTGGGACTGGCTCACCTTCTCTGCCCTAGGAGCATGGAATGGTGGTGGGGGAGCCTCCTTCCAGGTGCTGGGACAAATGCATTCTAAAATTGATACAGAAATGCAAAGGATTGAAATAACTAAAGCAATTTTTAAATTTATAATGGTTTTGGAAGATTCATAGCACCTGGCTTCTGAACTTCTTATAAGCTACAATATAATCAAAATATTGTGATACTGAACCAAGGATAAAGAGTTGAACAGAATATGGATTCCACATGGAATAGACTTCCCACAGATATGTATATGTTCAGTTGATTTTTGACAAGGATAAGTCAATAGTGAAAGGGTAATCTTTTCAATAGTGTTAGAGTTATTGAATACTAGTATACTTAAAAATAATACACTATAGTATATATAATACAATAAAATATATAATATAATAACACACTTTACACTATTTACAAAATTTAACTCATTATGGATCATTGCCCTAAATGTAAGGGCTAAAATGTTCAAATTTTTAGATATTCAGAAGGCCAATGAATAAGGACATACCTGCAAAGAAGGCATAGAAGTAAGATTAGTTCTCAAGAGAAAAATCACATCACATATATGAAGTTTGGTGTCTTTCATGCAATCCAAATATGTAGTTCATGAAGGGAGAGGTAATCTATGTCAAATGCTACTGGTAGATGGAACACTGAGAAAAAATAAACTGGTCGTGGTAGCATGTGTATATAATCGAGCACTCTCTAAGGCTGAGGCAGTAAGATTGCAAGTTTGAGGCCATGGAGTGACTTAGGGAGACTCTTTCTCAAAATAAGGGGAAAAAATGGCCGGGGATGTACTTCAGTGTAAAGGTCCTGGGCTCAGTCCTCTGTACTGCAAGAGAAAAGAGAGAGAGAGAAACTAAAGAAAAGTGCCATTTCATTTGGGTAGAGGGAAGGAAAACATCTTGTTTAAGTGGGTTGGATAGAAAATAGGAGACGAGTCCATGAATATAGAACTATTTAGGAATTTAATGTAAAATAAAGTAGAAAACTATGACAATGTCATGTGGGGATATAGAGATGGTATTTTCAAATAGAAGACACTAGAATATGTGAATTTATGATAATAAATATGAAGAGGAAAGGTCATGATGATGTAGAACCGGAGGGAATGATTGTAAGAGTATGGCTATTGAGAAGTTGTGTTGGTATTTGCTGAAGATGTATCGGGCTCTGATAGGATTAAGGGCAATTTTTCATTGAAATAGGAAGAGTAAAATGTATGCAAATAAACATATCTGAAGTTCTTAAAGTGGGTGGTAGGAAGTTGAATTAGTTCTTATTTTTATTTGATTTATTTTCCCTATGTCAGATCAACTGTGAGAAGAAAGAGTATCCATTAGGAATTCTAGGAGAGAAAAACTGTGAAGTGGTGATATTGGTGATATTGGTGAGTAGAAAAGTATTTTTACTAGAGAAGTATAGTAGGAATGTCTGAGAATATTGAGTAAACATTTGATATCTATAATAAAAAGTTAAAGTGTAGTCAACATGGCTTTGTCATTTTCCCCAGCAACATTCAGCTACTGGATAAAGAAGGAAAGGACATATAATAGAATTTCATTGTTGTATTATTCCTACTGAACTTATTCTATCTTACTGCTTTTTTTTTGCATCTATTTATAAACTGTCTACTTGATAATTTATTCTTATACTTTTAAATATCAGGGAAACTTCCACTATTTCAGCTGAAATAATATATTCAAAAAATTAAAAGACCTCATTCTGGAAAGTTTATCAGACTTTTAATTGAAATCTTATTTAAAGTTTAAGGCCATTCTTTTTATTCCTTTTAAAAACCATGGATTATTTTACCACATTATAATAACATCTTTCACAGCTAGAATTGAATTCAGTGTATTAGTAAAATCTGGCTAAAATTAAATCCAGTTCTGATGATTTTACTATACAATGCTGGGTGTGGCTAAATGGATTTACTGAAGACAAAAGATCCACTCCGTGGGTGAGTGGCACCAACCAATAGGCTTGTAGCATGGATGGAATAAAAAGGGGACCAAAGAAGGAAGGCTCACTTCTGTTTCTTCAAAAGAGCTCCACTCTTCATCTTCACCTTAGATGTTGTCTCCTGGGTTCCAGCAGAGACCCTTCACCCTTCAATTGTGCACCCTTTGGCCTCCTGATATGGACTTGTGTGGGAAACTACATTGAGCTCCAGGCCTTCAACCTTTTACTGGATCCTTTGGCTCTCTAGCACACAGACAGCCCTTTTGCACTCTTTCACACCTGACTCTGTGGGCAGCTAGTGTTAAGCCTACCTTGTAAATCCCTATATATTTATATATCTAACATTCTGTTTCTGTAGTTCACTGGCTGATGAAGTAAACTGTGACTCTGAAATCTAACAGTCCACATGGAACTGAATCCTGATGAAAATCATGTGAGTGATTTATATACTTGAGCCTTATGATGACTAAGCCTGAGCAGAGATATATAGTAAAAACTTACTCTTGCCCACAAAGGGTTCTAGCCTTTGTACTTGGCTTCTGAGAGGTAAAAGTTGTGATAAAAATATAAGGTGAATGCTTAAATTTAAAAATTTATTACAGTAAAAGATACATTGCCCCTAATCCTCCTCAAAATATTCCCCTTTCCTTCAGATTCATTAATCCCATATTTCTTACCATTTTCTGAAGCAGTTCTAGATTTTTATGATTGTCTTTATAAGCTGTGATCAAAACTATGGTGAATGCTGCTGCCAAGTGTCATCTAATAAACGGCTCATAAAAACATTATAGTTTGTCCTCATAGTTCTTATTCACTAGATCTCACACTGGGCAATTTTTGGATCTTCCCTAAAGTCAAAATGACCATGAAAGATAATCATTCTTTGATTATCTGAATTGATATATATATATATATATTCACATATAAAAATTTATTTAGTTGACTTTCTGTTGACCACAGGAGTGCAAGTAAAGACATTTGTAATAAAGGACTCCTAGAACTGCTTCAGAAAGTGGCAAGAATGATGGGATAAGTTGTTTAAAGCAAGAGGGAGCATACAGGGAAGATAAATATTTTTTATTTAATCATTCATTGTATTTTTTCATCATAGTGAGTAATTTTGAAGCCCTTGGAATGTTTCTAAGGTAAGAGTATCTTTTTCACCTGATGCATATTGTAATACTCTATCTTCTAATGATATAATTTGGGCTGAGAGTTCGCAGTGGCTAGAAGATCAGCAAGGTAATTTAGGGTGGGCTTTTGGGTGTTAGTTAACCTAGAGACTGAGATCAACTATGTGGGTAAACATTCCATCCTGTCTAAATAACGAAGCCCCACTAAAAACTCTGAATACTGAGTTTGAGATGAGTTTTTCCGTTTAGCAGATTATTTTGTGCATATTGACATATGTTGAGATTAGGAGAGTAATACATCCTGACTCCACTGACGTAGACAACAGAAGTTCCACCAAACGTAAGTTTTGGTACTTTCTCAGATTCTGTCCTGTGTTTTCTTTTCCCTTGGCTAATTCAAATCTATACTTTCCCCATAATAAAGTGCAACAGTGAATTTAATAACTTTTAATGATTTCTGAGTTTATTTTTAGCAAATTAGCAAAACTAAGGGTAGTTTTGAAAACTCCTAAAACCTGAGACCCGATAGGACCAATGACAATGAAAAAAAGCAAAACTAATCTTGCTTAGAGTATCTAGTCACATTGATTCTCAGTTTAATCAAATGGTAATGAGCTCCTATTAGGTTTCAGTTTATACTTTTACTGACCAACCTATTCATGACCTCTGTGATGTCACTTCCTATTGTAACACCTCCATGTCCAGGGAAAATAAATTCTCTCATTTTTGTAAATATTTGTCAGTCACCTTTAACTTGCCATAGGGTAAAAGGCTGGAATGTATCTGTTTACCCCTTAATAGAGGTTTCCTCTAGGAGAAAGATAGGATGATGAACTGCTTTCTGCTCTGCTTCCAGAAACAACTTCTTACATATTTTCTTCAGTTGCCTGGTTCCCTCTTACACTACTTACTTCCTTTTCAAATTATTTGTCCTTAGCCTTATTTTGAAGATTTTGGTAATTTCTTGCCTAGCTCAAGATCTTTTCTTTGAACTGCCTTTTAAATTCCTTGGCTCTGGTTACCTTCTAGTATTTCACTTCTCTGGTCAAGTACTATAATGAAGGGCCTCTTGATACTTTACAGTTCTTTCTGAAACATTCTTCAGAGTGATTTTCATATTATATAAGTAGGAAATGTAACTTTTTATGCATCATTTTATATAGAATAATCATGTGTATGTATATCCATTTCCTCATTAGACTATAAATTGGAGATAATGTCCTTGGAATCTAGGATAGTATCTGCATATAACAGGTTCTTTAAAGTCTTTTTGAGTAAGTGAATGGAATATATATAGTCAATAATCATATATTTGGAAATATTTTTGAAAGATGTTATAATGGCAATCTCTTATCCTTGGAGTTTTAGCTGAGGCACCAACCTGAAAAAATAGCTATAATATTATAATATATGCTAAATATTCTAATCAAGGTGGTAGACCAAAGGGAGTAATCAAATTTATTTTTATCAGCAAATTCAGTAAGTCTTCATCCACATTTATATGTATGTATAAACTTAATTCATTCCATGATTCTGGAAAAGATGGCCACATTTGTGTTCATGCAGGAAAGATGGCCAAGGTCATATTTGTCACCCAATGCAGAGTTCACAGAGAAAAACAAACTTCTGCGACATGCTTCTGTTTGCAACCCAAATTGCTTGCCAACAAAAGCATTAGTGAACCAAGGTATGGTCCATAGAAAATAAACATCACAGGAAAACTGTGATTTAGATAAGTATGGTTTTCTAATCATTTCAAAAGGCTACTTAATGAGGGAAAAAAAGGTTTATTTAGCTCACAATTCTGGAGGTTCAAAATTCAATGAATAGCACAGGCTTTGTGGCCAGTGCTGCTCTTTGGCTGCATCCTGTCATGGGAAATAACAATGGCAAGAGTGTACACAGGAGCAAGCTGATTACATATTGAGCCAAGAACTTGAGAGAAAATGAAAGAGTCAAGACTTATTCCTTTTAATAACAACCATTTCCTGAAAATTGAAGGAGTTACTATAGAACTACCTCACACCTCAATGATCTAATGACTTCCCATTTGGTCCCACATCTTTAAGGTTTCCTGGCCTCCCAATACCACTACCTTGTGGTCCAAGCCTTTAATTGCAGTGAACCAATAGAGGACACAGCTAAACCACTCCAAACCCTACCACCTGTCACCATAGCATTCATCCTTTTAATTTTGACTTTTTTCTCCAACCTTCCACACATTCTTTATGTTTCAGAATCCTCTGTAAGTTTTTGTGTGATTTTGTTGTTTTTTATTTTAGTTTTTAGCTGTAATGGTGGAAAAGACGGGATCTACTAGGTTTACTTCACTGTGTCCACCATTGAACCATATGTGAATATATCAAATGTAATATTCACATTAGATAAGAAGATGCAGAAGGGGGCGGGGATTTAGCTCAGTGGTGCTGAGTTTGATCCCCAGTACCAACAACCAAAAAAGAAAATAAAAAAGAAGATGTAGAAGTCAGTCTAGAAGTCATGTAGAAGCACCATGTTATTTAATTTGGCTCTTCATTTATTAATCAGAGCTAGTGATAGCTTGCTGTTACTTTTAAGTAGCTTAACCAGCTTAAGCATGAGCCCATTTTTGTATCAACAAAAGTTTCACGTGTAAGGTAGCACATATATTGCGCACTGAATAGGTACTTGTTAAAGCTGGGAAGATGAGAAAAAAACCTTAGAAAAAAACTGTGTGCTTATTTTGTTGGAATATTTGAAATGATTAAATCAATTTAAGTTGAGAAAAATCCTCCTGTCC
Organism: Heterocephalus glaber; assembly: GCF_000247695.1. The sequence goes on along the minus strand of NW_004624810.1, from coordinate 8,016,600 downwards.
CTAAAACTTCTAGTCAATATCAGACTGCATGGATTTTAGATTTGTGATCTTAGCTATAGTAGAAAATTGGTAGGTGTCTGCTCAGCTTATCACAACCTTCTTTCCTAAAGAATCCCTTTACATCCTGAACACGTACATTTATTTCTCAGAAGGCTGGGTCCGTAGTAGCCATATGGACAGTAAAAGACCCTGCCACCCTGGCTACCAGATTTCTGCTCCTAAAGATTTGTAGTGGAACTGAAAAGGGCTAACTTATACTGGCCCATGTGTTTGATTTGAGGTAATTCTGCTTCAGGAACTGTGGGACAACTACCTTCTCATAGAAAAGTAAGTAGAAATAGCCAAACTTTTGAGAGAGGGTAAAAAAGTACATAAAAGTACCAGTGAAAGACTATGTAATAAGAGAAAGGAGGGAGAGTTAGACATGAGACTGAAAATAAAAAAATAAACTAGAAGATGAGTTGTTCCTAAAGCCTTTAAAATTTTCTAGTTGTATTATGTTTTGTGACCTAGCCACATCATTACCTTTTTATTTGAGGATATAATCATGTATTATTTTATTTTTCATTTTTTAATTTTTTTTGGTGATACTAAAACAACTTTATTTTGTATAACAAGTTTATTTTTTTTAAAGCATATAGACAAAACAAAGTAAACATTTAAACAGATTTTAACTTCTGCCCTAAAATTGTTCCATTAGGTGTCAGTCTCTAAACATTTTTAGTTCAGTAATCATCATCTTCATCAGAGTCCATTACTTTTATTGTTGAATTTTTAACTGTTGTTTTCTTTTCTTTTTTTTGGCTTACTTTTTCAAGGATTTCTATTAAACCTTGTTCTGAGACCTTCCCACTTAGCTGTCCATACTTTGCCATCTGTATAAGGTCATTCTCTACTGCTTTCGTTTTTTCAGGCTTTACAAGTGCTAAGTTACTTAACCTGGCCTGGGCTGATTGATCCAGAACTTGTGCTAAGATACTGTTTCTCATTTCTGCTTCCCTGTGCTTTGCTTCCTGTTGTGCTGCATCATTAGAATCCCCGTGTTTTGCCTGCAGCTCGGCCAGCCTCTCTCATGTATTATTTTAATATTTATCTCATTTTTCTTAGATTAACTTAACTAAGGCATTGAATTGTTTTCCAAAGTAGAAAATAAACATCACAGGAACACTGTGATTTAGATAAGTATAGTTTTCTAATCATTTCAAAAAGAAAGAGATGGTTGAGGTGGTACATATATGAGATAATTCTAAGACATAATCTAGTATTCTAATACCTTGTCCAGATCTTATCTTGAGTGGAGGATGTAGCCTGAAAAAAGTACTAGAATAAAATTGGGTAGGAGTAGAAATATGTGGATTGATTAGGGAAAAAAACTTCCTAGGATATTTGGAATTAACAGTCTATGCAGAAAAAATACATATATTCATTCATTCAAAAATGTTTTTGAAAAGCTACTAAATATTGTTATAAGTGCTACAGATAGAGTAGTAAGTTAAAAAAAAAGGCCATGTCCACATGAGTTTATTTTCAGGGGATGGAACAGACCATAAAAACAAATACAGTACAAAAAAAAAGGCATTGAGATATTTAAAAAACCAAGGATTAGATTGGGCTGGTATGCTATTTTATGTAAAAAGGCCTGAGATACCTTACAACTGGGGGATGTTTAAGCCAAGACCCGACTTAAATGAGGGAGCAAGCCAAGCTGATATTTACAGAGCACGTGTGGCATAAGTAAGAGCAGGATTTACTGTGTGAAGTATGAAAGGGAACGAGTGATAAATGAGGCAAGGAGGAAGACCAGGTCCTAATGCCCACAAGAGCTTGGGCCTTTACTCTGAGCACCATCTGAAATCACTGGAGTGTTCTGAACAGAGGAGTAACTCAAGTTTTCTTATCAAATCACTCTGACTGCAATAGGGAAAATAGACTCTATGGTGCAAGTCTGGAAGTGGAAAGGCTGATAAATATTTTCTTAAAATACTCTAGGTGAAAGAATTTGATAATTTAGACTAAAATAGAAAAGATGAGATATGGTCATGATGTATTTGAAGGTGGTGCTGTTAGGATTTGCTAGTGAGTCAGTTGAGAGTTGCATGAGCGAGGTGTTAATTATTTTTGCACTAGTAATGTTTAACAAACAAATGGAGAAATGCCATTTAGTGAGATAGTCAAAATATATGTGTAGAGTTGGGGCACAGAAGCAATAGCCTTGTTTCTGGATACCTATCTGTAGCTAGCAATATGACACTTGGAAGATACCAGACACTGCTGTAAGACATGCTTTGAATCCATTAGTTCACTTCAGCAACTATCTGAGATATAATATTGTTCCTATTTTGTACCATGGGGACATAACTAGATATAGTCCATATAGTACAAGACAAAGTTAGGATTGAAATCTAAGAAGCCTAGCTCTAGAATCTGCACTCTTATCTATTTGTATTAGTTTTGTGTTAATATAATGAAATAATTGGACACAGGCCAAATTTACCAGGAAAAGAAGTTCCTTTTTTCGAAGTTCCTTTCTTTGTCTTTACAAATTTTAGATGTGCTTCCACAGGCAAGAAAAGAGCAGGTGCCTCTAGGGGTTCTGGGATGTAGACTATCCTTAGCAAACACCCAGGGCCTCTGAGGACCCAGTGCCACTTGGGGCTCAGGAAAATGGGCGATAAATTTGGTTGTGGGTTTGGGTGCCCTTCCCAGAGGACCTCATTCTTGTCAATTCTGTGCCGCCCTTTCCTTCTCATTTACAACCATGTTTATGCCCTGCAGGCAGTCAGTCCCCAAACTTTGGAGTTACACTCTTCTGAGAATCTTTTGGAAAGGTTGGCAAAGTTGCAATAGATCTGATTATTTCTACACTGAAGATTTCTAATTTTGGTTACATCTATACTGATTATCTGGTGCCAAATGGTTGGAAACAATCCATATGCAGCAAAAAAAAAAAAAAAAGAAAGAAAAGAATTCAACAGAATGCAGTATAAATGCTGAAGTATATGCATTGCCTTCAAGGAAGCTGGTAGCTCTTCAATTAGGATATATTTTTATTAAATACAAATCTAAGTCATTCTGTGGAAAACTCCTTTCCTGGGTAAAAAATAGTAGCTTTGCTAGAATTACTGTTCTTTCAAGTAGACATTCATAACCACCTTAAAGACCAACAGATTCACAGGACTCCTTTCCAGCACCTACTTAGACATATACAAAAAAAAGTATTCAAAATAAAGAGCTATAACTGCCAAGAAATGAAAAATACTTCATGCATTCCTAAAATGAATGATTTTGATTATTGTGTCCGTATTCTGGGGGGAGGTATCACAAAAGCTTTCTAAGGTGAACACTGTTCTAAAGAAATCCAAATATTGGTTCTGTTGAATTTTGTTTCAGAAGGGGACACCATCCCAGATGCAGTCAGTCTTTTTGAGTACCTTCACGAATAGCCTCAGATAATCAACCCGTGGATTGATAACCCTACAATATCTACCTTGGAAAATACTAAGTTCTTGGAAATTTTTTGACAGTGGTCTTCCTCCTGCACATCTTTGATCATTTTCAGTTTTATATCTATATTCCCCAGACATTTATTACACAGTTAAATATTCTATATAAGAATTTGTACTATACAAGAATGTACTGGGAAATAGGTACTTTTCACAGAAAATGTCAAAGAAAAATAGATTAACAAAAGGACTTTTGGGCACATGGTGAGGACCCCAGCAGCGTGGAGCCCCTGCTCCTTCCCATGCTCTGCCCACTGCGACCAGCTAGCACACAAGGCACAGGGGGCCATAAAGGCCATTGTCATGAGCTTCAGAAGATAGAGCAGAAGTGAACAACAGAAAGAGGGCCTTCTCAGGCTCCTCAATAAAAACTGACATCCACTGAAAAAGTGAAGAGAATCTCTGCAGTAAAGGCACACCAGACCACCGTACCTGGTAAGTTGGAGGGATCATCACCTCCCATCGGAACCTGCACTATCTTCAGGGTAAGGGCGCCTGGAACCTGCAGTAGAACCTTGCAGAGTTCAACCCTGCAGGAGGACAGGGAGCTCAACTTTGGAGTTGCAGCCAGAAATCTGCCTGAATCTCATAGGTCTACTGCTGGCTTGCTGAGACTCATTGACTTATACCTGTATACGCCTTCCACATTTTCTATTGTGGCAGCAGAGACATACCCTGAAGGAGGCCCTTCATTTTTATTTTTTTTATTTGCAAAAATTTTTTTCTCTTATTTTTAGTTTTTATTTTTTCCTACTTTT
>NW_004624810.1:7954885-7996073 GCF_000247695.1 Heterocephalus glaber | reverse complement strand
ATGGAATTAATATGAGAAAATGAAAAAAAGGAAACAAAGTCTTTGTAAATAGGGAGGGGTGGAAGGGTTGAAGGGAGGGCAGGGGAAGGGGGAAAAAATAAGAACCAAGAGAGTATGTAAAGGTGCATACCTCCAATGATGAATGTCATTATATTGTACACCTAAAATGTACCAATAAAAGGATATACAAAAAAAATTTGCCTCATATAATTTTTTGATCACAATACATGTGAAGGATCTCAAGACTGGTATCTAGCACTGAAGCCTTAAAATATTTATGCTGTATATTAAGGCATGTCTTTATAATTGTACTGATAAAGTAGAAAATACATATTTAAAATATGCATTTAAAATACAGGTCCAAAATAGACCAGAGCTAATCTGTTATTTTGCACTTACTTTTCCCTTCATCTACTCTGATCTAGCCGTACTTTGTTACATATATATTAGTCACATTTCTTTTTTTAACTTTCATTATATCTCACCGCACACCCCATTGTCTTATTGAATTTACCAATTAGTAGAGTTTTTTTTAATAGAAATGATCTAAAATATTAAAAATCCCAGCATTATTTTCTTTCTGCTATTGAGAAGCCCTATTGTCATTGTTTGAATTGTTTACTGAGTAAAAGACGCTGAACATGCATTCCATTTTCCTATTTCTCTATGACAAATCACTCCTCAACCTAATATCTTAAATCAGCAATTTATTATGATTTTGTGTGTAAAATGGAATCATCTGAGTAATTCTTGCTTGGTTTCTTTCATACTGCTGTAGCCAGGTGGAGGCTTGAATAATTGAATAGGCTGGATGTCAAATGTGGTTTCTTCACTTACATATTTGGATGCCTCAGAAGGAATGGATGGAACAGCTGGGGGCTTGCTGGGCATCTTTCTCTCAATTTCTGTCCTCTCTTCATAACCTTTTTCCTGAGGTAGCTCGGACTTTTAATAGAATGGGGATCTCTATGTATTCAGACCTCTTACATAATGATTGATGTTCTCATAACAAATCAAGAGACCCAAGTAGAAACTACCAAGCTTCTTACCTTGGCTTAGGAATCACTTCTGAATCAAAAGCATTGTCCCTTCTGCTATATTGTCTTTTGTTCAAAAGTCACAAGGTTGGTCCAGATTGAAGTGGAGGGGAATACATAAGAATATGAATTCTGAGAGGCACAGTCCCCTGCAGGGACATTTTTGAGAACTACCACAGTGAGCCTATAAATACATACAACAAAACAATAGAGCTTCTGCTTCTGAAAAGCTTATAGTATAGGACATGGTTGTTTAACTTTGACACTAATGATTCTTTGTTATTAATAAATTTTATTTTATAGACCAGTTTTAGATTTACAGGTACACAGAAAAGATATAGAAAGTTTTCATGTGTTTATACCCAATTTCTTCTATTACATCTTATATTTATACAGTACTTTTACAATTAATGAACCCATTACTTGATATTTTTTTAACTAAAGTCTTTGCTTTATCCATATTTCCTTAGATTTTTCTTAAAGTTACAGTGGACCCTTGACTTATGAGCTCAATTTGTTCATAATTTGTTTGCTCAATTTGTTCTCGAGGGTTGGTTGCAACTCAGTTTGTTCAATTGAAAGCTCAGGCTCCTCTACACAGCCTTAAAAGTTTCTCTCCTGTATACAATCAGATCTCAGTGTCGATAGAAAGACATTGGCCCATGATTTCTCAGTTAACCCCACACAGGAAAGGATGTTGTAATGTTCCTTCCAGAAATCTTTAAGGGTTAAATCTGTATCTGAGAACATCTAGAAGTGCAAGTGGCCTGCATTCTGGTTGTAACTCAAGACTTTGGTTGTAAGTTTAAACTAAAATTCCAATCATAACCCAAGTTGTTCGTATGTTAGGCTAGTTGTAACTCAAGGGTCAACTGTATTTTTGTTTTTTAGGTTCCTATCTAAGATACTGTACCACATTTCATTTATGTTCATATCCCCTTAAGCTCCGTTTGGTCATAACGGAGTCTCAGATTTTTTTTCTATTTTTGATGTTCATGACAATTTTGAGGAGTCCTGACTAGGTGTTTTACATAATGCCCTACTACTGGAATTTGATATTTTTCTCATGATCAAACCATATAGGGCACATTCACTATCAGTATAAGTATCATTTCATTTTTTTGTTTTGAAAAGTCAAGATCTTACTTTGACATATCACTCTTGATAGTACATTTGATCACCTCTCTACATTTCTTCAGTAGAAAATTATTCTTTTACTCCAGCCAACCCCCCTTCACCTTCCATTGGGGAAATAATTTCATGTTGCCCATACCTAAAGGGTAGTTTGTTAGGCTTTAGTATCTCCTGAGGTAGGATTATGTACACAAAACATTTTGGACTCTTTTGCAAGAAAAGATTTGTCTCTTCCATTTTTTTCTTTTTGTTTGTTTGTTCCTTTTTAAATTCTGTACTACAGATTAAACTCAGGGCCTTGTGAATCCCAATTTATTTTTTCATCAGTATGGATTCAAGGATATTTATATTACACTTTGAGTTAAATCCTATACTCCTTTGGTATTTTTCTGCTTAAATAGTTCTAATGTTACCTATGAGGAACTCTTTCAAATGGTTCCTTTGTCCCTTTGACATATCTCTATCAAGGCAGGTTTGGTTTTGTTTGGCTTTTGAGTACTTCTCATTTTTATCACTACACGATGTTCAGGGCTTACTTTGTGTATTTCTTGTCCCAATCCTAGAATCTGTCATACAAAGATTCCACATTTCTTTTATTAGAAACCCAGATCTGTAGGATGTTTAGCAGCATCCTTCGTCTCTGTCAATTACATCCCAATAACAACCTTCCTCCTGTAGTCATGAAGATTAATAATGTCTACAGATATTGGGAAGTACCTCCTCCCTCATGGGGGAATGGCCTCAAGTTGTAAACCACTGCTATGAAGAGAAACCTACTAAATACTATATAGACTCTATTATATATAGAGGGAAATCTACTAAAGATTACTGATAAGTTAATATGATTGAGAGCAGAGCAAGTTACAGAAGCCTCTGAGCCAGTTTGCAGATATAGGGAAGGATTCACAGAGGAGATTTGCCAAAGTGTCATTTGAACTGAAAACTAGTTTTTAATTCTTAGTTTTACTGAGCAGTTATCATGAGCCAGACAAAGGCAGTGGTTATTCTTATTATCTCATTTAATTTCAAACATTACAGGTATTATTGTCATTTCATGGCTGCAGAAGCTAACGTTCATAGGAACAAAGTAATTGGCTTAGAGTGCTTGTGTCAGGCTTAAAGGATTATAGTTAGCCAAGTGGTTGGAGAGCCTTGAGGATACTGACATCTACCCATACTGCTCAAGTCAGGACTAGTTCAACCACTTCATTTGTGAAAATACAATACCACCTTATTTCAATGAATTTGTTGAATTCTGAGTTCTTGAGAGCAGGAACCATGCAGTGTTCATTTTATGCCTCCTTCCTGGTACAATGCTCCCAACATGATAGTTGCTTGACAGATGTTTGATAAGAAAGTCAACATTAGTCCTTGCCATCAAATTTGACACTCAGAGATTATGGAATATCTCATACTTATTTCTGGGCAAAAAATTTCTTGGCTGTGATTCCATCAGCACCTCTGGTAGAGTACTCATTGCTGAGCACATTAGCTAATTTCCAGTCTTCTTTGAGTCTCTGTGCTTCATTGTTTTCTTTAAGCACCTTAAAAGGTGAAGTTGGCTGGTGTCCTGACATCCTAAAACTGTGTATGACCAATAGCATTTTGTCATGGATTAGAGATGCAAAAGAGGAGTTCTCTGAGGAAGGACAAAAATATTGCTATAAATTTACATATGCAATATCAATTATCTACTGTTGGCAATTTCTTTGTCTCTTATGATTTATATATCTATTTAAGGGGAAAATTTTACAAAGACCATGAGAAGCTGGATTTTTATTTCTTTCTTTCAATTCCTTCCTTTCTCATCCTAATTTCTATTTATTTGGTTATGGCAATATCTTTCTTTTTGTTTATTAAAAAATAAGGGGAGAAATGTGATGTATTTTGTTCCGTTTCTTTTTCCTACAACTTCTGGATCTACTATTTGCATTAGCTATGAAATTTTAAGTCTATTGAATTAGAAGTTGCTCTCTGTTCTCAAGACTCACTTTTTTCCTTTTCTTTGCTAAAATTCTAGTCTAATTAGAAAAATAGTAGATCATAGTTAAATAAAACTGTACCCTGGATAACCCTAATTTCCATATGCAGATTTATCTGCACTGACAGCCACCCCCCTTACACACACACACACACACACACACAGACACAGACACACACACACACTTTCATTCTCTTTCCCTCTTTTCCATTTCCCTATTACATTGTGTCTGACTGATTTTCAGAGCACCTTCGCTGTTTCCCCCTCTCATTCCCTTTCTGTAAAATGTCTAGACAGCAAGGAGGTGGCTGCAGAGGCTGAACAAACAATCTCATATTCTGCCTGCAATGTCATCGTTTCTTTCCCCCATTTTAAGGGGCTGAAGTTACCCAGGAAGGGATGCAGAGGAGCTGGAAAGAAGGGGGGAGCTCTCCAGAGGCAGCTTCGGTCAGGGACAGGGACTGCCACCAGATGTGCCTGCCTTTCTGGGCTTTGATTCGAAAGGGGCAGCAAGAGGAAATATTGGGAGACAAAAGCCCCGGTTTAAATGATCATTTTCTTTATTTAACATGGCAGCAGACACTCTCTGCGTAGGATCATCATGCCGAGCATAAACTGGACTTTCCTACTTGCCTGGCAGGAGTCAGACAGATCCCTGTTTCTAAATGAGCATCTGAGGTAAGATCCACTGTTTTAGATACTTGATTTTTTTCTAATCAATTAATTTTCTTAAATATATGTTTCAGCCTCAATCACAAACAGTAGAGTGGGGGCAAATTTGTGTTAATCTGCATCTAAAGAGCCAAGAAAAAGCAAAGATATAATATATTCAGCTCAATTTGTGGAGGTTAGTTACTTTGTCAATTCTGTATATGCTATTTGCTTTTTTGGAAAAATGTTTGGTTTAAGAATAGTGTCATCATAATCCAGTACTGGTGATAATCCTGATGTTCAGACTCTTAAAAAAACTTTGCAAAAGACAGTGAGCTACAGATGCATGTGCTGTATTTTTAGTTCACATACAAATATTAAAACTCTTATTAAAATGATAGGTTTTTTTTAGCAGAGAAGGAATGAATGCTGCATAATTAAGTACAGTATTTAATTTGGCTGTTGTGAAGCAAAAGAATAAGGTAATAATTTTTATTGTACTAATCAGTCTCAAGATGTTCTCTGTGCTAATTGGGTTAAAAAAATTGCAGTACTTATTATAAATTCTAATTTCACAATGCAGCACTGACAATAAGCTCAGCCAGTGAATTATTCACATCTTTAATTTGCTCACTTAATGACAGTGTTCTGTAATCAGAGTGCAGAGACTGCTGCCTATGCATTATGTATGATGCTCAGGACTTAAATGCAGGACATTATGAAGCTCTCAGTGGTTCAGTAATTAGTTTTCCACAAGACAGGATTTAGATATTCACAGATAAAAGTCCACAGTTGGATAATGCTATGGTTGCCACACAAAATAACAAAGAAAAGGAAGCTCAAAGTTTAGACTGAAACTTTGTCTCTAGGGCCTTGTCCACTTGTGGAAACAGAATAGTGCCACCTGAAATAGTTGCCTAGCTCTGATCACATGTTTGAAAACTGTTTTTGAACAAAGTTGTAGCAGGCAAGGCATTTGAACAATTTCAGTAGACCAGAGGAGAAAGATAAAACCTTTTTAATTAGTGTTCACAGAAGTCCTGCAATATATCCTCCTAACAAGTCTGTAGTATGCACAGCAGGCATTCTCAGTGTGCTTTGTAACTTAGTGCGAATGCAAATCAGGTTACAATAGTGTTTGGCTGTAATTGTGTTTGTAAAAGGGTTACATGCCCAAATGCAGATTGAGCTTGCTCATGGTTTTGTTCCAATTGCTTCTGAGGGAAGGTTTGAAAATCAAATGAGATATTAAGTGAATGTGAGCATGAAAGGAAGTACATCTGAATTGTCATTGCAAGCTTGAAGTTTCTTACACTTGTCAGTTTGGAGTTTTTAGTTTTTCCTTAATGATACTAAGGTTCTGTCATAAATTACATAAATTATACAACTTTAATGAATGATTCAGAAGCCTTAAGAATACTTTAAAAATGTATATAAACTTTGGAGAAATATTCATAGTATTATTTCTAAAGTTTAATGACTAGCTCAAAATATTTAAAGTAACTTTTCTAGAGAACATACTGCTTGGGAAACTAGTGTATTATTTTTAAGAATTTAAGTAGTAATCTTTACTAATAAAATATCATTGCTTTATCATTTATCAGTTTAAGATTTGAGCTCATTTCAAAAGCCCAAGCATTAGAATCCTTAATAAAAATCCATATCCAAAATTGAAATGTATAATAATACTTTTTTAAAATTGCCTTTTCTAGATTGGAGTATTTTTGAAAGCTGATTTGATAAACCTTGTAGGCATACATCATGTTTAGTAAAAGAATGAAGGTGTCAAATTTTTAAAAATTACATTTTACCATATATTTGAAAAACTAGAAATGAAAAAACATTGCCAATTGCACAGTGGTTGATGCATATTACCTCAGCAATTTGTTGGTGGCATTGTGGGGGCTGGACTTTGAGGGCAGGAGGGTCACTTGAACCTAGGAGTTTAAGGTCAGCCTGGGCAACCTGGAGAGACCTCATCTCAAAAAAAAAAAAAAAAAGGCACACCTCCAAAGCTGACTTCTACCTTCTTTAGCTAAAACATAACCTTAACAAAATAAAAAAAGGTTTTCACAAATACTTAGGCAACTACTGGTTTTGTCATACTTAGAACATGTTATTTTGGAGGAAAGGATGCTTAATTATGGTCAGAGTCTGGACATTTTATTGAGCAACTGAGCAGGTGACCTTGCCTTGACTTGGGTTTGATCCAGATTAGCATCCATGGATGGATAATATGTGGTAATCAGGTGCTGGCAGTAGTGCCAATGTTAACTCTCTACTTAAAATTTGGAAAGCTAAGTTCTAGAATCCCTTCTGCTACAAAACAACCATGAAGTTGTTATGAGTATTAAATAAGTTAGGAGGAGTGAAAGATTTTTGAAAATATCGAAGCACTGGGCAAAAATAATAGAGGTATTTTAAAGATCGATATAAAACTAAATGTGTTTTATTGCATTTGATTGTTCATTATAGCAGGGATTCTCATCCAGATTTGTAATGCTTTATAAGGCATGAATGTGAAAATATTCATTAGCAAGTCAATTTCAATTTAATTAAATGAAAATAAACCACGAAAGAAATGTTCTTTTTGGGTATTTGAGGAGAATAAGAAACTTTTGAAGTATTATAAATATCAGTTTGATGTCACTACTCCAAAAAGTTTAGCAATCCAGTTCTTCACCCATCACTTATATTTGCATATTCATACTCTAAAAAGTCTTGTGCATGAGATGCCTACCAATTAAAAAGATTTCAGCCACTTTTCACATTATAGATGAGTCAGATTGAAATAACATCACTAGAATTTTGGACCTCTGTTCCTCACCAAAATAATCACTATATCAATCATCTAATAATTGGTTGTCGTCTACTAATTAATTTATTCTTTCAACACTTATGGAGCACTTATAATCTTGGCAAAAATAACATGATGCCTTTTCCTCATTCCTGTGAGGCAGCATTCCCACATTACAGATGAGAAAGCCTAAAGGAATAACTTGATAGTGTGGTGGCACATACTGTAAGCCCAGAACTCTGGGAGGTTGAGGCAGGAGGATTGCAAATTTGAGTCTTGCCTGGAAGACTTAGGGAGACCCTGTCTCGAAATAAAAAATAAAAGATCTGTGGACATAGCTCAGTGAAAAAACCCTGGGTTCAATTCCCAGTACAAAGAAAGAGTAACAATTATACTACACAACTGGTGAGTTTCAGAGTTAGAATTGAGCCTTTTAGGACCTCAGGTCTCAACTAATAGACTATTATATCAGTACCCAAGGCCCTGTGTTAAGTGTTTAGGTATAAGGTAAAATGAATGAGGTTCCTAGCCTCAGACTTCTTGTGGTGGTAATGCTTTAGTTTCTACCTAGCTCACCAATATTCTTGCTTCTCACAGTGAAGTCTACAGACAAATAGTGTTGATATCATTGGGAATGAGGGTTGGGAGCTACTCACACTTTATTGTGGACTTTTAATCATTTGGAGGTTTAGTTAAAATGTAGATTCTGATGTAGTAGATTTAAGTTGGGGACCTAAGGTACTTTCCTAGGAAGTTTCCTGGCAATGCAGTGTTACTGTTTTGGAAAAACTTCATTTAGTAATATCTAGAATTAGTCTTTTTTTCCAGTGTGTCTACGACAGGGCCAGTACATCTGATTCTTCTATGAGTTCTAGTCTTCCTGCAATTCTGATGTCCTTCTGGGGCAGATAGAAGGGCTTCTATTTTGGTTTTATGACCTAAGCCCTTTGCTGCCCGGAGTCCCAACTTATGTAGCCATGACAAACCTACTTAGCTCAGCTTAGACCTTCTCCTCTGAATCTGATTCTACACTCCCAGTAACCAGTAGTAGCCTACTCTACCTCTGAGGTGACATCAGCCTGGTTGAGGATCTTCATTCCTTTTTGCATCAGAATCACCTGTGAAACTTAGGAAAAACTTACAAACCCTCTCAGTCCCACTCCCATACATTCTAATTCTGGGCTGGTTCTTAGGAGGATTTTTTTTCTTTTACAAAGCTTTATAGTTGATTCTAAAAGGCAGCACATGTTGAAACAACTTCCCTAGGGGGCCATACTATAATCTGATCTTAGGAGAACCCTTTGGAAAGTGATGCTGACATGGCTTAGGTTCAGTTTCGCTATGCACTGAGAATATCTTCTCTATTCCTCTGTGTTAGCAATGGGAGCACAACATAAAAATGAAGACTTTTGCTGAGGCACTGTAGTTTTAGGAAGTCTTTGATGAGTGATTGGCATTTGAACTGGATAGCCAATAAATGTAGGGTTTGCCTCCCACCCCAGGCTGAAGGAATAGACAGTCTTTGCAATGCAGAGATAAAAAATGAGATAAGTATCTTAACTAAAGATTCTTTTTGACAAAAATGTTTGTTTAACACACTGAAGGGAGGAATGGGAAATAAAAGGATAAAGGTATGTTAGAACCTCACTTTTAGGATCTGATGTGTTAAACCAAAAAATTTGCACTTTAATTATAGATTGTGAGAGTTATCGGAGGTGAAGATGGAAAGCATGGTGATTAGACTTGTTTTAGAAAGATTCTTAGCATTGAGGCAGATGAATGTAGTGGGTCAAGATTGAAAGCAAAAAAAAAAAAAGATTGAAAGCAAAGAGACTAGTTAGGTTCCTGTGGTGGTGCAGTATGAATTGGGAGAAATGGTTTTGTCATACCACATATGTGGGCCCTGAACTCAACTTCCTGTTTTAGACACTAAGGATGATCTCTTTCACACTTAAATTTTAAACTAACAGCCTACAATTTAGACAGTGTAGATGACATGGCCTTGAATATTCAAGGGACTCAAAGATTTTATGAGAGATCACTAGTTCGCATTTTGGAGCTAGCTGTAGGATTTTTCCCTAAGGAGCTGCTTGGAGCTTTGAAGATAATTATTTGGGAGCAAAATCTTCTACAATGGCCTAGGAAAAAATTGAAGACAGTTAGTGAACAGGAATAAAAATGACAATGATTGGGAGATGTGTTTAGGCCTGTTGGGTGTACTATTTTTACCCAAGATTTGGAGAGAGACTTTGAAATAGCTTTCACTGATGTACAGTAGGTATGCAATTCCTGTCCCTTCATGGGGGTTGATAAACTGTTGAGATTTTTAAAGTTCAAAAGCGATTTTGCATATTAACAGCTAACAGGATTGAAAAATCCCATTTAGGACTTAGATTAGTAAAGATTTACTGCTAATGATATTTTAGGTTAATTTTATTTTCTTTAACCCATTTCAAATCTCATTTAAAATATATTTTGATTTTGAATTCTAGATCTTTGTGGTAAAATATTTTCTATTAATGGCCACGTCTCCATTGCACAGTCTAAACTAGCTAGCGCTGAGTAGAACATCCATTTCTTTCCTTTCTCCAAAGTCCTACCTCATTTTCTGACTGTGTTTATACACACACACACACACACACACACACACATACACACACACACCCACTGTCTACTTATAGTCCATAGTAGAATTAGTGTCTGAAGCGGAAAGTTTCTGTGAGGATTAAATGAGGATGCAGTCAAAGTATTTTGTCCACTCTTGCTATACAATGTAAATAATTGGTATCTTGTTCCATTTACAAGTTTATGGCTTCTTGAAAATAATAATGTTATTTCTTTGAATCCACAAGGATCTTACAAGATTTACTAAATTACTAAATAAAAGTTAGAACATCAGTCAGGAGCAAGAAAACAAAGAAGAATTGGTAAAAGGGAAAAGAAAGAATTAAATTTGCTAGTTTTTTTGGTGGATCACTCACTATTTGTCTCAGAAATAGTACCTGCTCTCTGTATTTGAGTCCACATCTCCAACCTAGGAACAGTTGATGTGTGACTCTAAACCCTCTCTGAGATGATCCTGTGTCAGTTAACTGTGTCCAACTAGGGCTGCCATGTAAACCCTACTTTTCCTTGTATTAATTTCTTATTGCTGCCATTAACAGATTACCATAAATTGAGTGGATTGAAATCACATAGTTTTGTTATTGTATAGTCCTTTGGGTGAAAAGTCCAGTGTAGTTCTCACCAGACTAAAATCAAGGTTTTGGCAGGTTACTTTTCTGGAAGTTTTAGAGAAAAATCTGTGTCCTGCTACCTTCAGCTGCTGGTAGAATTCAACTTGTAGTGGCAGCTGGGCTGAGATCCGTGTTTTTATGCTTTCTGTTGTCTAAGGGTCATTTTCAGCTTCTAAAGGCCATCCACATTCTGTGGCACGTAGACTCTTTCCTCTATTTTCAAAACCTATAGTGGCAAGTTGAATCCCCCTCTCTCACTTTAGGTTTCTCCTTCTTCTTCCATATCATCTTTCTGATTTATTCTTTTGCCTTGGTCTTTGAATTTCAAGGACTCATGCATTGTGATTTCATTGAGGCCATCTGGATAGTCCAGAAAAATCTACTTAGCTAAAGATATTTAAGTTAATCATACTTGCAAAATTCCTTTGCCTTTAAGGTGATGTAGTGAGAGCTTCCTGGACATAGAAAGTGGATATCCTTAGGGAGCTATTATTCAACTTTCCACAGTTTTTTTTCCTTCCACAATTTTTTGACAGCATTTGGCTATAATTGTTCCACATTTTGTATTCTTATTTGTACATTATTTTCACTCTTTCTTTATACCTGTTATTCAGTCTTAGAACTCTATTAGCATAGGTCAACTTCTAATTCTTTTAAAATATAAAATCATTTCTTTCCAATTTGTTTCAATTCTGTCAGATTCAATTTATTTATCTATTTATTTATTTTTGTTACTGAGGATCAAACTCAGGACCTTGTGCTTGTGAGGCAGGCAGTGGAACCACTGAGCTAAAAATCCCCAGTCCTAGATTCAATTTAATTCAACACAAATTTATTGTCTGCTGAAAACATTTCTGGTATGATAAGATAAGTTATACAGTTTGTAACCTGGTTATACAGATAATACATATTTATATCAGATAGAAAAAATGTGGGACAAAATACCATCATATACCCATTTGTGCATGATAGAGAAGGGAGCCAGAAGGGAAGATTAACATGCATTGTGGAATTAGGAAAACAAGGTTATGATTTTTCTCAGTTGTTATTTAAAGGAAAATGATAAGGTCTTTCTGCTTAAAATATCTCCCTATACAGCTTGAAATTTGTTGCTTTACTTTGTCAGTATTAGATTGTATCCATTTAGTTTATAAAGCAACCTCTTTAGTGAGTTCTTGTAGAGCTCTTGATCAGAATGCATATTTTCTTGTTTATTTAACTACTGTATAGTTTGGGTAAACTTTCTATAGATCCTCAAAGAATACTTCCCCTCTAAATTTTTGTGTCCTAGTAACTTGATAAAATTTCTGGCACTATGCATTTTGGGAGTTCAGTAATGTATAAGTGAAGTAAGTCAGAACCAAGTAGGGATAAGGCTTGGAAACCGACCTTGGCCATGATACCTTTTATTGTCTCATGATGTCCTGAGTTGAGACAATTTGGTATCAAAGCTGACTCTCATGGAGTGTGACCAGGCTCCATATTCTGATGTTCCTGGGGAAGTAGTTCAAGTTTGAGACAAACCATCGTTAACATTGCAAAAGTCCCTAAAATGACAAACCATAAAAGTCCTGGATAGAGTAGATAATTATAGTCAGATAGCGGCAGCTTGTGTCTGGGAGACCAAACCCAAAGAGAACCAGAACTCTAGCTTGTGTATGAAGTTATAAAAGCCTAACCTTCGTGTTCGCTTCAGCAGTACATATACTAAAACCTAACCTTTAGCTCCATCAATGATGGCTGACAAGAGGCAGAATAATTTTAGGATTCCAGGCAAATGAACTAGAGTTCAAAAAGTGGCTAGAATATAAAGTAGTAACCACTGCTGAAGCCCAGGATAGAGTGGGAGAGAGGGTCCAGCCTAGGATTTATGAACACAGGCATTATGTAAACCTGGTCTTTAGGCGAAAGGACAAATTTCAGGTGTTTTGGGCCATGATATTAACAGTTAGACATTCTCATTGGCTCAAGCAGGGCAGGGCTTTCTGAATGCTGTTTTTTAGAATCTGTAAGTTGGTTAGCCAATAGTCATTCTGAGAGGAATAGAAGAACGTAGCTGGTTTCTGCTAGGGGTATGATGGTAGGAATTTCATATAAATTTGTCCCAGCAGTATTGTACAGTGTGTCTAATGTCACATGATGTTAGTCATGATTGATTTCAACAAATAGGTTGTTTGCCCATTTTAAATTGTTACTTTAAAACTAGATGTTGGTCAAACTACATTATTTGGTCCCTTTGTTTTTTTTCTAAGTGGAGAATTTTGGCTGTACAGAAGAAAGAAATTCTAATTATCAAAGATCTCTAAAGATAAAATGAGAGATAGTGAGTTCTCTGAAACTTGAAGAATTCAAATATTCATTGAATGACCACTTGGTAAATGTGATTTTTAGAGGAATTAAATATATGACATTAAAGATCCCCTTTAATCCTAAATAACATCTAGATCAGGATAATATAAAAATATCTAGACCTAACAGACTTTGTTTTTAATTAAACATCTTTCTTCTTTTAAATTTTAGAAAAACACTTATTAATTAGAAAAGAGAAATTAAAAGGTATAATTTTCATTAAGCATATTTGGCTATTTTAAATTACTTTCTTTAAAATCCCTTAATACTCTGATTAGTTATTAGAGAAACCAATAATCTTCTATGATTTCCAATAAAATGCAAATTAATGCATATTTAAATGTTACATGTAGACATCAATTGAAGATCCTTTTTATTTTTTCTTTCCAATTTTTTTTTTTTTTGGTACCAGGGATTGAACTTGGGTCCTTGCGCTTGTGCAGCAGGCGGTGATTTCCAATTTTTATTAGTACATGTTTTCAGCACATAATGATTATATTCATTGTGGGTAGTTGGTACATGTAAATAACATATCTTAATTTATTTTATCTTCCCTTCTCTTTCTGTCCTCCCCACAACTTTTATCAGTCCCGCTCCCCTTTTTTAAAGCATAAAATCTGTGGTGGCATATCTTACTACAAATTTTTTTTTTTTTTTTTGGTACCAGGGATTGAACTCGGGACCTTGCGCTTTTGAGGCAGGCACCGGAACCACTGAGCTAAATCCCCAGCCCCAAAATTGTTTGTTTTAATAATGGAAAAAACCCAAAGTTTGTCTCCTTTTTGCCCTGACTTTCGATGGCCTTTTGTAATTATAAGTAAGCTCACAGTTTTAAAAGTTCTTTTATAAGGATCTATTTGTATTTAAGATGAGTATTATCCTAGGTTAATGTTCCCACCTAAACAATCCAGCTATGCTTGGTAGTCTATGAAGAAAGATGTCCACAAAAATAATGTTTTATTTGGGGATTGGTGTCTATATCTAAGAATAGGACTGAGTGAGAAAGGAGTTATAAAATTTTGGTTTGTGCCTTTGGTTCAAGCCTAGAATCACAAAATTCAGGTGTTTCAAAGGTCGTTAGTGATAACTTTCATTCCTCATGTTTTAGATGAAGAAACCAAGTCACAGTGAGATTGAGTGGCTTATCTATTCATCTGTTTTATTTAACAGTACTACCCAGATTCTTTATGTTCAATCGATCCTGAAAATATGTTTATATATTACTCATCTTTTAAAGAAGACAGATTAAGTGACTTATGCTTGTGATTAAGTGATCATACTGTCAGTAGATAGTAGTCCTGTTGCTTTTTCGTGTGATGCTGGGCTAGATTCTGTACAGTACTTTCATTTTTATTTGTGTAATGACTACAGACTGATGATATCAAACTTTATTTATCTGAAAGTAAGTAAAATAAAGCTGTGATCTAGAGTACTAAATCTCATACTTATTCATTGCAAAATAGTATCTGCAAGATTTGGAAGTACTAAAGATTGTTTTTATCTAAGATATTTATCAAGCTGTCATATGCAGGGTATATTTCATGAATCATATTAGATGACAATCATATGTATTATATCTTGATATTTACAGATTTTAAGATAATTAGCATTTTAAAAAGGGATCGTTTCTCATGTAGTGATATTTCACTTATTGCTTTGTGATCATTAATATTAATGAATATTGTCATATGTAATTAAAACATTTAAGAGCAGAAACTATAATATTTCATCCCAAAAGTTAATTCTCAGAATTTTAACTTCATAGTATTATACATTATGAATAATTTTATCTCTTTTACTTTCTATGTGCTGATTTTTAAAAGTGTTATTAACCCCCTGCCTAAAGCTGTAAGTTGAAGGACAGTTTGACTATAGTCTTCTTAAATCTGTATCCTAAGAGGTTGCAAGGGAAGATTATGTTTCTAAGCCCAGATATGAGGTTCCTGCTATTTTTCTGCTGTCATCACATGAACTCTGAAGGACCAGAAACTTTCAAACTTTTCTCTTGACCTTCATGACTATAAATAGACTCACTGCTGAGCACTTCATAAAAGGCCATTTCTTCTAATCATATGAAATTCTCCAAACCAAACCATATTATATTGTAATTACCATTCTACAAATGGGGAACCTGAGGATCTTTCAGGTCCAGAACTCATTCATGATATCCTTTCTACCATACTCAACTCCTTGTTTGAAAGAGAGAAAGAAAATAAACTAAGATTAATTAAGGTGCTTTACAAAGATAGAATTTTAGAAATTTCTTTATTTCCTAGTCCATTGTGTGTTACATTTATTACAAATGTTCTATAGAGGACTAACATGGTAATCATAATAGTAATATTTGTGAAAAACTTGCTATATGGAAGGCACTGCTAAGTGCTTCACATATATTATCTTATTTCATCCTCATAGCAACCCTATGAAGAAGAAATTATTATCTTAATTTTTAATATGAGAAAATGAATCTTGGAAATTTTTTTTTTTTGGTATGAGAATTGAACTCGGGACCTTGTGCTTGCGAGGCAGGCGGCAGAACCAGTGAGCTAAATCCCTGGCCCTCTGAGTTAAATCCCCAGCCCTAATCTTGGAAATTTTAAATAGCTTGCCCAAGGTTACTGCTGGCTAACAAAAACAATTTAACAGCAAGTTTCCACTTTGCTCTTCTGCTTGCACTGTACTAATACCTCTTTTTTGTTTTCCTGTAGTGTTTCTTCTCTTTAGGAAAGAATTGCAAAAATGACTTTTGCATTAACACTGTCCTAGTAGGAACCACTGCTGCAGACTATACACTCTCAAACTAGGCTATGCAAAAATTATCTGTGTTATTTTCTACTGAAAGTGGTTATAGATATTTTTGAAATTTTCATATTAATCTAATTATTATAAAATGTAAATGAGTTAGGGTTGCCTAATGGGTAAAACTCTATAACTTGAAATTGTCAATGACTACATAATTAAATGTTCCTAGGTTTATTTTTTACATAAAATCAAATTTTTTACCATTCATTCTTTTAAGAAAGCTGTGTGGTACCTTATCTTCGTAATTTATACAGTTGTGAGATATAATCAGAAAGGTTCTTTAGTTTTGTTTCTTTGCCCTTTTAAATTTCATCGGTAGAACTAGCTACTGATAGAATCATGGGCAATTTTATAATTCTTCTGGTCTCTACCTTAGTGTTCTATAGCATTTGTAGCTTACATAGTTTAAATTAAGCAATGGAAAGTATCCATTTTTATGTATTGACAAACACCTTCATCTTTATTTAGAATTCTAATTACTTTCTTATCCCAGCTGAAGTATTTTGCATATGGGAATACAAGTAGGGGATATTGACCTTCAAAAGTATTTCCTCATTTCAGTGGTTTTTTTGTTTTGTTTTGTTTTTTGTTTCTGTGGTTTTTAAAGTGTAATCCTATGAATCATTAGCATCAGCGGAGAAGTTTTTAGGAATGTGAATTCTTGGGCCATACCCAGACAGATCAGAAATTCTGGGGGTGAGACCAGCAATATATTTTGAGAAGTACTTCAGGTGACTGATATATATTAAAGTTTGAAAGTCGCTGACCTATTTGACAATTAGTTCACTCCTCATCTTTCTTGGTAACTTAGTTTCTGTGGTATAAGGCAAAGGGTGGGGTGGTGGGTAGAAAAGGGATCATAAAAGATATTTCTCTAGCATTGCTATAAGATGGCTTCTTGATTTAGGGCCTGGGGCTTATTTAAAGACGTTTCTTCTGGTGGCTGCTTCTTCACAGGCTTAGTTGAGAACATATAATATTAGCCTATCTCTTCTCCATACTTCTTCCTCCTCCATGTGGTGGTCTTTCTGTTGGTTTCCTAATACCCTTTCAGGGCCTAATCAGCATGACCCCAAGAATGCTTTTATGAATTTGATGTTTTTTACAGGGTACAAAGTTGTAAAATAAATAAAATACTTGAATGTGTACCTTTTATGCGCAAGACTGCCTATTTTCTCCACTGACTCCTTGCAGTTTTCCAAATGTAAAGAATCTATGAATTGATGTGGGGTGTCCTTGATAGTCCAAGGAAGAACTTAGGATTTTGAGGTCTCTAAACCCAACAAGTAAGGTAATGGTACCATTGCATTTGTCTGTGATTACAGGTCATGATACACCAAAGAGAGGACTTACAGTTTATTTTATTTTATTTTATTTTATTTTATTTTATTTTTTGGTACCAGGGATTGAACTCGGGACCTTGTGCTTGTGAGGCAGGTGGCAGAACCACTGAGCTAAATTCCCAGCCCAACTTACAGTTTATTTTAACCTGAAAGAAGGTATTCTTGCCAAAATTCAGGGGTTTTTTGGGTGGCATTGATGCCAACATCCCCTTTACCAGGATTGGTACTCACAGGAAAAGCTATAAAAATGCATTAGTGGGCCGAGGGTTTAGCTCAGTGGCACTGCGCCTGCCTCTCAAGTGCAAGGTCCTGAGTTCAATCTCCAGTACAAAAACAAAAACAGAAACAAAAACCAAAACCCCCCAAATGCATTGGCATTCTTACCTTCAGGAACTCCTGTAGTTGTATGATAAGCTAATCAAGTAGTTCCTAAAAACTCGCTATGGGTTGACTATCTCAAAATTACTGAGGTCTGAACAGTTCAAATTGGAAAATTTAAAAGGAATTGATACATTTTTGGGTACATAATGACTTAACTAAAATTGAACCAAAGGATATAAAAAGCCTGGGCAGACGAATAAGAAGTAAGAGATCTAATCGGTGAACTCTCCCAACAAGAAATGGATGGCTTCACTGATGAATTTCACCAGACTTTTATAGAACAACTAATAATATCCATTCTTTTCAAACTATTGTAAAGAATTGAAAGGGAATGAACCATTCCAAACTTGTCCTATCAGCCCAACACTGTCTTGATGTCAAAACTAGACAAGGACACAACTGAAAAAGAAAACGATAAACCAATATCCCTGAGGAACATAGACACAAAAATCCTCAGCAACATACACAGAAACTGAATCTAATAAAACATAAAAAAAGATCAGCCAGGATTTTTACAGAGCCTGTAATCCTAGCTCTTGGGAGACTGAGGCAGGAGGGTTGCTGCAAGTTAAAGACCAGCCTGGCCTACATAGTCAGTTGAAGGCCAGTCTGAACTACATAGCGAGACCTAGTCTCAAAAACAAAACCAAAAAAAACCTGGGCCAGGGATTTAGCTCAGTGGTTTCGCCACCTGCTGCGCAAGCCCAAGAACCTGAGTTTGATTCCCGGTACCAAAAACCAAAACAAAAAAAACCCAACAACCCCCAAAAACAAAAAAAGACCCCCAAACTAAAAACAAAAATCCAAAACCAAACCAAAACAAAAAAGACCATTCACCATGATCAAGCTATATTTATCCTAGGGATCTAAGGATTGTGCAATATATGCAAATCAAATGTAATGTAACTTGTCAACAGAATGAAGCACAAAAATCATCTCACTTGACAAAGAAAAAGCATTTGATAATTTTTTTATTTTTCATGATAAGAACTATTTAAAAATTAGGCAGAGAAGGAGTGTAACTTAACATAATGAAAGGCTATATATGACAAACTCACAATCCGTGCCACATCGACTGGAGAAAATCTGAAAGCATTTTCTCCAAAATCTAGAATAAGACAGGCTTGTCTACTATTACTCAACATACTATTGAGTTGGGAATTTTAGAGTAATTATGCAAGAAAAATAAAAGATGTATAAATAGGAAGGGAAGAAGCCAAATTATCTGTTTGTAGGTGATAATGATTCTGTATATACACACTACCAAAAGACTATCAGAATGTATAAACAAATTCAGTAAAGTTGCAGCATAAAAAAATCAATTTTCAAAAATCAGTATTTTATACAACAATAATGAATTTTCTAAGAACAAAATTATGAAAGCAATCTCATTAACAATGACTTCAAAGCTAAATAAAACATGTAGAAATAAATTTAACCAAGTAAGTGAAAGACTTCTACAATGATGAAATTGAAAATACCACAAAGAAAAAAAGAAAGAAAAAAGAAAGAAGGAAAGGAAGGAAGGAAGAAAAGAAAGAAAAAAAGAAAAGAAAAGAAAGATCTGTATGTTCATGGATTGGAACAATTAATATCATCAAATGTCCATAATACCCAAAATAATATATAAATTTAATGCAATCTCTATAGAAAAAAACCAATGATATTCTTCAAAATACTAGAAAAAACAATCCTAAAAATTCATATGGAAGTGTATGACATCAAATAGCCAAAGCAATCTTGTTTGTTTATTTGTTTTGGAACCAACCACTGAGCTAAATTCCCAGCCCATACTTTTTTTTTTTTTGTACTGGGGATCGTCCTCAGGTCCTTGTGCTTGGAAGGCAAGGGGTAGAACCACTGAGCTAAATCCCTGGCACCAAAGCAATTTTAAAAATAATAAAGTTGCAGGCATCAAAGTATGTGATTTCAATTCGTGCTACAGAATGATTATTGGCATAAAAGCAGACACACAAATGTAGCACAACAGAGATCCCAGAATAAATCCACGCATCTACAGTCAACTGATTCCTGACAAGGTTGCCAAAAACCATACAATTGACTGGGAAAACCAGAAGATTGAAATTTTACCACTTTCTCTCCCCTTGTACTAATATCAACTCAAAATATATCAAAGACCTAAATGTAAGACCTGAAACTCACCAGGTTTGGCTCCTTGCCTCATGCAAGATCAAAATCATATAATCAACTAGTTATGATTAAATTAAAGTGAAAGTTTATTAAAGAAAAGAAGTATAGCAGGCTACCCCATGGGTAGAGTAGGTTCATTAGGAAGTGGCTACTCCATGGGCAGAGTAGACTGGGAAAAGAACAGATCAGGCTATTCCACAGACATTGTCTCAGACAAAGGAGGCATTTCACTTTTATGAGGTCTTAAAGGAATGTTATTAATTATTCAAGAAGAGATGGGGTCTCATGAGTGAGTGGAGTTTAGTTACTGCACAGAGATGAATCTGCAAATTTAAGATCAGCTCTTGGTCAGATCCTTCACCTTCTTTGCCTGTATAAGTTTCATCCGGTTTGCCTGTGCATCCCACTTTTTTTTTGTCTAAAGGAATAAAACACCCTGCTTGCTTACTTAACAGACTGATTTATTTTTCCTCTCCTATCACCAAAAGTTGAAGCTGCTTGCTCATTTTCTCTCAGGCTGCTACTTTAAAGCCCTGCCTCAAAGCTATGAAACTATTATAAGAAAACAGGGGAAACACTTTAAGACATTAATCTAGGTGAGTTTCTGAATATGACCTCAAAAGTACAGGAAACAAAAGCAAAAGCACAAAATTGGCATTACATCAAACTAAAAATTTTCTACCTAGCAAAGGAAACAATCCACAAAGTGGAGAGACAAACTCCAGAATGGGAGAAAATATTTGCCAAATATTTATCTGATAAATTATTGATAAAAAGAATATAAAAGAAACTGAAAAAAATTACCAACAACAACAAAAACAATAAGTAATCCACTTTAAAAATGGGCATATGAATAGACATTTCTCAAAATAAGAAATACATTTCTCCAACAAATATATGAAAAATACTCAATATCATTATCCATCAGGGAAGTGCAAATCAAACCTACAATGAGAATCATCCCATACCAGTTATAATGACTATAATAAAAACAACAACAACAAAACATCAAAACAAACAAGAACAACAGTAAGCAAATGCTGATGAGGATATGGAGAAAAAGAACTCACACACCGCTGGTGGCAAAGTAAATTTGTCATCCATTATGAAGAACAGTATGGGGAGGATTCCTTAAGAAACTAGCAATAAATCTATGTGATCCAGTTATCCCACTTCTGAAAATATACCTAGGGGAAATGAAGTCACCATATCAAAGAGATACCTACACTCTGTGTTTATTGCAGCACTATTAATAATAGCTAAAATATGGAATTAATCTAGGTGTCTATTATTAGCTGATGAATCGATAAAGAAAATGTGGTATGTATACAATACATAATGGAATATTATTCTACCATAAACAAGAATGAATTCCTGTCATTTGCAAAACAAAACAAGACAAAATAAAACTGTTTGGAGGACATATTGTTAAGTGAAATAACCCAGACATAGTGAGACAAATATCACATGATCTCACTCATATGTGGAAGCTAAAAAAGCCAAGCTAAATGTAAAATAGTAATTATTACATTTTGGGAAGTATTGGGGGAAGGTTGAATAAAAGGAAATTTGATAACAGGTACCAAAACAGAGTAAAGAGAATAAGCTCTGGTGTTTGATAGCACATAGGGATGACGATAGTTCACAGAAATTTATTACATGTTTTATGAAGATCCAGAAGAGAGGAGTTTCTAAATGTAAAGAACTCATAAGGAATTTATCTTATAAAGAATTTATAAGGTAATGCTAATTACCTTGATTTGATCAGTACATACTGTATGCATATGTTAAAATATCATACTAAACCCATTATGCATAAAATTAATACATATTAACAACAAATTATTTAGATGTTACTTTAAAGATATATAAGCAAGAGATCAGCACAGAAAGCTCTTTTGGATGTTTCTATGCAATAGAACAAACTACAAAAATTACTGAAAAATGTTGTAAAAAATAAATGTGTTTGAGTTTTAGAAGCTCTAGAAATTTGGATTGAGTCTTAGCTATGGACAGTGGTATCTTCAAGCTACCTTGCATTGCTCTATGACAGCTAATGGTTCAACTCTCCTCCTAACTCCAGGTGGAGTAACTTCATATTGGTAACTTGAAATCCTGCTGTTGCAGGAGTACTTATACTATACAAATTGACATAGGCTACAAATTAGAGACTCTTTTCCATAGCTGGTTATGGCACATTTATTAGTATATCACTACATTTGGGCCAGTGGCCCAGTACAACCTGCCACACAGAAAAGGAGTGCTTTTGCTCTTATGTTTTAGGAATGTTACTGTTTTTATTTCTGATTTAATATGAATTGTGTATAATAGTACTGTGAACCCTCTATTCATTTTTTTTCAAACATAATGTTTATGTGTTGGCCTTTTTAAATCTTAAATATTATTATTTAAACTATTTTAGTAAAATACCAATTTGACTTGTTACAGCAGTTAATGTCAGTGACTTACCCTTTGGCACCTCATTGGGTTTTCTAAAGGAAAAAGCAGTCCGCCTTAATACTGCCCCCATATAATACAGTTTTACAAAATTAAATGTTTTATCTGGTTTTGTTTAATCATAGTTATGAGGATAATTGTTTTAACACAAACTTGGACCATAGTCTCCAGAAGATTATAATTTAAAGAAATATTTTTGTGTTAAACAAAATGTTACCATGGCATAATTTCATCTGGAATTTGGAGATTGGAGAAGTAGCTCTTTAGAAAGGGTATCTTCTTGAATTTTCTGTTGCCATGAGAGAATATCACAGACTGGATAATTCATAAACAATATATGTTTATGTGGCTCATACTTCTGGAGGCTGAGAAGTTAAAGACACAGTGCTAGCATCTGGTGAGGGCTTTCATGCTGTCATCCCATGATGGAAGGGCAAGAGAAGACCACAATCACTTTTATAACATCTACTCTGATAATTACTAACCCACTCCTATGATAAGGCTCTAACTAATGACCTCTTGTTGTGCTCCTTTTAACAACACAGTTGCATTAGGGGTTACATTTCCAACACATGACTTAGGGGGACACATTCCGATCATAGCAGAGGGTTCCTGTCTCTCCTTCCTATTGGTATTTCTAATTATTAAGAAATAAATATAGTGAGGTTGTAGAGGTCAATATTATATTTACAAAGTGAAGGAACAATGATTCTCCACACCATGCTTGTTTCTCCATACTTGGTAATAGTGGTTTTAAAGACTGTTGAAGTCCTGTATGACATTTTAGAGTTTACACTGATAAATTCAAAATACAAAATTGCAATTTGATTTTAACAGAAAGTGGAAATGTTAAATTGTTCAGTATGGTATAGTATTTTGAATATTGAATTAGATGTTAGAAATGAATGTGTTCTGGCTTCTGCATCATCATTTTCTATTTAAGTGCCATGGGTCAAGTCATATAATCTTTCTTGATTCCTTATTATTGAAATTGCTTTACTGATATTACATAGTTTGTTCTCAGTCTCTAATGTGATAATGTAAGTATGAACACTGTGATACTACATTTGATCTTAGCCAAAAGGCTGATAGGCAATAGTATGAGCACTTTGAATACTCACTTTATTCTTCAAGTGTGAGAAAGCATTAACATAAATTTTTATTTGGAAGCCTTAGAAAAATATTATTTTTTACCAAATATGATTCAATCTAAACACATAAATATACATCTACTGTTTTTTTCTTTTGGTACTGGGGATTGAACTTGGGTTCTTGTGCTTGCACAGCAGGTGGTGAAACCCCTGAGCTGAATCCCCGGCCCTATGTTTACTGTTGATGAATCCTTATTAGAACTTTAAATGAGTGAATTTTAATTTGCCATTTTTATATATGGTTGCTTTCATATGAATGATCTCTTGATGATGAACTGGTTTTCAAAATTTAAATAAGTCAATGGATACAGACATTATTTTTATAACATTTTATGCAAGGATGACTGTAATGCATAAGATATTTCTATTTTATATGGTATTTTATAAGATAATAGCTAACATAATGGTGTTTTTACTAGAAATGAGAACTATGTTATAGAACAGTTGATATTATTAGTCTCATTTTTTTCAAAATAAAAAACTAAGGTTTAAAAACAATAATAAATTTCTTCAAGTCTAAGAGCTAATAAGCGATAAAACTAGGTCTCAGAAATTATTGTACCTAACACTCAAGCTCAAATTGAACCAAAATATGAATACTGACTCTTAGAGCATTTACATATGCCTTACTCTGACCTTACCCTTATTTTCATCACTATAAAACATATCTATATAATAGATATATGTATCATATAATTATTCCTATGTAACAGTGGTTGTAAACTACCTAGTATACTTTTAGTTTCTGTTTTTCAATTATATCCATAATAATTGATAACTTTAGTAGTATTATTTTCTCAAGGAATTCCCGAGGTGTAGACCATTTTCCTCAAAGAACATTGTTATTTGGTTTAGTAGAGGAAGTAATAATAAACACAACCTTTCTTATTTTTTGAATATCTAGGCATTTTTAATATTTATAATCCTCACAAAAGTCATAGATATTGAAGTCCCCATTTTACATGTAAGAGAGTGAGAAGGAGAGAGCCTCAACTAAGGATCATCTACTAAGTGCAGAGCTGGAATTAGGCTGGCTCAGCAGAGTCCCAAGCCCATTATTTTCTCACCAATACGTGTCATGCCACATGTGGAACATGGATGATCCTTCTGTTTGAATTGGTCATCTCTGGGTTCCACTGAGTTCAAAATTTCGTTGACTGAGGTAGAAATACTAATTATTTTATTAGAATACTGCATTTCCCTGAAAGTAAGACCAGGTTTTTTTTTTGTACCGGGGATCAAACTCGGGCCTTTGCGCTTGCGCAGCAGGCGGCGAAACCACTGAGCTAAATCCCCAGCCCAAGACCAGGTTTTATTAATATATTAATTTTTGCTCCAAAAGATGTAATAGGGCTCATTTTTAAGGAATGGTTTGTTTTCATGTACAACAATCTACATTTATTCTTGTACAAAAATCTATATTTGTTCAAATAAAGTCATGTCATCTTCTGGAACATCATCATAATCTCCAAACCCCAAATTCTGGCCTGAATTTCTTGCGACTCCGTTTTCTGTAGAATCATTGGTCCCAATCACTCATGTCTTGCAAAAGATCTTCCCTTAAATGATTACTTCTTGTCCATGTATCCTGCATGTAGTACACTGGCAACAAAGCTGTCAGTGATTTTATCCCATGAATTCCTTTTTTTTTTTTGGTACTGGGGATCAAACTCGGGTCCTTGGGCTTGCGCAGCAGGCGGCGAAACCACTGAGCTAAATCCCCGGCCCTATCCCATGAATTCTTTACCCTCATCACAACTTTTTGCAGGCCAGGGCTCACCAAGTTTCCATTAAATCAAGTGTTAATTGAAGACTTAGGAGACAGGGGTGTGAGAAACTGATAGTGTAAATAAGGGTTAAAATTATTAAAATGAATAATTGATAATTTGAAATAGGAAAAAAGGTCCAAAGATGAAGGAGTGAAGGGAGGGGAAGTGGAAAGGAAAAGAGGGAAAGGAAAAACTATGAGAAAAGAAAAAAAATTGAATTGAAATCTATGTAAATAGGGAAGGGCAGAAGGGGTGAAGGGCACACAGGTAATGGGGAAAAAAAAATAAGAACCAAGATACATCTTGTACAGGTACAAACACCCAATGATAAATGTAAATGAATTGTATACCTAAAATGTACCAATAAAAGAACTAAAAAAAACCCCTCTGTAGCAGACAGCTATTTCAGAGGATGTGCCAATGCCACTGTGCACCTCACTGTTTTTCAGCCAGAGCCTGTACCTTGCTCTACTCATTCACAATATGTGCTCCTTTGTCCTGTGGGACCCCATACCTGCCATTTTCTTCCCCATTTGCTTGTACATCTACTGGTTTCCCTCCTTGCTATTTCTTTTCAATGTTTATTAGAAGGCAGATTTATTCTCTGTGAATTTTTAAAGGATCTTTTTAAACAGAACTACTGGTTTGGGGACTATCATACTCAGTATCTACACTTTTAAAGGCCAGTTGTTACCCTTAAATGAAAATGTCCTCAAATACATAATATGGTATCCTAAATCTTGCTTTTCTCTGGGCTCTCAAGTCCAGAAATTTACTGCACCTCTTGAGTAATTTCATGATTTTAATTTCCTTTAGCTACCAAATACATTGTTGGTATTCAGTGGAGAAGTTTTCCAGTGGCTTTGCAAAAAATAGAAATGACTTGGTGGGAGGGCTGCTAGCTCCATTTGTGTAATGGAGACATTTTTTAATATTTGTGTAAAAGTTTTGTATCTATTCATTGTTGAAGTTTCTTTTGCAATTCCCAGAGGAGAACAAATCCTTGTGTTGTTAGAATGAGCTCAGCTGTTTCCACATTTCTTTTACATTCTTGGTCAAATTCTCCAGCTTTATGACAGTAACTCCTTAAGAACTGTTTTTTGAAGGACTTGGTTCAGTGAGTTTTTAAAAATGTGTCTGTTTTATTAGTTAAAGGCCTTTAATGTATGAAATTGCATAGATGAAGTTTTGCTGTTTGGTATATATTTGTTGCTTTGTTATATTATTTTCTCAACTACTGACTGAGCCTATTTTATTCTGGCTTAGACATCACAATATTTGTTTAAAAGATAGAAATGTATGCTATAAGAACTTCTAAAAGCTCAAAGTAAGAGCTTAGGTGATTTTATTTTATTTTATTTATTCATTTTTTTTGCTTAGGTGATTTTAAACCTTTGATTAAATGATACAAAGCTAAAAAAAAAATGACTGGGAGAGACATTCACATTAAAAGACACTTTCTTTGTTTTGGTTTTTTTGAGACAGGGTCTCACTATAAAGTTCAGACTGGCCTTAAACTCTCTGTTTAGCCCAGGCTGGCCTGGAACTCTTGACAATCCTCCTGCCTCAGCCTCCTCATGCTAGGATTAAAACTTACTTTTTAAGAGAGGCATAGGGGCCAGGGATTTAGCTTAGTGGTTACGCCACCTGCCTTGCAAGCGCAAGGACCTGAGCTCAATTCCCGGTACAAAAAAAAAAAAAGACAGGCATGCTATTGTGCCTGTAGTTCTAGCTATTAGGAAGGCTGAGGCAGGATCACTTGCATGCAGGAGTTGAAGATGAGCCTGGGCAACAGAGTGAGACCCTGTTTCTAAATAAATAAATAGGGTGCTATATTTTAAAGTTATTTGATGTTTAAAAAAATCTTGTATCTTATAACAATTTATTCATTTTTATTAATAACAAATACATTTATCTTCAAAAAAAAAAAGAATGATGGTCCACAAAAAGAAACGAGACAAGGTAGCACCAAAATTCAGAAAACATTTCTTTATTTCACCAAGTGCCTTACATATGTCCATTACAACAATGATATATTGGACTATGAACATTCATATTAGAGACAAGCATGCCTGTTCCTTTTGAAGTATGCACGTTATTTGTGCCTTGTGTCTGTACTCCTACTGGTCATTCAGCAATAAATCTCGATTCTTCTGTCTACATATTGTCCAAAGGTGCCTGCTTGGATATTTATAAATATATATATATTTATAAATACTTAATTATAATTTATGTTATCATTTATTAAAGGATTAATGTCAATGTTATCACTTAATTATGTGTTAATATTATTATTTTATAATTCAACTCTTCCATCGTGTGTTGCAATGGACTACTAAATGCATCCACTTGGTTAATGATTTTTAATGGTGCTTACTTTTGGGGTAGTGTTTACATTACAACCACCCAGAAAAATAATGCTACGGCTTATTTTCTGGCTAGGGCTTAGGTTTGAGGGAAGTAAGGTATTCATGATTAATTAACACATTTAGGGCTGACTGTGGTAGTTCTTTTTTTTTTTTTGGTACTGGGGATCAAATTCGGGTCCTTGCGCTCGTGAGGCAGGCGGTGGCACCACTGAACTAAATCCCCGACCCTGTGGTAGTTGTTCTTAAAACAATGTATTTTGGTTCCAAATCCAGGGACTTCTGAGAGGATAAATATCTTAAACTCTTCTGGTAGAAATGTAATTGACATATAAGCCACTTATTAAAAATTTGATGTTATTCAAAGTTGTGTTGGTATAATTTGGGGGGTTTCTAATACACAGATTTGGGTAGTAAACACTGATACTACTGTTAGAGTTTTGAAAATTGTAAGATGTTAATTTTTGTTTGGAAAAAACTGATCTAAATACAGAGGGAAAGTTGGAAAAGGAGTGCAATGCTCTTTTTGTTCATTATTAAGTGAGCTATAATACGCAATCTTCAAAAAAGACTTTTAAGTTGTTGCTTAGGAATAGGTAGATTTTATTTTTGAAGTAGAGGATAATATAGTACATCTCTCTTAGAAAGAAACGCAAGTCTTTATGTCCATTCATGTATTTGGGTCTTCTGATTAAAAATTGAAACAAAAAAATACTGCTTTTGAGTTAAGAAAAAAACTGAAGAAAATATAGCAATTAAAATATTTATTTGATGCCAATTTTTAAAAAAATGATTGTGTTTCTTAAGTGTATTGAAGCTTTAAATGGCATCCTTGAGAGAATTTCATTCATGTGTATGCACATGAAACCGTTTCTCAAACTGAATGAGGGTAGGGGTATTCTTTCAAATACTTGAAATTAATGTTACTTTTGTGAGACAGTTTTCTCAAAAATTAAGTACAAATGACTATACTCACATGTAGTTGAGAATGTTTAGATAATTAATGAAAATACTATTTTATGTTTTAACATGGTAATTTACATAAAAGATTTTGTAAGTTTAAAAACAATAAGCAAACATGGATACTGTTATAAGTCTATGAGCCAGCCATTGTTAGGTACAGTGGAAGATTTATAAAGATATGCTTTTTAATATTTGTTTTAAATACTCAAACGGTTACCAATTTTAAAGGTACAAAAAGATACGTAGTGAAATATTATGAAAAGCATTGCTTCACTTATGTTCCCACCCTCAAAGGCAGCAAATACTACCTGTTGCTTGTCTGTTTGCAGATATTTTACACAGATAAAGCAAAACAGGGCTTAATCTCTCCCGCATCCCTACCATGCAGCCCCCTCTCTTGCACACATGGTAGTGCTTCCTACACACAGTTTTGAATCTTGCCTTTTTAAATGTGTACCTTGGGGACTATTCCAAAGCCCAAATAATGAATTTACACATTTTTAAGGGCTAAAAACTACTTCTTTTCGTAGATATTTTGTAATATATTTAGCCAGTCACCAGTTGTGGACATTCAGGTTGTTTTTAATTTGCTGTTACAAACAGTAGTTCAGTGAGTAACATTTCATGTAGTTCTTTTCATCTATACATAATTGTATCTTTAAGAGAAATTCCTTGAAATGAAGTTGTTAGGTTAAAAGTATGTTATTCTGTAATGTTGATACTGTCTACTTGCATTCTGTACAGGTTACACCAGTTTACATTTTGACTGGAAGCATATGAAAACGTCTGCCTCCCCACTGCCTAGCCAAACTATATTATTAATCTTTTATATTTTTGCCCATCTTTTAAGTAAAGAATGGTATATTAGTATAGTTTTAATTTTCATTCTCTTTTTCTCTTATCCACATGTTTAAGAGTTATTTATGTTTCATTTTCTGCCAAGTGTCTGTGCATATTGTTTGCCTATTTTTCTATTGGATCATTTATTATCAAAAGTAGGTGTTCTTTACTATTTATTGGTTTGTGATATGAGTTGCAAATATTTATTTTAGCATGAGATTTATCTTTTGCCATTACTTATTGCTGTTTTACTATAAAGATGGTTTTAAATTCTTTTTGAGGTTGTAGAATTTATCAGTCTTTTGATTTATAGCTTCTGTGTCATACTTAAATGGGTTCTCCCACACCAAGTTTATAAAGGCATTTCTTCTTGGTTACTTCTAATACTTTTATGATTTCACTTTTACAATTAAATTTTTAATCTATTTGGAATTTATTCTGATGTAGAACATGAGGCATAGCTCTAATATTTTTTTGATGGTTCCCCAATGGCATTTATTGAATAATCAATTTTTTCAGTTTTTTATGATGCCGCTTTACTACCTTTCTTATATGAATAATTATGCTATACACCCTATGAGTCAAACATTGTGGTAGGTTCTTTGGGAATGCTAAAAGTGTAGTTGGGCTGGGGATTTAGCTCAGTGATTCTGCCACCTGCCTCACAAGCACAGGGTCCCAAGTTTGATCCTCAGTACCCCCCAAAAAAAGTGTAATATAGTTCATACAGTCAGAAGTTGCCTTCTAGTTATAGTGACAAAATCAGTACTTATACAGAAAATAATGGGTTGATTTTAAGACTTCTTGTTAGAGAAGGTTTTATGGAGGGATGGGCGTTAGTCTTTTCCTGACAATTGTAAATGAAATAAAAGATTTAAAACACACACAAAAAAGAAATAGAAAAGAAACCTATTCAAACTTACCAAACTGTTTAGGACTAGAGGGAGGATGAATATTAATTAACAGATGTTTGACATGGACGCATTTTCCATAAGGGCAATATTTTTATTTTTAAGATCTATGATATCTAAAAGAAAATTATTGTTAATAAGATGCTATTGTTTCTTAAATTCTTTTTTAGTTTAAATGAAGTAATAAAGATATATGTAGAAAACGGCTTCAAAACCTCAATAACCACTATCAGTGCAAACATCTTTTTATTTGACTTTGAATTATTTGGGTGTGTCTTAATTGTTTTTCATTACATTTTCTTGTCTGTTCAGTATCGAAGTCTTGTATGTAATTACTATACTGGACTATATTACTCTAACTCTAAATTTTTAAACAATGGAACACAATAAAATCTTACACTGCAAGCATAATTCATTCTGGAAACATGTTTGTAATCCAAAGCACTTACATATCAAAGTGAATTTCTCCATAAGAAATAGTGGAAACTCAGACAATTTGTTCTACATTCCAAAATGTTCATATAAAATTGATCATAATACTGTAACGTAATCCAAAATAATAAAGAAAATACAAAAATAAAGAAAGGGCTGGGGATTTAGCTCAGTGGCACTGTGCCTGCCTCACAAGCATAAGGTCCTGAGTTCAATCCCTGGTACCACAAAAAATCCAAAAACAACAACAACAACAACAAACATAAAGAAAAATAAAATTAACTTGCTCTTAACCTTTGAAAACCTTCATGGTTGGTGTGAAGGAGTCAAGAGAGAGGAGGGTTATTGTGTAGGACAACTTTTACTATCACTAAAGCTACTGGCTCAGGGAAATCTTTTTCTATTTGTGCCACTTTAATAAGGAACCTATCCAGTGACACATGCTTTTGCTTCCTTTTGAAGATTACATGGAAATGTTACATTGCATTGTCATTAAACAGATTCGTCACTTGCATTATTATAGCCTTATTTAGGTGTTGCTTTTCTACAAAATTTTGCACTGTTTCCCACATTTGACACAGTTCCCTAATCTCATTTGAAGTGAGGGATTCCTCTGCCTTTTTCTCCTCTTCTTCTGCAGATGAGATCTCCATAACTTCTTGGCATCATGTACTACTTGTATTGCAAGACATTGCTCATCTTGCAGAACACTCACAAATTATTTGCAATTCAAGGTTTTACTGTATTTAGAAACGTGCAGGATGATGCAAGTATATACATTATTTTTTGTTGTTTGTTTAAATCCAATCTTTTGAAATTTTAAAAAATTTTTGTGTATTCATCTTGATTCCTTTTATTGACCTACAAATTAATCTGTAACTGCTTTTGAAATTTTGTACAAGTCATCTTTTTCAAATGTAAACCAGATGTTATGGTTTATATCTAGAATGCCCAACAGAGCCTTGTGCACTCTTAGGTGTGGCTTTGGAAGGTGATTGGATTATGGAGGCATCAGCCAACTTGCTGTTTGGAGGTGAGATCCAGGAAGAAGAGATGGGTCACTAGGAACACGGCCTGAGCCTATCTCTTCCCTGCTCCTCTGTTGATCTCTGTGCTTCTCCCTGCCATGCTGGGAGTTTTTTCTGTCTGGCTGTGACCATCTGATATGCTGCCCTGCTTAGAGCTGGCCTACTATGGACTGGAACCTCTACCAAAATAAGCCAAATAAACCTTTCCTCCTTTACCTTGTGTGTGTCAGGTATTTTGTCCCACCAAAAAGAAAAGTAACAAAGACACCTAATAAAGATTTTTTTCTTCTTATAAACCTTCAGTGGTTCCCCATTTTCTCCCTGGCATAGAAGATTCATCATCTAGCTACTCCCTCCATTATGGATATGGTCTTCCAACAGACCCTAACCCCAGTAGTTCCCAACTGTTACATGTCAGTTTATACCCATGCCTTTCATCTGATTCTTCCAGCCTATTGGGTAAGTGTGCAATGCATTTAATTTTTAAAAAAATGTTTACTAGTACTTATTTGTGGTACATAATGATTACATTCATTATGGGGGTTATTACATGTACATGTAGTAACATATCTTACTTCTTTTCATGTTCCCTTTACCCAACCCCCCATCTCTTGGTCCCTTTCCCATTTGCAAAAGATCTGTCTCTCCATACTCAATGCATTTTTATTCTTATTGTTGATGAATGATTAAGGAATAAATGAGTGGGCTTCTGCTACCTAGAATGTTCTCAACATTTTTTCTCATTTGTTTTAGATTAACTAAGGCTTAATTTTTCCTTTAAGATTTTCTTTTCTTTGAAACCTTTTTTCACTATACCTAAGCAGATTTAGGCACCTTTTTTTCTCTGCTTGCCTCTATTACACTGAAGCATGTATGTGAGTCTGTTGTAATACTTCTTATACTGCAATTATAATTGTTCATGTGCATATAATTTTTACTTCTAAAATTTAAGAACTGGGATTTTTTGGACTTGTGACCATACATCTAGCAAAACTTCTGATGTGAAAACTTATGAAGTATATACAGTATATTAAGGAAATAGGAAAGTTGCAAAACACTGTGGAGCGCACCTGTGTAAATAAAAAGAAGTGAAAAAAGGGTTTTTTTCCCACTAAGTTCATTGGTACATATTAGGTATACATTGTGATCACATTAATCAATGGGAAATTGTACCTGTACATGATATATCTTGGTTCTTCTTTTTTCCCATTCCATACCTTCATCCCTCCCTATTTACAAAAAACTATTTCCATTTTTTTCCTTCTTTTCTCATATTTTTTTCTTTCCCATCTTTCCTTTCTCCCACCTCTCCCTCCCTATTTCCTCTTCCCTTTTGGACCTTTTCTTCCTATTTTAAGTTATCCATTATACACTTTTGTCTTCATTTATCCTTTCAGTTTCTCACACCAGATAAACTATTCAGTATTTACATACGTGTTTTATTTATTTCACTTAGAAGAATGGCCTCAATGTGGATCCATTTAGCTTTAAATGTCTCTACTTTATCATTCTTTATGGCTGAGTAGTACTCCACTTTATTAAAAAAAACCCTATATTTTCTTTATCCAGTCTCCAGTTGATGGGCAACTGGGCTGTTTCTAAGTTTTAGCTATTGCAAACTGTGCCACTATGAACATGGGTGCACATATATCACTGTGGTATGATGCTTTTTAATTAATTTGAGAAGATACCTAGCAGGGGAATAGCTGGGTCAAATGGGACCTCTAATCCTAGTTTTTGAGGAATCTCCACATTGATTTCCACAGTGGTTGCACCAGTCTGCATTCCCACCGACAGTGGAGAAGGGTTTGTTTCTCCTCACAACCCCTCCAACATTTGTTATTGGTTGATTTCTTGATAGCAGCCATTCTTTCTGGAGTGAGGTGAAATCTCTGAGTTGTTTTCATTTGCATCTCTTGAATGACTGGTGATGTTGAACATTTTTTCATAAGTTTATTTGCTGCTTTTCCTTCTTAATCTGAGAAATGTCTATTCATTTCAGATGCCCATGTTTGGACTGGGTCTTTAAATTTGGTGGGGCCTGATTTTTAAAATTTCATTATATATTCTAGATAGTAGACCTTTGTCTGAGGAACAGCTGGTAAAAATTTTTTCTCACATTGTGGGTTGTCTCTTCATGCTGTTGGTGGTTTCTCTTGCTGTGCAGAAGCTTTTTAATAAGATAAAATCTCAGTTGTTGATTCTTTGTGGTAGTTCACATTGTGACTGAGGTTTTGTTCATAAAGTCTTTTCCTATGGTAATGTCTTTATAAGTCATTATTGTCCAATTATTTTAACACATTATAAGCAAATACAAAATCCCTAAGTTAAATAATAGGAAATATAATGGTTCAAATCTGCTCATTAGTTTTATAAAAATAATATGAACTTTAAAAATTGTTTTGATAGATCATCTGTTTTTGGCATGTATTGATATAAGAACAGTGGTTTTGCAAAGTTATGTTTGAATTTATCATAATACATAAGTTGTTATTTTGGAAATAAGTATGTCTTTACACCTCTTCCTCATATTTTCAGCATATCTCTGGCTGAAACATTCTAGATAGTTTTTCCAGATAATACATTTTTGAAAAGCAGTCTTGGAAAGGAATTCATTAACTAAATGGGCCAAAAGTTGATTTTTCTTTGATTAGAGCTGGGTACATCCTCACACAGTTTGTTATGCTACACTAAGTTAAGTGTAGAATATTTTCACTTTACTCTTGATAATTAGCAAGACAGCCATATGATGCAGGTTGTTCAGTGCCTTCCTATTTAAAACTTTTATACTATACTTTTTAAAGTTTTTTATTTTGATGAAAGGAAAGGACATTTGTATAAGTATAGATTTTTAAGTTGTATATATTTCTTTTTCCTGTCATTCTAAAAAGTGAATTTGTGAAGTAAAGTTTTGATGTTAGACTTTGAAATTTAATACACTACATATTAGGATAGTGTTCATTAAGGAGCTCATGGATTTTAAAAGTAAAATATTTCTGACTATTAAGTTATATGGAGGAAATCTCATTTTTGCCTAATTCAAAAGAAAATGTTAAAATATTAAAATAAAAATAAATGTAATTCTTTTCACCAAATAGCACAGTGATTAATATTGCAAGGGCAAAATATAAACTTGTTAGAAATTAAATATGTAACCAAAATATAGATATAAGTCACATATATATATGTGTGTGTGTGTGTGTGTGTGTGTATATATATGTCAATTCTCTGTTTCTGGGACAAAATACTTGACACCCACAACTTAAAGGAAGAGAGGTTTATTTTTGCTTCACAGGTTTTTGAGGATTAAGACCATAGTTGGCTGACTCCATGGTAGAAGAGTGTAGGGGAGGAATGTTCATATTATGGCAACCAGGAGCAGAGAGAAGGGAGCAGGGATTGGGAAAGAATATACCCATCCAGGTCATGCCCTCCTTAACCCACATCCAAACAGGCCTTACCTCCTAATAA
The DNA here is from genome assembly GCF_000247695.1 of Heterocephalus glaber. The sequence goes on along the minus strand of NW_004624810.1, from coordinate 7,960,823 downwards.
CACATTCAGATACTGAACTCATAATACTCTTATAATCCAATCACCAAACACATGAGATTCTGAGGGGATATTTTAGATCTAACATATATATATATATATATATATATATATATATATATAGTCACACCAGAGTATAAGTTTTTTGAAGACATTTTTAAAAATCCAAAAGTTCTTTCTCCTAGAAGCCTCTAAAATATTTTATTGACTAGTTATAATACTGTTTTATCAGCATGTACTCGAATTTGTATTTTATTTCCCTTTCATTTATTTTGGCATATGACTCATTTTTCCCTTATGTATAAACTTAATTTTTAAAGAGATGTCTCAAAATCAAAATTTAGGTACTTTATAGCAAAGAAACCCAGATATATTCAATCAAAAAATAAATTCACAGTTATTAGAAAGTGTTTTCTCAACTATATTAGCCATTTTGATTTTCTTCATTTTAAAATTACTGATGGATTCCTTGTGCTTTCTGTTGTTCTAAACTTTTGTTTAAAACTTCAACTTTTTAAAATTTTTCCTGTTTATTTTTCGTTATTCCAATAACAACATAAGCTGCTAGAGGTAGGGGACATGCTCAGTGTTTTGTATACTTGTGTTGGATAATTACTGAGTCAAGAGTTGGGCTACTCAAAAAACTCTACTTAGTTGTTTTCATTGCAACTGAAGTCAAGAAACAAAGAGAAAAAGCCAAATCAACAAAACATTATTAATAGTGATCTTAATAGCTCTGTTAATGAAGGTGGTGGAAGCAGGTTGTTGGTATTTTCTAAAACCTGTTTTATTACAAAGCTTTCCAAATCATCCCTTTTATTGTTTGAAAGCTATTGTTTATGTTATCATGATTATAGTGGCATTTCATTTGTACCGATAGCACTATATAATTCAAAAGCTTCCAGGATGTTCATTAAAACAAAAGAAATTAGATATGGAAAAACACTTAGGAGTCAGGCCTGATGGAGCATGGCTGTAATCCCAGGACTTGGGAGGCTGGGGCAAGAGGATTGCTGTGAGATTGAGGCCAACCTGGGCTATACAGTAAGTTCGGGGCCATAGGGAACTACATAGCAAAACCCTGTCTCAGAAAAACCAGCCAACCAACCAACCAAATATTTGTATTCTTATAAAATTCAGGTATTGAAGCCCTACCCTCTCAGGTGGTGGTGTTAAGAGGTGAGGGTTTTGAGAAGTAACTAAGAGGGTTTTAAGAGGTCTTGAGAGCAGAGACCCCAAGTGTCTTTGTAAGAGTCCTGAGAGAACTTTTCGTCCACCTCCATACCATGTGAAGACACACTGAAAAATTGGCAGTCTGTATCCCAGAAGAGAGCTTTCACCAGAACCTGACCATGCTAGCAACTGATCTTGGGCTTCCAGCCTCCAGAAGTGTGCAAAATAAATTTTGGGTTTTTATAAGCTACTCAGTATGTTTATTATGGCGGTTCAAACTGATAGAGACAAATTGTGTTAAAAATCTTTTACCTTCTTGAAGGAAAAAAAAGCACAGAATGAGTGTTTTACATCCTAGTGGGGGTTAAGATCCGAGTTCAGCTAAGTGCATAAATAGGTAACCAATACTCTTTTGGGAAAATCTGATAGAAGATTAATTTTCCAATATAACTGAAGAAATATTACATTATAGCATTTTTGATATGTTGAATTTATTTGCAATGTTTATAATATCTCATATTTTATAGAGGTAAGAGCTTTAGTATCTGTTTATCAAATTAAAAATTGCCTCTAAGATTGTTCATTCTGTTTCCTAAACTTGATCACTGATTATAGATACAAGGCATTTCTATCACTTATTTTAAAGACTATTTATTAACTTGTCTTCAGGCTAGCTCAGATTGCATATTGCTAAGAAATTAAGTGCTTTGGACAATCAGTAATTTGCATAATTACTGTTTTGGAGATAATTCTGTAGGGAATAGTCTGCATCTATGAATATTTATAAAGTGTCTGATTTATGAGTATAGAAGCAATGCATAAAAAGTATTGTCATCTAGTTGTTTGAAAGATAAGAAAATGTCCATAGAGAACCAATGTAATATCTTAGGTATAGCTCAAATGACTTCATCACTAATTATATAATAGAAAAGAAATGGAAATTTTTCATTATTTAGATGATTCTTTTGGTTTCAGAATATAGTCCTTGAAATACTCAGCATAGTACTTTGTGTTTGAGTCTATGTATGGTGATACAGATGTAACACGTATGAATGATATGAAATGTGATTGAAAAATGTAGTGAATGCTTAAAATTTAAAAATGCAATAAAAGACACAAGGCCAATATTCTCAAAATACCTCCCCTGACCTCCTGCTTTGAACACACTTACCCCATCATTCTTGCCATTTTTTGGAGCAGTTCTGGAGGTCATTTTTCATGAGTATCTTTAGTTACACTGTTATGGCTGCCTTGATGTCCTGAATCAGTTCAAAATGTTTACCTGCCATTGTCATTTTGAATTTGGGAAAGAGCCAGAAGTCATATGGTGCCAAATCTGGAGAATAAGGTGGATAAGAATACACTTTAATGTTTTTACAAGCCTGCTTTTCCATTGGATTGCATTTTACAGCAGCACTTATCATTTTTTAAATCACACTTCATGAAATAACACAAAAGAGGACTTCCAGAACTACTTCAGAAATTGGCAAGAATGATGGGATAAGTTTTTGAAGAGAGGGAGTTATTTTGAGGGCGATTAATGGTAATGTGTTGTTTGCTATAATATTTTTACAAAAATTTAAACATTCATTCATGAATGCTGATCATGCCTTGAATGTCATATATTTTTATGATGAGAGTTAATGTAGATCATGGTCTTGAAAACTTAGTGGCTGGGAATGTAAGCTAGACCACCATTTATTTCTGTGAGCAAGGTTTTATTGAGCCATAACAATGCTCATTCATTTGCCTGTTAACCTGTGGTTGCTATTACAGCAGAGTTGAGCATGGCATTCAAAGCCACGTTCTTTATGGAGAAAGTCTGTGTCTCATATTAACCATATAGATAGGATAATGAATAGGACGATGAATAAATAAATGTTGATAGAGTAATAAAATACATCACTATTCAGAAATATAAAGGAGCAAATTACTGAAACACACAATAACATGGATGAATCAAAATTTTTATACTGGATGAAGGAAAGCAGACACAAAATACCACACAAATCACATGTTTCAATTTATGTAAAGCTCAAGGCAAAACTTGAAAGCTGTAAGCAATCTAAATGTCCATCAGCTGTCAAACAAACAAAATGTGGCCCCCATGCAATGGAGTATTCTTCAGGTTAAAAATAAAAGAAGAATAAATATTTGCCACAACTTAACTAACTGATACAACATGAAAAATGTTATACTAAGTGAAAGGAATTAGACATAAAAGGCCACTTATTGACTCATTCTGTATATACATAAAAATTTCAAGGAAGGCAGATCTATAACAACAGAAACCAGATCAGTGGTTTCTGGGGCTGCAAGTGGGAATGGAGACTGCAGATGGATGTGTTAGTGAAGTGTGGCCAGATCATGGTAATATTTTCAAAACTCTATAAAGGTACTAAAAATCATTTAATTATATATCAACAAGGGATGCACCATATGATCTAAATATAAACAAAGCTAATGTATGATGTTAAAAATCAGAACATGACTGTCTCTCAGTTCAGGGTAAGAAAGGGAAAAGAGAAGTAGGAAGTTTTTAGGATGATGGAAAAAATTCTGTATCTTTATTGGGCTACTGGTTATACATACATGCTTGTAAATATCAAATTTTATGGATTCTACATTTACATATTTTTAGTATATAAATTATACCTCAAAAGAAAAAGTCACTACAAATTTGGACATTGTTGGCTTGGAAGAAATAGTATGAATTGCCATATTAAATTTTTCATAATTTTGAAGGATTAAAAAATTGTTATGGAGGAAGATGCTGATTATATTGATTTTATCTTATGTGAAATAATTTCTGCAACATAAAAACAAGCAAGAGCTTTTAGAAGTGAGAAGTGGTTGTTGATATATGATGTATTTGATTAGCAAAAATGTGTAAAATTAACTGTTTCATATTTTTCGGAAAGTACATTTCCAGTTCAGGAACCATACCCATTTTTAAAAATTCCAAATCCTTAAAAGGTTCCTTAGGCATATAGAGCACTTCTTAGTGTACAACAGAATAATGGATTAATCCAGTGATGAGTAATCTGTTGATGAATTAATACATTCATGAGTAATAGATTAATCTGTTGATGAAGTTAGAGCCTTCGTGATTCAGTAACTGCCCCAAATACCCCTTTCTGAACACTGTACATTGAAGGCCAACCCTCTAACATAGGAACATTGGGAGAACTATCATTCTGAACCATAACAATCCCATGGCAACTACTACAATATAAAATAAATAATTCTGGAGATTTATTTTGCGGTGAAAGTTTAAGTGCATGTTCAATTATAGTTTTTTTTTTTGGTTTCTTTGTTTGTTTTTGGTACCAGGCTCAGGACCTTGCACTTGCCAGGCAGGAGTTGGGCTGCTGAGATACATCCCTGGCCTTTTCAATTATTTATTATAAAACTCTTTTCTCTTATTTGGAAAAAACTGTTTTTCTGAGTAAAACAATAGAATATTTAGTTAAGTCATCTACCTACTTGATTTTTGGATTTAGAAACATATCTCTGGGAGTTTTTTTGTTATATATATATGAATATAAAATATATTTATACTTAATGTAAATATTAAACAGTGAAACTGGAATGCTTTGGGACATAAAAGAGCAATGATTCCTAAATATCATGTACAGGGTCTCAAATTAGATTTGATGGATAAAAATTTCATTTGGTTTAAAATCTCAATTCCTTTTGTCCAACTCAAACAATTTTCCCTTTTTGTTTTTATTTAAATTTTTCCAGAAACCATTTATTTCCATAAATTTTTTATTAGAAGTCACTATGGAAACCATCTGATTCTATATTTTTAAAATATAGAAAGAGGATCAGCAAAATAAACAAGTTCAATATAGTTGCAATGTTTGAATGAGAACCATCTTTCTTTAATTAACATAGCAGAATTCTTTCCAGTCTATCAAGTTACTTCCTATGTCTTCTGTCCTTGGATTTGGATATAGAACAATGCAGCAGAAGGACCTCAATGATTGTGTTAATAACCACTTATGCTTTGCCTTAAGTAAGTTCTTTAGAATGAATCCTTAGGATAAACATTGTGAGAAATTTAAATATCTCCTTTCTTAATCATTTAATAAGAAAACCTAAATCCTACTTAATACATACTGTCACACCTTCTTTTGGATCTGAGACTTTATTCTGTATATGATCCTTATCTATTTTTTTATTAAGTTTATTGGTACATTTTAGGTATACATTATGATCACATTCATCATTGGAAATTTGTACTTGCACATGATATATCATGGTTCTTGTTTTTTCCCATTCCCCTTTCCTCCCTTCCACCACGCCACCCCTCCCTATTTATAAAAACTTTGCTTGCATTTTTTTCTTCCTTTCTCATATTTTTTCTTTCCCTTCTTTCTTTTCCCCTACCTCCTCCTCCCTTCTTCCCCTTCCCTTTTGAACTTTATCTTCCTATTTTACATTAGCTATTGTACAGTTTTGTCTTCATTTACCCTTGCAGTTTCTCACACCACATAAACTATTCAGTATTTACACGTGTGACTTATTTATTTCACTTAGGAGTTTGGCCTCAATGGCATCCATTTAGCTTCAAATGTCCCTGGTTTATCATTCTTTATGGTTGAGTAGTACTCCATTTTATAAAAAACCCCAACAACTTCTTTATCCAGTGGCCAGTTCATGGGCATTTGGGCTGCTTCCAAGTTTTAGCTATTACAAACTGTGCTGCTATGAACATGGGTGCACATATATCACTGTGGTATGATTCTTTTAATTCTTTGGG
>NW_004624810.1:7891234-7949442 GCF_000247695.1 Heterocephalus glaber | reverse complement strand
GGTTTGTCAATTTTGTTGATTCTTTCGAAGAACTAAGTCTTGACTTCATGATTTTTTATATCGTTCTCTTAGTCTCTATTGCATTGGTTTCTGCTCTGATCTTTATAATTTCCTCCCTTGTATGAGCTTTGGGTTTCTCCTGCTCTTCTTTTTCTAGAAGCTTGAGGTTTAGTGTCAGGTTGTTTGAGCTTTCTCTTTTTTCCTAATATGGTTATTCACTGCTATGAATTTCCCTCGTAAGATCTCTTTCATTGTGTCTCATAGATTCCGATATGTTGTATTGTTATTGTCATTTAATTGTAGGAACTGATTTCTTCCTTAATTTCATCTGTGACCCATTGGTTATTCAGACGTGTGTTGTTCAATATATTTTCTTCATTCAGTCTCCAGTTGATGGACATTTGGGCTGTTTCCAAGGCTTAGGTATTGTAAATTGTGCCACTGTAAACACGATTGTGCTATATCATTGTGGTGTGGTGGTTTTAATTCTTTTGGGGAGATAACCAACACGGGAATAACTGGATCAAATGGGAAGTTCTAATCCTAGTTTTTAAGGAATCTCCACACTGATTTCCACAGTAGTTGCACCAATGTACACTTAAACCAACAGTGGAGAAGGCTTTCTTTTTCCCCATGATCCTGCGAACATTTTTTATTGGTTGATTTCTTGATAGCAGCCATTCTTTCTGGAGTGAGGTTGAATCTCAGTGTTGTTTTCATTTGCATCTCTCGAATGACCAGTGATGTTCAACATTTTTTAATATGTTTATTTGCTGCTTCTACTTCTTCATCTGAGAAGTCTCTCTTCATTTCAAATGTCCATGTTTGGATTGGGTCTTTAAATTTGGGGAGTCTGATTTTTAAAATTTCTTTATATGTTCTAGATAGCAGACCTTTGTCTGAGGACAGCTGGTAAAAATTTTTTCTCACATTGTGGGTTGTCTTTTCACACTGTTGGTGATTTCTCTTGCTGTGCAAAAGCTTTTTAATAAGATGAGATCCCAGTTGTTGATTCTTTGTGCTAGTTCCTGTACTATTGAGGTTTTATTCATAAAGTCTTTTCCTATGCCAATATCTTCAAGAGTTCTACCTAACCTATCTTCTAGCAGGTTCAGTGTTTCTGTTTTAATATTTAGATCTTTGATTCATTTTGACTTTAATTTACTGCATGGTGAAAGATATAGGTCTAGTTTTAATCATTGGCCAGTTGAAATCCAGTTTTTCCAGCACCATTCATTAAAGAGACTGTCTTTCCTTCAGTGAGGGTATTTGGCTTCTTTGTGGAAGATGATATGGCTGAGTATGTCTGGAAGTGTTTCTGCATCTTCTAATCTGTTCCATTGATCTTCAGGTCTATTTCTTTGCCAGTGTCCTGCTGTTTTTATCCCAGTAGCTTTGTAGTATAGTTTCAAGTTGGGGATTGTGATACCCAACTTGTGATTCCTTGTCTTTGTTGGCTGGAATTCCTTTTGATATTCTCAGTCTCTTCTGGTTCCAGATGAATTTTTGGATTGTTTTCTCTAGTTCTGTGAAATATGTTGTTGGAATTTCAGTCGGGATTGCATTGAATCTATATAGCAGCTTTGAAAGTTTGACCATTTTCACAATATTGGTTCTTCCTACCCAGAAACAAGGGATTTCTTTCCATTTTCTGATATCCTCTTGATCTCTTTTTTCAGAGTGCTGTAGTTTTTAGAGTAGAGGTCTTTTACTTCCTTCCTTAGATTGATTCCTAGGTATTTCATGTTTTTGGATGCTATTGTGAAAGGAGTTGTTTCCCCAGTTCCTGTCTCAATGAGTCTGTTGTTCATGCCCAGGAAGGCTATTCAATGTTGAGTTTTGACCTTGTATCCAGCTGCTGTGCTGAATTTGGTTATTAAGTCTAGAAGACTTTTGGTAGAGTTCTTGAGGTCTTCTATATAGAGTATCATGTCAACTGCAAATAATGACAATTTATCTTCTTCATTTTCTAGTTTTATTCTTTTTATTTCCTTCTTTTGTCTCGTTGCCATGGCTAATGTTACCAGAACTATATTGAATAGGAGTGCTCATATTGGACTCCTTGTCTTGTTCCTGAGTTTAGTGTGAAAGATTTCAGTTTTTGACCATTTAGTATGATATTGCCTGTTGGTTTTTCACAGATGGCTTTTATCAATTTATGATAAAGACTATGTATTCCATTTTTCTGTATGGTTTTTATATTGAGTACTGTTAGATTTTGTTGAACACTTTTATGCATCTATTGCAATTATCATGTAGTTTTTGTCCTTGGCTCTGCTAATATAGTGTGTTATATTCATTGATTTGCATATGTTGAAATCATTTCTTATTCTTCTTTTGCTTGCTGTTTTAAGGAATTGCTAGATTTATCAGAAAACTTAGTCTTCTCAACTAAGCTATTAAGTTTATTAATTATTTTCTCCATCATTATTTTTTCATTTTATTATTCTCAGAATCAAGCAAGTGCAAATATAACTAAGGGTACAAGAGACACATAATAAGATGTTGACAATGTGTAATTGTGTTTTATTGTTTTCACCATGTCTTATAACTCTTTTATACCTATTCCATATGTTTATGAAGAGCCAGAGTAGAAGAGCTGCTTCTCTTTTGCTTTTGGAAAACTATTTGATCTATTTTCATCCTGATGAGTAATTTTTAATGATTATCCAGTTTCCTTAGATCGTTATTACTTAATATGAAATATTCCCATATGGTTTCATAGTAAAACCCAGAAAAAAATTTAAATGCATTTTGAATAAAATACATTGCAGATTTTATGGTTTTTTTTCTTTTTCTTTTATTTTGCATTTATAATACACTGTGTTTCAATTTTTCTTCTGTTCAAAAAAGATCCTCAGCATTCTAATGTTGCCTTTCCATTTCTGGTCTTCATTTTATGTTAATAATAGTGCTCAGGGACCTCTTTTATCTTTTAATGGCCCTTACTCTCCCATTAGGACTCTTTCCTTACCTCTGAACCCCTAGCTTCCGTAGATGCTAAAATTTTCATATAGTGGGAACTACTGCTCTTGGTGCTTCATAACCATGTATCCTCTGGGATCTGGTAAATACCAAAAGTTCTTCACTGTGTGTTTTTTCAAACCTATTTTTTATCTTGCTTTTGAATGGCTTGAACCTTGAATTACTTTACTACTTTTGAGGCTACATAGATACCTCTTTATGCAACATCATTTCCTTCATAAAGCCCTACTCTATTCTCACTTCTGCTTTGTATTTCTTGTCTTTTTAAATTTGGATTTAAATTTTTCATTAGTACATATTTGTGATACATAGTAAATACAGTCATCAGAGAGAATTAGTAAATGTGTATCTCTCATTTTAACTCTTTTTATTTTTCCTTCACCCTCCATTTCTAGAAACCTGTCCTATTTGCAAACATTCAAACTCCATGTTTTCTACTGTTTCTTGTATTTTACTCTTTAAATTATTTATACTTATACATAAAAACCATGCAATATTTAACTTCTTGATTTACAGGAGAAACCATGCAATATTTAATGTCCTGAATTTGATTTATTTCCCTTAGGATTATGGTCTTGGTGTCCATCCATTTTCCCACTAGTGACAAATTTATCCTTCTTTATGACTGTGTAGTAATCTGGTACTCTGCTGTATATATATTCCACATTTTCTTTATCCATTCATCTGTGGATGGGCATATAGACCACTTCCAAGATTTAACTATTATGAATTGTGCTGCTATAAACATGGGTATGCATGTACTACTGTAATATGATACCTTTATCTCATTTGGAAAGATGCCTAGAAAGGGAACAGATGAATCAAATGAACTAATTTTAGTTTTTTGAGGAATCTGCATACTGATTTCCATAGTGGTTGTACTAGTATACATTCCCACTATTAATGTAGAAGTGTTCCATTTTTCCTGCAGCCTCACCAGCATTTGTCACTATTTGATTTCTTGATGAATGCCATTTTTTCTGGAGTAAAGTGGAATCTTACTTTTGTTTAATTTGCATTGCTTTAATGGCCAGAGATGTTGAACATCTTGTCATGTACTTGTTGGCCACTTGTAGTTCTTCTTCCAAGAGTGTCTGTTCATTTCAATTGCCATAATTTGCTTGAGTCTTTTATTTGGGGGGCTCTAATCATTTTGAGTTCTTTATATTCTAGATATAAACCTGGAGCATTTTCTTATGTTGCTGCTTTTTGTGGAAGATCCTAATTTCCCCATCAATTTTGAATGACAGTTTTGCAAAGTATATTATTCTGGATTGAAATTTGTTTAACTTCCGTTCAAGCTCTCCTGGCCTTTAAGGTTTGTGTTGAAAAATCTGCAGTAATTCTAATAGAGTTACCTTTATAAGTGGGCATGGCTAACTGGAGGCCTTTGCCATTGTCTTAAGATCAGACTCCCTCAGTTAATTGTCAGGGACCATATCTTCTATTTCTATTCTTCTTCTCCCTGAGGTATAGTAACAATGCTTTATTAAGCACTCAGTGATGTTTAATAAATGTTATTGACTGACAAGATTTTCATGCAATTGAGATAGCAGCAAGACATCTGAGAGATTTATGGGAGATAAACAGAGAAATGGAGGCCAAAGTTATATGAATTTGATTTTTACCTGTGTATGAGAGTAGTTGCACCAGACAAAAGTTCTAGTTTTTGTTGTGCTGTATGCATTTAAGTGCTCCATGTCTTTAAGCAATTTCAATTCCTTTTGTAGTGCACTTTTATAAATTTTGTATGTCTTTCTCTCTAAGAAGAGTAATGCTAATTGAAAGGTGAAAGAATGCTGTAATTTATATATTAGTATTATATATATTTTAAATATTCTCTAATTATGGAACACTTTAAGATTATCCCTATTAGCTAATTATGTCATATACTGAAATTTAAAAATGAAGTCATTTTACAATTTTTATCTTTGTGTGACATTCATCAGATTGCCAACAGTGTATTTGCCTAGCATATAAAAACCTGAAACAAATTGCACAGGCTGTGAAAAACATGGAACAAAGCTAAGTATTTAGCTCAGTGGCGCCACACCTGCCTTGCAAACATGAGGTCCTGAGTTCAATTCCCGGTACCAAAAAATAACCAAAAAAACCCATGGGGCATAGTTAAAACACAAATTAAAGCACAAATATCATTTGATATATATCTTACTTTAATTTGGTAAACATGTTGGAAGATATTTGTACATAAAAAGACCAAACAATATCTTCTCCTTTTAAATTTTCTTCAACTAGGGCTATAAGTGCCAGAGAAAATTATATAAGCAGTGAGATGTATGGTGAAGGTACATTTTTGGAAGAAAACACTATGGTGTACAATTAACTGAGTATTTCTCTTCCATGAAATATAGTCAAATGAGCTTCACTTCAGATAAATTATATGCATCACAAGTCAGGTATAATCATAACATAAATATTCATGATGATATAGCATTTATCACAATATGTATGTGCATGTAATATGTGTGAATACACATGTTTATAATAGATCTTAATTAAAATGTATTATGGAAAAGGACAAAAACCTTTAAGATAGTAATTATTGTAAAAAGGAATCTCAGTGAGAGAAAAATAAAAATAATTGCAAGAAACTCTGAAGTTTATACAACATGCCATTTTTAAAGATAATTATAATTGTTATTAATGCTTTTACTCAGAGATTACAATATAAGAAAACACAATAGAATAAAATTTCAGCAAAACAAAACAGTTATAGATGTAAGCACTTGTCTGTAGTTCTCAATTATAATTCATTTTGAGAGGTATGTATATTGGACTGTTTGTGAAGACCACTAGTAGTATGAGACAAGCCACTGAAAAATAAATAGAATGTTTTAAAATTGAAACTTTTTATGAATTTCTAGGGTAATTTAAAAAAAAATTTTTGGTACCAGGGATTGAACTTGGGACCTTGTGCTTACGAGGTAGGCAGCAGAACCACTGAGTTAAATCCCCAGCCCTTTTTAGGGTAATTTTTCCATATTTATAGAAGGTATAAGAAAACTAGTTCAAATTTTTGTGGAACAGTTTTCTGAACCACATTTAGTATTTTATAGAAAAGCTGACATAGGCACATCTGCTTTTATGTCTACTGGTATACTCAAGTTGAGATGAGAAGGAAAATCAGTGTCTCTTTTCCTCTCTTTGTCAGTGTATTGTATGTAGCTCATCAAATAATGACTGATAAGTAACACAAGTTTGTGTAAATGAAAATCAAAATAGCAAAAATCTGGAATCTAGCAAATACATAGGTAGTTTCATTAGGGAAGTTAATGTGTGAGGAAAAGACTTGCTTAACTATCTGAAGGCCATACTGGTAGGATCTGATGTTTGAAATGGCTGTAATTTAGAATTGATCTGTTATTTTCACAGCAAAAGGGAAATGGGGGAAACATTTTGAAATTCCACCCAATATGTGGGTTATGGAATATCTCTTGGGAGTCACGTGGAGACAAACAAACAAACACACAAATCACCCAAACAATTCCAAGTGTAAATGGCTATCTACCTGGAAAGTTCATACATATTAAAATATAAAGATTGGATATATCTATGTGCAACCTAGCACTAATTTATAAAATCAAAAACTTAAAAAAATTATGGTTATATTTCAATATTTCTCAAAAAATGATGCCTGAATGTGCAAACCCATAGACTTGGATAACCTTGAAAGCCCACAATTCAGCTTCATATCAGATAGCCCTTTTCTTAAAAATTTCTTTACAATTTCTGGTTGTAAGAAATTTTTATTTGTTGTTTCTTCTACTGAGGTTTAATCTTTCATGTTGCCATGCTTCATCTGTTTCTCCCTCAAACTCTATCATATGTTTTCCTAGAATATCCTGACTTCTAAATTTCCAAATAACTTAGTTATATATTTGGTTCACTTATGCTTTGATTAAAATCTTTTTGCCACCAAGTTTTGCTAACAAAATTGGTTCCTACTTTAAAAGGAATTTTGCAAATCATTAGCACGATTATTTTCTCTCCATTGTACAGTGTTAGCATAAGTAATTATATTTAGCATTACTTTAATGTTGTTTTTAATTGTAGTTTTTTAGAATAAATATCAAGCTGTTGAATACTAACGTCTCAAACTTTAGTGAACATGAGAATAGTCTGTAGTTTGCTAAGCTGTGAATTTCTGCCAGATATTTTGGTTTAGTAGTTTAGCAATATAAGTTTTAATGAGCAGCTGAGATTATTCTGATGTAGGTGGTCTGTGTATTATGTGATAATGACATGATTTGATTCAACCAGATCCTAGTGGAGAAGCACCTGTTTATTTGCTGCTATGTATCCGTTCTTCTACCTGTTAGTAGCGTTGGAGATGAAAGGAATAACTCTATCCTCAGCCATTTAGTTTGGATGAGATTCACTCCATCTTAGATCTGTGGTTGCTTTCTGTTTGCTTTAAGAAAAAGAGCAGAACACATTGCACTGACAGTTGTGATTAGTTTGGCAATGAGTGTATAAACCAATCAAAGTCACCCAGCTAAAAGAAATGTTTTCAGTGGTTACCAGAAAAGCAGCCAGGTATTTTCATTTTTCCTTTACCCTTGGTGAGTGTGATGCTTGGGAAAACAACAGCTATCTTGCTTACAGAAGTGAGCAACAAGAGGAAACAGAACCTGGTGACATGGCAGATTTTTCTGTGGGCTGAAGTTACAGGAACCAATGCATCCGTTTTTGCTTAATTTCAATGTGAGGACATAAAAATGACACTTTAAAGAGCAGTATTGGATGTACTGAACCAAAGAGATGTGCAATTGGGAGGCTCCATGTATTATTACATGAATGTTTCCAGTTTTTCTTAGATAGTGGTGAAACAACTAGTTCAATAAATGTCAAAACTTGGGAGATTATTTCTATAGTGCTTGCTGAAATGGAGGATGGATAAGAAAAATTAAGGATAGTGTGGTATATTAGTTTTGAAGTCTTTGTGAGTCCTCATGAGGTCCATAGCATAGAGTTAAGTTAAGGCTGAAACTGGCCTTTCTGACACTGAGGGGAAGAAAACATTGATTTTTAAAGGAAAGTTCTTTCTGCTTGGGGCTTGTAATCTAAGAGGATTAATCTGGTATGGACAAATATAAAAGAGCCAAATGGTCAGCCCCTAGCGCAGACTAGCATTAGTGGAGGCAAGAAGGTAGAATCATAGCAGAAAATATGATTGGAGCCTAGGAAGAGTGAATGACCCTGCCTGGACAGATGAGATAGTCACTGTCATTGTGAGGATGCAGCCTGTGAAATGGGCACAGACACACAGCCCACTTTGCGAAGCCACAACCTCAGAGATTGTGTCAAAGATTTATTGGCTTAAGGAAGTGCTGGATTAAACTGCACTTCAGTAATATCTCAGATTATTCTTATGTAGTGGACTCTTCAAATAGTGCTGACATTAGTTTAGCGCCAAAGTTTTTAAACTTGAGCGTACATTGAGGACCCTGTAAAACATACACTGTGTGGTTTCATCCTCCAGATTTTTGGTTCAGTAAGTCTTGGTTGGGCCCAACAATTTACTTCTATAATATGTTTATTGCTGTTGTCAAAGATCACACTTTTTGACCACTGGCTTTAGTTCAATGGTTATTAATTATTTGTGAGTTTGTCCCCTAGGAGACATTTGTCCATGTATAGGGACACTTGTGGTTGTCAGAATGGGGAGGTACTACTGATGACATCTCATGTGTAGAAGATAAAGATGCTGCTGAATATCCAGTAATGCCAGGACATCATTCATCTCCCGGAATTCAGAATTACCCTATACCAATGTCAGTATTTCTGAGGTTGAGAATCACTGGTTTACTGATATTTTCAAAGTTAGAAAGTGGAGGGTGAGATAATCTAATGGTAACAGGTCCACACAGTTCATATACATAAAGTAGGGAGTTTGTCTTCACTTGAAAAGAGCAAATATTAAAAAGGTGTCCTCTCAAGTCTAAGTCTAAGTGGTATTTACCAAAGAGACTTTATAAAAGAAAGTTTCCTACTTTTAAAGAGCCACTCATTTGCTACCTTACTCTCCTCCCTACAGAACTTATCTGAATCAAATGATCCTTTTGAAATCAGTGGAGACTGTATTCTAGATAGGAGAAAGAATGTAAAGAAAAAGCTATGTTAATTCTGATTTAAGGCTAATCATTCCTTTTAATTAAATTGCAGGTAAAAAAAAAAGGTAGATGAAATGATGCAATTAAGTAGACCCCAAAAATGATACAAATAAATGATTCTGAAAGATAACACAGGTAATGGTAGGTTAAACTCAGTAAATTAAATAATTCTTTTAAAAATCCTCTTTGTAAGACTGCACACAGATATTTAGACACTCCTAGTCAGCAGTCTAACACATGCTGCCTCAGGTATAAACTGAAATAAACAGCTTTTTTAGTTTCTGCTGTTTCCACAGCAATCAAATAATTGTGAAAACTCCAAGACTAGCAAACTGTTATTAAAAGGTAGGAATCTGACAGGTGAGATTTTTCTCAGGGAGTGGAGAAAATTTTGAATTACTTTAAATTATAGATGGTGGTAGCAAAGAAAAGTAAATCCATTTTTAACAAGGGCTATGTGTTATCGTTTAGATCTAAAATGTTCCCCTAAAACCTCAAGTACTCAGAGGTGGGGCTTTTGGAAGGTGATTAGGTTTCAAGGGCACTATACTCATCAGTGGATTGATCCATTGATGAGTACATACTTAAATGTGTCGTTAGGAGGTTAGGCCTGGCTAGACGAGGTGGTTCATTGGGGGTGTGCTTTTGGAGAGAATATCTCTCATCTAGGCTCCTCCCTTTTCTCTCTCTGCCTGGCTGCCATGAGATGAGCAGCTTTCCTTTGTCGTGCCCTACCCTCACTCTGTTTCTGCCTGGAGGCAGCCTGGATTGAAACCGTGAGCCTAAATAAACCTCTCCTCCTTTGAGTTGTGGATATTGAATATTTTGTCTCAGTAACAGTAAAATGACTAATATACGCTATGTAAAACAGGTCACATTTTACCGAAGCATCTATGAAGCACTGATGATAGAGCTGAATATTAGCTAAAATAACATATTCAGTAAACCTGAATATGATACTTAAATAGACACTGAGCACTCCAATATAGAACCAACATATATATTTAGATACTAGCAGTCTAATATAGGAGCGACCACATGGAAACATTCTGGCAAAGTTCTAACATCGTTTAAAAGGCAAAACTAGCAAAATATGCTTTGATATTTTTTCCCTACCCTCATCACTCAATAGAAAAGCTTGGGACATGGAATTTTTCTTGGAGAGAAAGAAAGACAGCTAGAAGGACAAATTCTCAGACAGCTCTATTTTGTGTCTGTTCATTCCAGTTGCCCAAATTTTGATTGGGTCATTTATATTTGGGGATCCAATTTTTTGAGTCCTTTATATATTCTATATATCAGTTTTCTGTCTGATAAGTAGCTGGAAAAAACAATTTTCCTATTCTGTAGGTTGTCGTATCACTGTTGCTTCCTTTGGTGTGCAGAAACTTAAATATGACATCTTATTTGTTGATTCTTGGCTTGATTTGTGGCCTAATTGGGGTTTTTATCAGAAATTCTTTGCCTATACCTATGCTTTCAAGAGTTTTCCCATTTTTTTTCTTCCACCAGATTCAGTTTCTAACCATTTTGATTTGATTTTAGTACAGGGGGAAAGATATGGGTCTAGATTCATTCTTCTACATGTTGGTAATCAATTTTCCCAGGACAATTTGTTAACAGGCTGTCTTTGTCTATCTTGTTTTGGTCCCCTTGTGAAAATTAGGAGGATGATGGTGTGTGGGATTGTTTCTGGATCCTCAATTCTCTTCTACTGTCACAATGTCTGAGTTTGTCTCAGGACCACACTGTTTTTATTATTATAGCTTTGTAGCAAAACTTGAAATATGGGATTGTAATGCTTCCTGCTTTGTCTTTTTTGTTCATTATCACTTTGGCTATTCTGGGTGTCTTATGGTTCCATATAAATTTTCGGATAGTTGTTTCTAGGCCTGTGAAGAGTGCTGTTTGTATTTTGATGGGAGTTGTGTTAAATCTATATTTTGGTTTTGGTGATATGGCCATTTTGACACTATTGGTTTGGCCTATCTAGGAACAGAGGATATCTTTATATTTCCTAATGCCCTCTTCAATCTCTTTAATCAGAATACTGTAGTTTTTGTTATAAAGGCTTTTTACTTCCCTGGTAGGTTAATTCCTAAGTATTTTAATAATTTTGAAGCTATTGTGAATGGAATTGTTTTCCTATTTGGTGGGTTTATTGATGTACAGGAATGCTATTGATTTTTTTGTATTGATTTTGTATTTAGCTAAATTTGATGAGTTTGTTGATTAGTTCTAAGAATCTTCTAGTGGGGGCTTTGAGGTATTCTGTATAAAGGATCATGTCACCTGTAAATAAGTATGGTTTGACTTCTTTGCTTAGTATTCATATCTTTTTATATTTTTCTCTTTTTCTGATTGACTAGAGTTTTGAGTACTGTCTTGAACAGGACTAGCAAGAGTAGTCATCTTTGTTTTCTTCCTGATTTTAGAGGAAATGTTTTCAGTTTTTCCCCATTTGGTATTATGTTGGCAATGGGTATATCACATATGACTTTTATCAGTTTGAGGTAAGATCCTACTATTCCTATTTTTATCAGTTTTTTTATAATAGAAAAATGCTGGATTTTGTCAAAGGCTTTTTCTGCATCTATTGAAATGACTATGTGATTTTTATGCTTACTTCTGTTTATGTGTTGTATTATATATATTGATTTATGTATATTGACTGATCCTTGTATCACTGGGATGAAGCGGATGTAATCTTTTTTTTTTTTGGTACTGAGGATCGAAGTAGAGACCTTACACTTGCGAGACAGATGGCAGAACCACTGAGTTAAATCTCCAGCTTCGTAATCTTTTTAATGATTTGTTGCATTATGTTTTTAAGTACCTTGTTCAGGATTTTTGCGTCCATGTTCATTAAGAAAATTGGCCTGTGGTTTTTTCTCTTTTCTTTTCTTTTGAGTCATTGTCTGGTTTTGGTATCAGGTAAGGCTAGTTTCCAAGAATGACTTTGGCAATTTTTCTTCCTTTTTAATTATTTGTCTTTGCTCTTCCCTGAATTCCTGGTAAATTTAGTGAATTCATTGGTTCTTGGTGTGTTTTTTTTTGTTTTTAAAATTTCTTTTTTGTAGTGGTGTTTTTATTATTGCCTCTATTTCACTTCCCGTTATTGGTTTATTCACAGTTTTTACATCTTTTGGGTTCAGTTTTGGTAATTCATATGTGTCTAGAAACTTGTCCATTTCTTCTAGATTTTCTATCATATTGAAGTACAGGTTTTAAAAATAGTTACTTTCAATTCTCTGGATTTTGGAGGTGTCTTGTTTTGATTTCACTTCTTCATTTCTAATTTCATAGATATGGGCTTTTTCCTCTCCTTCTTTTGGTAAGTTTTGTGAAGGTTTATCCATTTTGTTTATCTTTTCAAAGAACTAACTCTTTGACTCATTAATTCTTTGTGTTATTTTTGTAGTTAAATTTCAATAACTTCCACTTGGATATTTATAATTTCTTTCCTTCTAAAAGTTTTGGTAAAGGGAACATTTCAGCAAGAAAAGATAATTGTAAATATGGGTGAGATGGAGGATGGGGAGAGGGAAGGGAATGTAAAAAGAATTAAGATATGTCATGTACACATGCCAACTACCCATGATGAATGTAATCATTATGTATAGCAAACATCTACTAATAAAAATATATTTCAAATTTCAATGCATCCGGTTTTATAAAACAAAAACTAGTGGATATAAAATGACAGGTAGATACCAATGCAATCATAGTGGGGTATTTCAGTACCCCACTTTCACAAATAGTATGGTCAAACAGACAGAAAATCAACAAAGAAATGTCAAAGTTGAACCACACCATTGAACAAATGAACTTACTATCTACAGAGTGTTTCACCTAACAACTGAATACACAATTTTCTCAGTAGCATATAGAACTTTCTCTGAAACAGACTATATCTCAGGCTATAAAGCATGCTTAAATAAACACAAAATAATTGAGGTAATCTTATACATTCCATCAGATCATAGTCAAATGAAACTATAAATCAACAATAAAAGAAACCACAGAAACTATGCAAACATATGGAGACTGAATAATACACTTCTGAATAATCAGTGGATCAGAAGAAATCAGAGAAGAAATTTAAAAATTTTTGGAATCAAATGACAATGGCAGTAGAATATACCCACAACTATGGGACACAATGAAAGTGGTTCTAGGAGGGAAGTTTATAACTATGAATGCTTACATTAAGAAAATAGAGCAATCCCAAATCAACAACCTAATAATGCATCTCATGGTCCTAGAAAAACATGAGTAACATGGGTAGTTTTGTGTTAAGCTTGACTAGTAGATATTTGCATGTTTAACATTACAAATCTTTTTTAGTAAAAACAAATTTTTATATGTAAATAATATATATATATAAATAATCTTTGTATATAAATACATACCGTATTTATATATGCCCTTTAAAAGTTGTTAAAATGTGGAAAATGAGGAAAATAAATCCAGGTATAAAACCACTGTTACTGTTTAAATGGTCATGTTTTAGAAATCTTCCTAAAAGCATAAATACTCATTAAAAATGCAATGTTTCTGAAAGTAAACATGTTAGCATTTAATATAAATATATAATATTCACTGTATAGATATGCTACAATTTTTTTCTAGTTTATCTGTTTGTACATTTGAGGTTCTTTTTATTTTTTCCATTAGAAATACTGCTGTGATAAAGTTTTCATAATTATCTTTATTCACTTCATTTCCTTGGGAAGAATTCCTGAGTAATCATTGATATATATTTCGAATATTTCCATGTTGGCCCCAGAAAGAATGTAACTGAATCTTATTCTGACTTTAACTACTTTTCTTATAAAAGTCACTTACAAGAAAAATAAAATCATCAACATTAATATACATTAAGTAGCCTTATGATGATATTATAAATAAATGAGAAGTCTCTGTCATTGCACTTCTGAATCACCTCCAAAAATATCATATTGAACATAACTTACAAAATTCAAGGTAAGTAAATTTAAAGTAAAATAGTTTATACATTTATGAAATAATGAATGGATTAATTGAAATAGTAAAATGGAGTAATAGAAATTTTAAGTCTCATTTTATTGGAAATATCTTGATACAGAAAAGCATCATGTTTTTGTGTTCTATTATTGAATAATAAAATCATCAAGATTTTTCACCCATAAGTTATGTTCTGTATACTCAAAGAAGTTCACAAAAATGTTTGCAAACTTAATTGACTTTCCCTTCCAAAAGAGTAAGTTACCACCTAATTCACTGTGTTAAATTAACCCTTAGTAATATCAAAGAATTAAGACAGTTTTGTAAAGTGTCCACTCTATTACTCAATGTTTCAAACCATGAAACAAAATGAAAAAGAACCATAGGCCTATATGTACTTTTATTATTGTAATTCGGTTAAAAAGAAAACTACATCAATTGTCTAAGATTTAAAGCACTGAGTCCTGTATTAATATATAGATCAATTTGTTATAATTTCTATGCATCAATAGCTTAGGTATTTAGAATTCTTGGCAAAGTAATTTTAGATAGCTATTTTCTGAATAATGAAATATTCCCCCTAAAAATTAAAACTATTTCAGATTTATCTTTTATACTTCCTTGGTTTATTTAACCAAACCTCCAAGTAATCATTATATACTGCCCTGTTGCATTGCCCTCAGTCAGGGCCACTGAATTTTAGTTTTGCTCACGCTAATTAATCTTGTACTGCTCTGCTGAAAATTTCTAAAACTGCTTTGTATTTTTCAGTAATTTCATGCTATTTGTCAATTGTCACATCATTCTGTTTGCATATCTAGTACCTCTATTTTTAATTTGCTATTACTAACCTGGCATAAATAACTATTCTTGTTACCATTGTACAAAAGTATGTGGGAGTTGAGAACGGAAATGACAGCTTCTTGAGCAAAGAACAAGCTCTTTCCTCTATACTCCTCTATACATATGTATTTTATTAATATACTGACCTCCCCCCCAGATATCTGTATTAGTAACTTTTGATTCTGGCTAAATTTTGAATAGGCAAATTAGTTTTCTTTCTCTAAGTATTTCTCTGGATCAATACTATCAAGCAAAAGTGAGTTTTAAGGAGCTCATAGATAAATCTTCATGCTTTTCTCTCACACTACCATCAGATTAAGGTGCAACTTCCCCTTAGATGGCACCAACTATAGTCTCTCTGTGTAAGTTTCCTTTCCTTCTGGCTCTTCCAATGTCAGCTGAACTCTGCTTTGAGATTAGGTGAATTTATGAACATCAGCTCTTGCTTTCACCACTTTTCCCACTGCTCTCAGGTCTGTTTTCTTCTCCTTTGTTTGTTTTTTAATGGAAAAAAATTCTAGAGTTAATTCCATGGTGTTTAGACACATTTTTTTTTAGCAACTCATGCAATAGAGAACTTACTATGTTGTGGATCAGCACAAATAGGCTTAACATGTATTTGAGGATTTTTTTGGTTAGAGTTACTGGTTTAAATTGGAGTTAAAGTTCTCATTTGAGTTTGATAGCCATTATAGTTTAGAATGTCCTGAAATCTTTGCCTGAAAACTAGTACTGACTGGACAATGCATTTAGAAAAAAGAAAAAAAATATTTATAGGAGTCATTAATTGTGGACATAAAGTTTTAAAAAATTTAGCAGGCATCTCTAATGATATGTTATAAAAATAAGTTAAAATAAAAATCTAATCTAACTAGTGTTTAATATTGATTCATTTTTTTGGTTACCTAATTTAGGGAACATAATTATGAAATAATTGTTTGAGAGAGCATTAATGTCTTAGTTACTTTTTCATTGCTAGGATAAAATACCCGAAATCCACAAGTTAAAGAAGGAAAGGTTTATTTTAGCTCAGTTTGTAGAGGTTTTGGTCAATAGTCAGTTGGCTTCAAGGCAGGGAGGCATGGCAAAGGAGAAAGAGCTCATGGCATGACGGGCAGGAAGCAAACAGGATCAAGCAGGAGGGGAGACATATATTATTCAAGGCCATGCCCAGTGACCCACCTCTTCCCACCAGGGTTCAACCCTCAGCATCACACCTAGCAATAAACCCATTGGGGTTTATTATAGTGGACTAATCCAGTACCACACACCCATGCTTCAGTATCCTCCCCAAAGCTCCACCTGTGAGCACATGAAGCTTTGGGGGGACATCTAGATTCAAGCCATAACAATTAGAAATTATATGTAGGTATTGTGCATGACATTGTAACTTATACCCTTTATTACCCTTTTATTTAATTTAAAAATATGCCAGCTAAAGTTGTGAGTAGATAATTTCCTGATATTTATGAAGTTGTTTGTTATTAGAAAACTTCTGACTATTGTGTTTCCCATTTGTATTAATAACAGGATTAAATCACATATATTATACCCATTACTCTTCTAGAATACTTCCTTTGGAATAGGCCCATGAGAGGCAGGGGACTCTATGAGCCTCATGATTCTGTTTTTAAAAGAAAACATTTTCTTAAATGTTAAACATTTTAACATTTTAAAAGAAACATTTTCTTATCAACAGATAAGGATGGAAATATCTGAAGTGTATCTCATTTAAATGATACATATAGAAGAAGATCTACCACAATTCTAGATTAAGATGGTTTATTATTTTCTTCCCATCAGCAACACTGCTGATGGGGAGCAATGACCTCAAGGTTTCTCCTTCCCATTATCTGCAGATATGTCACTTTCTCATTTTTTAATGAAGTGCTTAACATATCATATAAAACTATGACAAAGGATTTGCACTTGTTAAAAAATATATACATATTCATGAAATTTTGAAGAATAATTATATTTAAATTTTTCTGCAGTTTGTAGAAACTGCAGCATGAATGCTTATTTACTTGAAAGTGTAATATATTTCAATAAGATATAAATCCTCTCAATAGGCAGAAAACTGATGTTCATGTTTTCATCATTCTTCTTACTGTTCCTGGCCATTCATATCTTTGACAAAGCATGTGGCAGTTTAATTTTACTAGAAATAAATTATACATTGTGCAAATATTTTCTGAATATGGATAAATCAGAATCAGTGTTTATAAATATTTATGTTTAGTATGTTTGAGTAACTCTCAGGTTGTTTACATGAAAGTGGTCACTTAAATGATTATATGTTTGCAAAGTGTTTTCAAATATATAAAA
Source organism: Heterocephalus glaber (assembly GCF_000247695.1). The sequence continues at coordinate 7,932,166 of NW_004624810.1, read as the reverse complement.
ATTGTTAGATTAATTATAGTGCAAAAATGAATTTTAAGTCTTCAAATTAGTATTTATTCAAAAAATATAGTCATATTAGTACATTATGCAAAGCATCTATACCAAACGTAAATTACTATAGAAAGACACTGAATTGTGTTTGTGGCAGGAAAACAGTGGCAAAGAGCAAACTCCAGAGCCAGACTGAAATCTTATGCCTCATTTTCTGGTCTATATCTCAGTTTCTCCATCTGTAAAATGGGGATCAATAATAGTACTTATTATACAATATTGTTGAGAAGATGAATTATATTACTTGAGAGTAGGAAGGCACATTTTCAAATGCATTGAATATTCTGAAGATTATAATATCTGAATAATCTACAATTAATACTATTAGGGAAGTCAGTAATTTGATGAAGTGTTTTTTTTTTACTATCTATCTATCTATCTATCTATCTATCTATCTGTAATGGAGATTGAACTCAGTACCTCGCGCTTTCCAGACACGCGCTATGCCACTGAACTAAATCCCGGCCCTACTGTCTTTTTAGAAATAGCTGTTAATGCAGAAGTTGTAAGAAAATTATCATTGTTACCTAATACGCTTACATGTTCATTTTTCCCTAAATTCCAGGTATTTCACTGCTATGTTTTTATGATTCAGTCATACCAGGAGCTAATCTTCCTTTTTTCCTTTTTGGTTGTGATTGTTTAGTATACAAAATGCTATATATAAAGTACAATGTAGATAGCTTGATCAACTTTCTATAAAACATCAGCTTGACATATTGAAACTTTTCCAAAAGTAGTCTTTTTCCAAAATAAATAAATTTATTTAAAATACAATATATTTTAAATCACACCCTTGCAGAAAATTCAAGTGCTATAGAAAAGCATGAAGAATATATTAAAATATGCTCTTAACCTTACCTCAGAGATGCAGCCACCATAAATACTTTGATTTAGATTTTTCACACATTTTTCTGTTCTTAAATTGTATATACACAGATGTATAGAAATTTTATGTAATAGAATTGTGCTATATATCCTGTAAATTTTGCAGGTCATCACGCACATATGTACAGGCATTGTTTTTATTTGTTGGACAACATTTTTGCTTTTCTTTTTTATTTTATTAGTACATGTTGTAGTACATGAGAAGAATGTTTAATGTGCCAGTAGTAAATACATCACTCACCTTAATTTTATGTCAAAGTGGAGATGTTTATTCAGGAGATAGTTTTTTTCTTTTTCCTGTACTGGGGATCAAACTGAGGACCTTGTGCTTTTGAGGCAAGTGTGGCACCACAGAGCTAAATCCCTGGCCTCAGGAAATAGCTTTAATGGTAATTATACTTAACTTTTTTGAAGACATATTTCTAGATTTAGCATTTTAGAGTCCCTATGCAGTGTTTATGAACATTCAAAATATTTAACATAAGAGTTTTAAGCTTTTGTTTTTATGAAAGCAATTAGACTATATACAGAAAAACATGGATTTTTTTAGTTGAACCTTTGGAAACTTTTTTGAACATTTTGTTGAAATATATAGACCTATCATTATGTTAACTGTATGCTGTAGAACAGAATTCTAAGGCTAATCTTTACTGAACGTTATAATACCACATTTAGATACTGAATTATCTCATTATAAACAGCTTTACTTATAGCCAGATGACATTATAGTTTCTTAAAATAGTTCTGTAACAGGATTACAATAATTGACATATAGGTATGAATCTATTTAAAATGATATCATGGCCTTTTGGGGTGTTGTTCAGTACACTCCATTAAGAAGTGTTAGGAAGTTAAAGCAGTTAAATCTTGGCCATGGGCTGGTCTTGCTCCAGATTGCCAGATGGTCATAAGAGGGGCAGGGATGAATTGGTACATATGTATTTATTCTCTTGTAAATTTTTAATCAACACCAGTCGATTGATATTTTCCAGAAACTATTCTGAGGAGAGGTGAATGACTATTACAGGAAAATTTATTCAAGTATACCTTAGTAACAATTTTAAAGAACATTTATAATAAAAGTGATCTACACATATTTTTTCAAACTCCTTACTGTGCTGTTGCTCACAAATTTGTATGTTTACAACACTAGTGAGTGACCATAAATCCTTTTCTGATTAAATATTCATTCAATCAACAAATTTTACAAAGCACTTTTATTAGTGCACACTTAAATTTATATGTACATTAATTGATCTTTTTCTTTATCATTTTCTCCATCACTTTTAAACGTAAAAAAGCCTTTTTCTCACAGGCTTCAGGTAAATATTCATATGTATTATCTTCTAAAGTTTTGATACTTACATTTAACTATCTCATCCCATGAAATATGTTTTGAAATATGTGTATAATTGGGTAATGATGCAACCCAAATGATGTTAAAAAATGTAAAGATTAATGCACACTGTCTGGTGTAGAGAACTGTGCCAGGCTTGTAAGTGGTATATAATGCATTTTCTGAATTCACCTTTCCCATTTCCCATAGCCAACTACGGAATACACTTGATCAGGGTCCCAGAAAACAAAAAGCTAACCTTAGAAGGATCCAGTCTCTGATGACAAGGCATTTACTATAAACCAAAGAAAAAGACATGCAGGCAAATCACAATACTATAACCTTGACTGGTGGGACGGGAGGACGGATAAACCTTCAAAGGGAGCAATTCTTATGATGCTGCCTGAGAAGTGAGTTGAAGTGTATGAAATGAACAAGAAATAAATGACTTTACAGAAAGAATGTACCTGAGATAGTCTGGTGTGTTCAGGGACTTCTGAGAAGCACAGCAGGGCTCTGAAATGGATGCTAGAAGGTATGAAAGCCCTAGCAGGTCATGCTGAAGATTTTGGTCGAGTACTTCTAATGTACATTAATGTTCTAGTAGCATTATTCAGGGCTTTTTCTCAGTGCTTGAGATTAAACCCAAGGTCTTTCTCAATGCTAGACAAATGCTCCATCCCTTAACTATGTCCCAACCCTATTCAAAGCTTTTGATTCTTATATATCTAGCATAATTTTTACAGTATGTATAAAACTTCTCTTAGGCAATTTTGTACCTGAATTATGAACAGTCCACAATATTCCAAGTTAGCAAAATCCATTGAATTATTTAATTTCTGATCTGGTTAGCTCATGTGGGTTAGAAAAAATTGCTGGGTTTCTGTATTGAAATATGAATCAGTTTTACTTAAATATTTGGAAAGACTTTGTACCATATTCATGGAATAACAATATTGCTTTGGAATTTGGGACTATGCTGTACCAATTCTCTTTGTCCTTAAACAGAAAAGTCTAAAGAAAAAACTATACCAAAATCTTTTTTTTTTCACACACAGCCTTTACAAACATATTTGATATCCTATTCGTCCAACTGCAGACCTTATCAACAACGCTAGTCTTCCAAGGTATCAATTGGTGTATCTGAATGCTGTATACCATATTTAATTTACTCCCATTTATAGATGGAGTATAGAAGGTAAGATAAAATATAGTAAATGTTTACATTAAAATTTTTATTACAGTAAAAAGCACATTGTGATTAATCCACTTCAAAATACTCCTCTTTGCTTCAAACACACTTATCCTATTGTTCTTGCCATTTTGTGAAGAAGTGTCTTCATGAGTGTCTTTTAAAAAAATTAGTATATGTTTGCTATGCAAAACAGATACATTCATTCTGGACAATTAGTATGTATACATATCACAACATTGTCCTTCTTTGTTGCCTGTTCTCTCCTTTCCCTTCTTTCTCTCTTAATCCCTAGAGCCCCTTCCCATCTCCACAAAGCTCAACTCCCTGTTTCCAATCACTTATCTGTTATTTCTTCTTTAAATTATTTATATTTTGGGTTTCTTATATAAGAAATAATGTTATATTTAATGTTTTGTGTTTGATTTATTTGACTTAGTATTATGGTCTAAAGATCCATCCATTTTCCTACAAATGACTCACATTCATCCTTCCTTATGGCCGAGCAATACTCCTTTGGGTATATATACCACATTTTCTTTGTCCATTCATCTCTTGGTGGGCATATAGGCTATTTCCAAGATTTAGCTATGACATAAACAGGTATGCATGAATGTCTTTTATTGTGTGTTGTGGCTACCTCAATGTCCCAAATCTATTCAAGACATTGAGCTTTTATAGTTATTTTGACTTTGGGAGAGAAGAACCAGAAGTCTTATTATGCCTATTATATAGGGTTTAGATATAAAATGTCACTCAAAATTATCATATGTGTGGAAGATGATTGGTTCATGGGGATGCTAAACTCATTAGTGGATTTACTCACTGGTGTGTTTACTAGCTGAATGTGCTGTTAGGAAATGGGGACTGGTTGGAGATGAATCACTGAGCATGACCTGGAAAGGTGTCTTATTTTCCCTGGCTCCTCCCTTCTCTCTCTGCTTCTTGGCTGCCATGGGTTGAATACCTCCCTTCTGTCTTAGAGTCTGCAGACTATGGACTAAAATTTCAGAAGCTGTGTGCCCAAATTAACCTCTCCTCTAAATTGTGGATGTCAGCTTTTTTGTCCCATTAATAGGAAGATGGCTAAGACAGCACCAGTTGCAGCGAGTAAAGTGGATGAGGACACACTATAATGTTTTTATGAGCCTGCTTTTCCATTGGATGGGACTTGGTACCCACATTCACTGGGGTTTTGATCATACCTTGAAAAGACACTTGCAAGAGTCCCGAACTGTTTCAGAAAATGGCAAGAACTGGGGTTACCTGTGCTAGAAGTGAGCATAAGGGAGTATTTTGAGGTGGATTAATGGCAATATGTCTTACTATAATACACACATTCCTTATTTAATGATCAAGTTCCATACCTAAGACTATGTAGTTCAATGAATTAGTCACTACATGAGGAATTGTATATAGTATGTACATTACAATATTTAGAACAAAGAAATGGTCAGAGGAAACTTCCACTTGATACTTTGTGTTTATTTGCATAACTCTTACATGTAGTACTGTAATGTATAACAGAAGATAAAACTATAGTACTATAATATAGAATACAATCAGCAGAAATTACAGTATGGTATAAACAAGGTGTACTGTACAAAAAAAGACATCAAGGCTCTATAAAAAAGATATAAAGAATTATACAAAAAAAGACTGGTTGTGAGTCTGAGCAGTGGTTCATAAGTCTGAACAGTTCACCTCAGGCATAAATCTGAACAGTTGCTAAAGAGCTAGGTCTTTTAATGAGAATATCTGTACCATTTTTATGTGAATATATACTATATTTTCTGATCAGCTCTTGTTTTTATAGACACAGTCTCTGAAGATTGACTACTTTCACAGTTACCTCAAAAGAACACAATTCATTGTTCTTTTGAATCTTTAGAGAATGAAGCCGGTCATTCCTTTTCCTCATCAAATTTTCGTAGATTGGTTTCTTGGTCTCTGAAGATATTCTTAGGGAGATAGCTTTGACTTTCAGGTAGGCATAGCTGCTAAAGTGTTAGGATGGAGGAAATGAGAGAATTTGAATGTTGAGGAGCTTCAAAGTGCAGAGGGTAGAGGGGGATTAAAGCTAACGGACTTAGGGAAGAAGTTTGGAAGAAAAAACTACATTGAAGCAGCAGGGAAGAATAGTTCTAGGGATAAAATTACTGCTGTTATTAGTACCTGCTTCAATGCAGCCATTTTTCTCCCTTGGAGGAAAAAGTCTAGAAGAATGTAAAACTAAATGATCTACAACAGAGTTTTGTATTATTATGGGCCACCTCTGAAAAGAGCCTAATATAAAGTGAGAGAAAAATTATTTCATTTCTTATATGTTGATAGAATGATGGTCAGGTAATCAAGCAGGCTACCATCAGTGGTGTAGGTAGCCACCTGAGCACTGGGCAAGATTTCTGCCCATTCTTGTGCTTATAAAGACTGGATTCAATAATTTTGGAGTGTAATAAATAGAACATGTGTTTGGTCAGGCGGAGTGTGCCCCAAAGGTGGGCCACTGGAGTGCTATAGGGGCCTGTAGGTGTTTGAAAATGGTGGTCTACAATAATTAATGGTGATAAAGATGCAAATTGAACTTGTCTGACATGACAGATGTTAGAACATGATCCTATTGAACTCTTAAATAAATGAACTGAGATTAGAGATATATTCAAGCCATAAAACTTGGTGTGATCTACTGCTGACTTGTAACCTTGTGTAGATGAGGCCTTGAAATATTTGAGTTCCATACTAATGTTACCATTTTGGACAAATGTCAATTACATGTTTAAGTCAGCTATAAACAAACTGGATAAGTCAGACAAGGCTAATTTATTGAAAGGAGTGGTCCCCAAATATCTTTATATCATAGAATTCATAGAAGATGATGTATTTGTTTGGTACACAGGAGTAAACAGAGGAGATTCTAAAAGATATATTCATGGGGCTTGGTAAAAAATTATTTTCTTCATATTTGTATGAATTAGCTCTCCTGTCACTGTGATAATACTCAATACCAACAACTTAAAAGGAGCAGAGGCTTAATTTGGTGCATGGTTTCAGGACATTGAGTCCACAGTTGGCTTGTTCCAAGGCAGAAACCTCAGGGTGAAAGGGCGTAGAGGAACAAAGATGCTCAGGACATAGCAACTGGGCAGTAAATCAGAGGAACAATGAGACAGAGAAAGGGGGAAGGACTATATATGGTACCCAAGGCCATTCCTCTATGACTCATCCCAGAACCCAGGAATGTGCTTTATAGTTTGTGACTTGTTTATTAATCTAGTCAAGTTGATATTACAATTAATGGTTACAATATTATATGATTATCATAAGATAAAAGCACAGTATTTGAAAAGACATAAATTATTGTTTTCAACTGATATGTATTTTTCCCAAAATTTTAATGGACTTGATTTACTTTCAGTAAACTCATAATTTCTGATCCCAACGATAAGAACCTCTTCAAAACTTGTTACTTTGTATAAGAAAGTTTGTGTCAAAACTTTTGTTTTTTTCAGCAACTCAAAATCTCAGCAATTATACTGAATGCTACAGCTCTTTTTTACTGTCAAATGTAATGCTAAAATTTTTCGTGGTTAATTGAAATAGATTTCAATTTCCAATGTGGTTTTTTTAGATCAAAGATTTCAAAACAACAGTCAAGTTCTAATTGCAGAATGCATGTGGCTTTTATTAGTGTTTTTGTATGTCCCCAGCATCCCAAGAAGTGATAATTATCCAATATATGGGAAAGCAGAAATTAGCAGTCAGATTTGGAGCTATATTAGGCAGGTGTTCCCCCACCTTTCTACAAAGTGATCTTTGGGATATATTTCCTCATTCCTTGAGGAAATCAACTCTAGGCTTCTAGAGCAACACTGATGGTGATCTGGTTCACACCAGACTGCTAAAACAGATATACAGTTAAGAGATTACCTGGCTGGAAAACTCCTGGTGCCACACAGGAGCAGTATGTGTAGCATGGGTGGTTTCTTGGGTATATATCCATATATGGGTATGCTAGGGTGAGACTGACCCTAATTTCTGACTTTTCTCTGAGAAGTCCTAGAAAAAACTTATTAAGTCATCTAATGGAGAACTCCAGCCCCATGGCCCAAATAGATCACCATTTTCACATACATTTCCAAGCCACTGATTGTACATCAATGGACCACTATTCACTAATTGGGAAGCTCTGTTATAAATCTTATAGAGGACAGTAACATATAGTAACATACTATAACATAGTAATATTAACAGTAATCTCCAGTGACTGATTGAGGGATTTGTGGGTTCCCAAAAATACTTAACACAATTGAAGATTATAAGTATAGGTTTATAAGGGTCAAATCAGAATTTCTGGAAGCTCAATTGTTGTCCTTATGGTCCAAAAGACTAATGAATTCCATAATACAACTTAGCCAGAACTTGTGCTGAATATATCACAACTGGGCTACAGAACACCATTAATCTCAGAATTATAGAGTGAGTAAGATTCGTAACACAATGTACTGAGCCCTAAATGATTTCCTTGGCCATCGCCCTCAGCTTCCCAGCGGAACCCACGTTGTGCCAAGTGCAATTAATTCTGTGGAATTTGAAGTGGCATTTACCAAGTTTTCTGGGGTTGATTTTCATATATCCTAAGACCAGCCAAAGGGACAGTTGTGTAACATGATCTGCAAAACTTCTAAAAAAAGTAAAATATATAACTGGCTAACATAAAAACTAATTGTAGGAAATATATGATAGAATTTCCTAGTATTTCAAATACCCTGTATTTTCCCTCTTATGTGGACACAATGAGAGGAGATGTTCAGATATGAAGGTTATTATTTTTCTTAATATTTATTTTTATCACTGTATATTATTTATACAGAATAATGAGTTTCATTTTGGCATATTTATACATGCATGTAACATACTTCAATTTTTTTCTACTGTCTTTTACCCTTTTGCCCTTTTCATGCCCCTCTCTTTGATTCCCATCCTCTTCCTTTCTACTTTCATGTAGACTCATTTATTTATTGATTGGTATATTTCTTTATTGATTTATGTATTTATTTATTTTAATTCTACATATAGGAGAAGACATGCAATATTTTTCTCTCTCGAGTCTGGTTTATTTTGCTTAATATGTAGGCCTCCAGTTCAATCCATTTTCTTACAAATTACATAATTTTTTTCTTCTTTATAGCTAAATAATAATCCATTATATATATATCACATTTTCTTCATCTGTTCATCTTTTAATAGTCACTTAGGATGTTTTCTGTAGCTTAGCTGTTGTGAATTGTACCACAATAAATATGGATGTGCAGGTATCTCCATGTTATGCTCATATTAAGCTCTTTTTTTCCATGTATCCTCACCAGCATTTAAGGATTTTTGTATTCTTGAGGACAGCCATTTTGATTGGGATGAGAGAGAATCTCAATGTAGTTTTAATTTACATTTTCTTGATGGCTAAAGGTGTTGAATATTTTTTATGTAATTATTGGTCATTTGTATTTTTTTCTTTTGAGAAGTGTATGTTCAGTTCATTTGCCCATTTATTGATTAGATTACTTGATTTTAGCAATTTTTAATTCTTTGTATATTCTGACTATTGATCCTCTATCAGAAAAGTAGCTGGCAAAGATTTTCACCCATTTGGTGGGCTATCTCTTCACTCTGTTTTCTTTGCTGTGCATAAACTTTTAAATTCAATGTTATCCCACTTGTTGATTCTTGCTATATTTCTTGTGCTCCTGGAATCCCATTCAAGAAATTGTTGCCTGTGCCTATGTGTTAAAGTGTTTCCCTTATGTTTTCTTCTGGCAGTTTCAAAGATTCAGATCTTATCTTTAATCATTTGATTCACCTTAAATCTATTTTTGCACATTTCACGTGCATTTCATGTTCTTTCTTGTTCACTATTCTTGATATTTTGACTGTAACATTACATGGAAGGGGGATTCTTTTCTGGTCATGTTTCTTTGAGGTTCTCAATGCCTCCTGTATCTGGATGTTGTTATCTTTCTCAGGACTTGGGAAATTTTCTGTTATTATTTCACCGAATAGATTTTCTATACCTATAGTCTCTATTGCAGCTCTCTCTTCCATTCTAAAAACTCGTAAGTGCCAAATATCCTTCCTGTTTTGCTTATACTTTAATTTCTTATATTTTAAAAATTTCCATCTGATTGTGATAATTCATTTACCTCCTAATTTCCAATCCCTGAAATTCTATCTTCTGCTTGATCTAGTCTATGTGTGAGGCTTTCCACTGAGTTTTAATTTGATTTATTGAGCTTTTTCTTTCCAGGATTTCTGGGGTTTATTTCTCCTTTTTCTTCCAGGATCTTTACCTCTTTATTGAATTACTCTTTTATGTCCTGAATTGTCTTACTTATTTCACTGTTTACTTCTATCCTCCTTGAGTTTGTTGATCATGTGTATAATCATTCTTTTGAATCATCTGTCTGATATTTAATCTATTTCAAATCATTGGAATTAGTTATGGAAGTATTAACTTTTGAAGAAGTCATGTTGCCTTTCTTTTCATATTTTATAAGTTTCCTATATTGATATTTGTGTATCTATTGGGATGGAATTCTCTTATCCTTTTATGTGCAGGCCTTCTTAGGAGACAAGCTTTCTGAGCTATGGGGTATGAGTCTGTTGTGTAGTGTTGAGTTTAGTTCTAAGTGGATATTAAAAGAAGCCTTTGTCCATAATTAGTGCCAATTGACACAGTGTATACAAGGTCAGAGCCTGAGTGACTGACTTTCTCTTGCAAGAGTGAGTTCTTTTTGGCCGTTAGGACAATTGCACTTTTAACAACAGAGTATGTAGATACTTCTCTGTGGATGCTTTTCCAATTTTCATGAGCATGTCCTGGGCTGGAGTCTTCATAGTGAGGTGTCTACAAATGTGTTGTTTCATTCTTCTTTGCTTTGGGGGTAATGTTCATAAGCTGGAATTCAGTTCTCCTTTAGCCATGCATACTGGGGGCCAGTTCGATGGTTGAGGGCTTTTATTTCTCCAGGGTTGAGTGGGACCAGGTTATGGCTGAAGTAAGGTGCAGTTTCTCTTAGCTGGATTGAGGGTGTAGCTCTGGCACAGCAACCGTCCATCATGCCTGTTGTGCACGATTTGGTACCCAGCAGAGCTCAGAAGGGAGCCAGCAACAGTCTCCACATACAAACAAACCAGAGCTAGCAGCACAGCAAAAATCAAATTAAAAACCATAACTACAACATGCATAACCATAAGAAAAGAATTGGGAAGAGAGAGTATACAAGATACTAAAAAGTTAAGATTAATAAAACAAAGCTTAACAAAACAAAAAGAAAAAAGAAAGAAAGCAGAGTGTAAAAAATGAGAAAAAGATGTAATAAATGAAGAAAATGGGAAAGAAGAACAAAGAAAGAGTGAAAATCCAATTGAAGAGAGAAATAACAACAGTAGAAGTAAATTTAAAATATGGAAAAATATGAAAAACAAAAAAAAGGGAAAACAAGGCAATATAGATGATAGAAAAAGGAGAGCTAGAGATAAAGGGGAAAGAAAAATGCCACAACAAAAAACAAAAGCTAAAATAAAATACTAGTCAGAATTTTTCCTGGTTAAGGAATTTGAGTTGGAAAGGTGGAGACCTCCAGATATAAATAGACAATAGGAAGCTGCTACAGTCTAGTTTTTCCTAACTTGCATCAAACTTATTGGGGCAGTTTGCACCCTGCTTTGCATGTTTCTCTCTGGGCAGACTGAGAAAGAATTGACCCCCTAAGATGCAGTTCCTGGACAGGCTTTTGTATGCACATCCCAGGGGCACAGCAGTGACTGACTGGCAGTAGGTGGCTGCACCTGGAATCCAGTCTCAGTGGCATCTGGAATGGGCAGGAGGGCCGCACATTTGTTATACCTGTTCAGTCTGAGTGACCAGCAGCATGGTAAATAAAGTGATCAACACAAACCCTTTTCACTGTTCTTGGCTTGACAGCCTACGAACTACGTATTGTGGGAATTCAACTTATCCTAAGGTTCTTGGCCTGCATTCTGGTCAGCTAAGCTTGTGTTTAGACTGCAGCATGCCCTCTTCAGTGTCTGTAACTTGGTGGCTTGTGCTTTGCCCCAGCTGGGCATATAATTAGCCCTGATGAATTTTGAGATCACATCCATAGGAAGTGGCAGATGGCTAAGCAGTAGTAACACAGTCACTGTCCCTGAGAGGCCTCATAGGGTAAGAAGGGGGAGAGCAATGAAGCCATTGTGTTCTGTAGTGGGAAGATGGTCATGAGGACAAAGTCCTCTGTCTTCATTCTTTGCAAATCTACACTGTTCTCAAGCATACTGCTTTTGCTTCTAGTTATTGAGGGCATGGCCACCTGCACTTTCCCTTCCTCCCTCCATCATGACCTGCCTGGCTCACTGTTCAAATGTTCTGGCAGGTCATTGTTTCACACTCCTCTCAACGGAGGGAGGGTGTCTTTCATGGTTTTTTGCCTCATGCATACAGCTGGACATCTACTGGAGCCCTAATTGTGAGCCCTAGAGGGAATCAGTCTCTAATAATAGAACCCCTCTTAAGATAGCTTCTGGTTATAGCCCTCTGAGAGTTTGCTCAGTGCAATCTCAGGTTGTTGTGTGGTACAGTGAATTTAAGATCTAATTCCCAAGTGAGGGTAAAAGCTTATATCGATGAAAGCTTTCCCTTACAGATAGGACCACTGACCAGTGTGCAATATAGGGTGTGGCTTGAATTGACAGCTTAACTTATGCTTGCAACTTTGAGTTACCTGTCCCCAGCCTGGGAGCTGAGGTTGAAGTTGAATTGCTCCATACCTGTCTCTGAATTGCTTTTCCAAATTTCCAGGTTGTTTAGGTTCCCTTTCACTTCTCTATTGGTTTCCAAAACTCTTCTTCACTTTGCTGAGTAGGATACACTTACTCCTTTGTTGAGCTGGCTTTTCTCAATTGCAAAGTTATACAACGGTTACTTCCATTCTTCCATTTTCTAGAGGAATCTTCTCTCTCAGAAGTTCAATACATAGATTTCACTGTTTGATTATTAAAATGGAGACCTCATCAAGATGAATTTAGATGCAGGAGATTATGTTAAAAGTGCATTAGTCTTTCCATGAACTTGGTTCCTCAATCCCTGCAGACATAAAAATGAATTTATTGTCCTGTGTGTGTGTGTGTGTGTGGGTGTGTGTGTGTGTGTGTGTATGTTTGAGAGGGTGGTTCTGGGATTGAAAGCCGGGTCTTTCATATGTTAGGCAAGTGTTTTCAAATGTCTTATCTGAATCTGAATGTAGTCAGAAGATTCTTCTGGTAACTGCAAGGTTTTAATATCACTACTCTATGAAGTTGGCTTATGTTCTAGAGCTGAGGCATATTCTGCTTCCTTGATACTCTGAACTTTCTGGGTTAATTGAAAATTATCATTATCATGGAATCAGGAACTGACATACTATAAAAATGAGTGCTAGTAAGAGATTAATTAAAAGACAGAGAGCTATTTCAGAAATATTAAGTCAAGAGGCAACGTACTTCCTGAACTATCAAAACAGTGCTAGAATCAGTTCACATAGGACAAGCTATTGAGAAATGTCTACAAATCTCTGTGTTTTGGGAAACTAGAGGTCCACTCTTCTTAAGATCAATTCCTTATCATTTCACACTTTATGGGCATTAGTCATGCAGGAACCATTAAAAGGCACCTGTGATTTTGCAACTATAGTATATATATCTTTGTATGTCCCTAAAGTAGAAGGATCAAAGGATTGCCTCTCTCTAAGGTCCTTCCTTTGCCCTTCTCTCTACCACAGCAGTAGGCACTGGTAGATACCACCTGAGAATGTACTGAGTTTTTACTCTTTTTTAAAAATTAATTCTATTGGTACATTTTAGGTATACAGTATAATGACATTCATCATTGGAAATTTGCACCTTTACATAATCTCTCTTGGTTCTTATTTTTCCCCCATTCCCCTGCCCTCTCTTCAATCCCTCCACCCTTCCCTATTTACAAAGATGTCATTTCCATTTTTTCCTTTTCTCATATTAATTCCATTCCCTTCTTTCCTTTCCCCAGTCCCTCCCACTTCCCCTTCCCCTTTGGACCTTTTCTTCCTACTTCACATTACCTATTATACCTTTTGATCCTTATTTGCACTTTTCAATTTCTCACACCAGAGAAACTATTTGGTATTTACACAACCTGCTGGAAGAGAGGTTAGGTAGAACTCTTGAAGACATTGGTGTAGGAAAAGATTTCATGAACAAAGACCTCAGTTGCACATGAACTAGCACAAAGAATCAACAAGGGGGATCTCTTCTTATTAAAAAGCTTCTGCACAGCAAGGGAAATCACCAACAGTGTGAAGAGACAACCCACAATGTGGGAAAAAATTTTTACCAGCTGTTCCTCAGATATAGGTCTGCTGTCTAGAATATATAAAGAATTTCAAAAAATCAGACCTCCCAAGTTTTTGCTCTTTATTGTCAAGAGTTTGTTATTTTGAGACTTCTCTAATGTTCCCGTGATTTGAGAGCCAGCTCTTTTTGCTTACTGGAGAAGTGTTCTAATTTGCTTTTTTCCAAATCAAACTTAGGATGAATGGTTTCAGTTTTTATTAACTTGAGATTGTAGCCTTGATAATTGTGTATTTTGTCATATAATTATACTGATGTAAAGTTATGTTGTTACATTTAAAATTCTGCATGAAATGCCTCATATCATTTTTAGAAACTTAAGAAAGGATAGTATAATATTATGAATGTCTTTCTTCCAAAAACAGTTTCTAACCACAATGCAATCTCCCTTGATAAAGGAATTCAGGGTAAAGGGCTTCTCATCATTGTAATTTCATATCAAATATTTCTCCTTGTGAGCTCTTTTAACATTTAAGATAAAAATAATTGTGCCTTCTACTGTGGTCCATGTCTGCCTGTTTCTGTCGTAATATTTAATATTTACTATACCAAACTGCAGTTGTTTGTATGATTTGTGTTCTCATTAGATTGTGAACTCCTAATGGGCAATATCTTATTTTTCTTGGTATTCCCAGGGTCTAGCACCCAGACAGGAATAATAAGAGCTTAATGGGTGGAAGAAAGAATGAAATAATTAATCTGTTATGAGCCCTAGTGGAAAAATTTTAGCCACCTATCTTCTAAAGAACTTTAGCATTATCAAGGGGCTATGGTTTGAATGTTCCTTCTGAAACCCATGTTGAAATTTCATTGCTGTTGTTGTAGTGTCAGGAGGTGGAATCTTTAAGAATGATTAAGTCATGAAGGCTCAGTATTAATTTATGAATTAATGCCATTATCAGGGAGAGGTGGGTCCCTGATAAAAATGATGAGTTTGGCCTGATTTTTCTCTCTGTCTTGTCTGGCTTGCTTGCTTTTCTGCCATGTTGTGACAGTATGGAGCCTCTCACCAGATACTATGCTTTGACTGTGGGCTTCCCAGACTCCAGATTTATTTTTTTATAATTTATCCAGTCTATTCCATTGTGTCATGGCAGCAGAAAATGGGTTAAAACACAGGTGTGAAGCCTAAGAATATTTTTTTTGATGGATCAGTATGTTGTTCATGTAAACTTAAATACAAAGAAAGATATTAGATGCTGAACATTTTTCTTTTCCTTCAACCTTCTACTTGAAAGACTGCAATTCTTATATCTTATTTTGGTGGTTAAGTTAGATTTAGAACCTTGAATGATTCTCTGATATGCAAATCAATTTCTAAGTATACTGTCATTATTGTATTTAAATAAGAGATAATGGGAGAATGGATCTTGAGATTTGATAGATTTTATTTCTAATATAAAATATATTAAAAGCTACTAATATCTGCTTTTATGTAATTTGGTAAAAATTATTTCCTGAAGGAGATACTAAAAAGGTTTTTAAAAAGTTTATACTTATTTTTTTGAAAAACTATGCCAAAGCTATACTACTTTTTAATAATTCTAAGAAATTATTCAGAATCTAAATTTAAAATTAGAAAAGAATTTGGATTTTTCTTCTCTCTCTTACTCTGTTATTTTATGTAAGATCTCTGAAAGGTATCTAAATTTTTAAAAGAAATTGCAAAATAGGGGCCGGGGTTTAGCTCAGTGGTTCCGCTGCCTGTCTGGCAAGCGCAAGGTCCAAAGTTCGATCCCTGGTACCAAAAAAAAAAGGGCTGGGGATTTAGCTCAGTGGTTTCGCCTCCTGCTGTGCAATCACAAGGACCCGAGTTCGATCCCCCGTACCAAAAAACAAAAAAACAAAAACAAAACAACAAAAAAAGAAATTGATTGCAAAATAGTAAGGGTTGACCACCAATTCTAGTTATGATATAGTCTAATGCCTTGTATTTGTTTAGTTAAAAATATTAGTCCTAAAAGACTTCATGTTTCCTTTTGTTGCATTATTTATTAACTTATTTTCCATTTGGTTGGGATCATATTTATTGAATCATTCAGATCACAGATTATGAAACTAAAAGCATCTGTAAATGCAAACAAGACACTCGATAATTTAAAAAGGAGAAATCTTGATCTTCAGAGTGCTTTCAAAGACATTTTTAAAATAAGATAACTAGGTTTTAGTGCAGATAGGTGAAAGTCATTTACTACTATTGCTTATTTTAATTTCATGTATTAGTCACTTTCCTGCTACTGGGACAAAATACCTGGAACCCACAGTTTAAAAGAAGAAAGGCTTATTTTGGTTTCAAAGGATTTAGTTTGTGGTTGGCTGGCTCCAAGGAAGAAATGGCATGGTGGAAGGCTTATGTAGAGGAAAGCTGCTTAAGTCATGGAAGCCAGGAAGCAGAAAGAGAAGAGAAGAGCCATGGACAAGAATATACTGTTCCAGGTCATATCCTCAGTGACCCACCTCTTTGTACCAGGCTCTATACCCTAGCAACACGATTAGTTACAAATTCATCAATGAATTAATCTATAGAGGAGTATGGTGCCCCTGTGAGCTAAATCACCTTTCAAAAGCCCTGCCTCTGAATACATGAGACTTTAGGGGAACATTTTACATTTTATAACCTGAATTTCAGACTATATCTGGAAATTTATTTCTTTTTGGACTTTTTGCTAATATGAAAATGAAATCACTGTGGTAGAATCTGGAATCTTTTTTCCTCATCATGATTTATTGTAGGTTCCATATGGTAAGTTCAAATATCTTCTATGTTCTGATTTACTTGGAAGAAACACCTGCCTTTCTTTCAGTGTACATAGAATCCACAGAGTGGGTTTCATTGGCTTTGGTAAGTTCATGTGCCATTTCTGAGCCAAACTCAGAAATTTTTCACCAGGGCAGTCGGCTAGATCACTTAGCCAGACCCAAGTTACATGTCTCATTCCTAGAACTGGTAGTTTACTGACTTCTACAAAAAGTATATAGATTCATAGAAAAGCAGTTATAATCATCCATGGAAAGACCAAAGTCAGAATTTTCTCGGATGACCAAGAGGGGCAATAGACATTAGAGAGAAAATATAATGAATATAATCATTGTTGCAAATAAAGTGGATAAACTCATAAATAAAACAGTATTGTAGTTCAGTAAATGTTTAAAGTCAAAAGAAAGTGTAGAAAATATACTTTAAGAAATATTCATTTGAAAGTTCTATATAGAGTTAGCTTTCAAATGGGAGGGAGACTTAATTGGTGTATTACGTGCTTAAGTATCTTATTAACTCTTGACATAAGTAGTATTGTATATTGTTTTTCTTTTACAGACGACAAGTTCAAGTCCAGAGAAGTAAGGTAATTTAGCAACAATGGTGGTTGGTATTTATTAATACTTTCTGTATGTTAGAAACTCTAATAAGGATTTTTTTTGGATATAGGTATATAATATTTATTAATCATCAACAGTATTTTAATGATAAAGAAATGAAGAAATAGGGAGGTCGCGTAATTCAGCCAGGGTGGCATTTTAATTAGCAGCCTTGTGATTTGAACTTGGAGAGATTGAGTCATAAACCATGGATCCAATCTAAACACCAAACAGTTCTTTTGAGTGACTTACTCAAGGTTATATGGCCAGTATATGATGTAAGTTGCTGGAATCCTTGTTCTGACTTGTCTATCTGACAAGCCTATGATCATTTTCTGTTATTGTTCCTTGTAAAATTTAGATAGAAATTAAATAAGAGGTAGAATATTTAAGTATTGTAATGCTTAGAGCAAACCAATGTTCTCAAAGCCAACTATCCTCAAACGAGATCATACAACTGGAAAGGCAGGAATATATCTTATTCAGTGATTTGTTATTAATTTCCATTTCCCATATTGATGAACCAGAGTTTCCTTTCCATATATTCTTTTTCACGTATTTATAGAAAAGCTGCCACAATTCCAGATAAGTTTTTTTCTGGTTTCTATCAGAATTTGACACAGCCATATTTCCCTTAGTCTGAATTCTTTGATTCCAAGCCTTTAGCCTTGGGCTCTCTATACATTCTTGCAGGAATCACTAGGTAATTCAATAAACCAACATATAACAGGATTCATGAAATATCTGCCTGCTAGAATATTAGTATTTTCAACATTGTCTTAGCTCTCATTTATTGAAAGGAAAAGACTCTAATTCAAACATGGTGAGAATAATTCTATGGTATAAGGCAGTGGTGGTGAACACATGTCACAGTGGGCTGTTTGTATCATTGGAAGCTCTAAGAGGTTCATCTTCACTCTATAAGGTCTCCCTCAGTGAAACTACCAGGGGATTACACTGGATTTCACAGGGATATTCTCGAGTCCTTTTATAGATTTTAAAAAACCTGAATATTAGTAGTAAGCTTCCTTTACTTCTATTCAAATCAACAACAAAAAAATAGCTTGAGAGATTTATAAAATGAGAAGTTAGAAAATGTTAGTGGTTAAAAGATGGCTTATCTAAGCAAGTACTTAGTATACTGAAATTATTCCATACTTAATTGTGTAATAATTCTATATGTAACTTTTGTTAATGAGAATATGGAACAACTTACTGCTGGGCCACATTTTTTGAAAATTAAAATACTGATATTTTCATTTTATAATTTCATTTCTTTTTTCAGTCATTGGTTTTTTGAATAGATATAGCAACTCAAGTTTAGATGATGCCAAGTCAATTCATAAGATAACTGTTTCTAATTTTAAAGTCTTTACAATCTAGTAGAGTATAGGACACACACATCAAAAATTAAATTATAGTAGAAGAGAGGTATAAAATTTCAGCAATTGTAGCTTAAATACAAAGGAACCAACAAAATCTTTATTGTTCTTCTCTGGGGTTTCTCAGAGTCCTGTCAGAGATTGCTTTCAGAGGTGGAGGGTAGGAAAGGTAGGAATGGAATTAGCCTGCCAGGTGAAAACCCTTCTTATACTTTAGCCATAGGAGCTGCACTTTCATCTACTGTATATAAGATTTGATTTGAACAAAGAATTTCAGGATTACAAAGGTGTAAGACTCACTGACCTAATATAATTCCTAATATTTTATAGATGAGATAGTTGCTTGAAGTCAGCATTTATTACAGGGCTAGCTTGAAACTGATTCTATTAATGTCCTAGTATTGTTCTACTATGCTATTTGTGAATGCTAGCATTTGAATATCAGCCGTGAAATGTTTTGTAGAATTAGATTTTATTTTTAACATGCTTTATATAAATATGATAGGTGTTAAAATGTATTGCACTCTTTTTCATCTAAATAATTAGCATATAAATTTTCACTATCCTTTCCAGTCTCCTATGTATAAAAAGTATCTTAATTACTTAGACACAATATGTGGCAACCACAACTTAAAGGAGTAAAGGTTTATTTTGGCTCACAGTTTGTAGAGATTTCAGTCCATAGTCAGCTGCTCTCAGTCATTGCTGCATGGCACAGGGGCATGGCAGAGGAGAATTGCTCATGACATGCCAGGCAGAAAGAAGAGAGAATGAGATTAAGGAGGGGGGAGGGAGTTATACCATAGCAGGCCACGAGTGACCCACCTCTTCCAACACACTTCGCTTGCCTACATCACATTTAGCTATAAAATCATCAGTGGACTAATCCACTGATAAATATCAAGCCCAAATGATCCAATCACTTCCGAAAGCCCCTCCTATGAATGCATGAGGCTTTGGGGGTACTTCTATATACAAACCATAATAATAAGGAATTTTCATATAATTTTAATTATATATATATTTGCTTTCTGTTTCTTAACTTATGATAAGTATTTCTTCATTCTATCAAAACCTTTGCATTTGTACATTTTCATTGTACAATGTCTCATTGGTTGGCACAGCATACTTTAATTTTTTACATTCTATCGGACATTGAGGATTTCTTTGCAATTGTGTTTCATTCATAGATCTTTTCTCTTTTAGATTAATTTAAAAAATAAATGGTGAAGAGTGAGCTTAATATATTAAAAAGATATCAAGAAACTTTAATCTTTATATATTGTTTTCTGAAAGTGTTGTATACATATCTATTTACCATTGCCTCTGACCTGTAGATATTCATCAATCTTTTGAAGTTTTGTTAATTTCTTTAGGTATCACTGTACTGATGTTTTGATATTATGTTTTGATTATTAATGAAGATTGTTATTGTTATCATTATATTTATGTATGGATTATCCTTTGGGTGAATGGTTCAATAGTCTTTTTTATTTGTGGTTCTCTTAATTTGTGAGAAGTCTTTAAATGTATTATTTCACTATGGTTATGTTCATAGTCACCGTATGATATTTTTGGCCAGTCACTTTCACATGTGAAACTCAATTTCTCACTATTAATGTTTTTATAAACTGGGCTTTAACAGTGAAATATTTCTTTTTCCTTGTTAGAACCTGTCCTATTTTGATGAAAATGAGAGTATAATTTTAATGAAAGATTTAGTTATATATTCTAATAAATACAGACTATTAACTTTTGCAAGAAGAATTTTGGCAACTAGCAACAGAATTTGAAGAACTTACATGTTTTCAGCCCTGCTATACCACTTCCCACATATAATACCTCATCTTCATAGCTAGCTTTATGCTATTTTTACTAGCAATTTTTAAAAAACAAATTCAGAATGATGACAGTTATAATCTTATACTTTCGTCATTTATAGTTTTGCTTCACAAATTACCAAAATTAATTAAAAAATTATTCCAAAATCCCTGAAAGAATGGTTTATCTAAACATAATAGAGAGAGGAAAAAGTAGGAAATCAAATAGGTCTATATAGATAATTCTTAAGTTATGTTAAAATTGGTAAAGTTGGGAAAGATTCTTCATTTGGTAATAGTCTTTTTTGATAAACAAACAATGGAAAAACAAATAAGCACCCTCTTTTCCTTTTTGTCTTCTCCTAATCCTACAAAACAAAAAAGAGGAGGATTTAAGAAATTGACACTAGTGCAAATACTATCCCATTGGCATTTTAGAAGTACTAGAAATATCAAATCTCATTGGAGCATGTTCAAAACCATATATGCTTGCTACTGCAACTGCTACAGTGAAATAATTTTTTTGAGGTTAGTGACCCCTAACCTGAATTTCTTATCAGCTGCTTCCATGAAATGAAGTTAAAGTCTTTTCCATTGCTGTGAGGTTAATAGCATTTTCAGATTCTAATCTAGTCTGTGGAAAATTGTCTTTTTAAAAAATTAATCAATAATACTCATTTTTGCACCAGTATGTCAGGCAAGGCAAAGTATACCACACAAGGCATTTCTGTCGCTAACTGTACTATAAGTATACATTCCTACATAACAAAAGTCAATAAACTTGCTATGCTTGCAGCATTGCCATTTGTTTGTGATTTTAATTCAGTCACATATTAAACACAGCCTAGAAGATTTGCTGGGCAAGGACATTAAATTCTCCTGAAGTAAATATTTTCAGAAAAAGTCTCAAATACATTTTCATGTCTGAATCCTGACTTTTTATCCTTAGAGATACTGCAATAATGCTCTCTGATGACAATTTATGTTTGGTGCCATGAAATAAATAACCAATTCACCTATTTATTTCCAAAATGGTCTGGAGGTCACATCAAATCAGATCTATTTGAGTAAGAAATGAGAGAGTTGTTTGGAAAATTGAATTAGATAATCATAGAAAAGCATAAAGTTTTATTGCAGAACCGTAGTAGATACTAGCAGTAATGAACTTTGTTAGTTATTGTTACTTTAATTACATCAAAGAGTAATATAAATTATACTTGGGACTCCAGATAGGGCAATATTAAGCATAAACTTTTTTGCCATTAATCCCACCATGCTATACTGGCAATAAATGCAAATGTTTCTTTTTAAAAGAGAAGCAATTTGGCCAGAAATGGACTAAATGTTTAATATAATTACTCTTGAAAGAGACTATTCATTATACCGGCCATGGACTAGCATTTCTAGTTCAATTCAATTGAACCCTTAATATGGGTCAGAAATGATACTTTAGATATCACTGTATCCCAGAAAGAAACAAAATATAACCATTACTTCCTGTCTTAAAGGAACTGTAATGAACTATGGGAGACAGAAATAGAAATTAATTATACTATAATGTGGTAATGTAATCATACAATATGTGAGTTATTTAAGGGGACAGAATGATTATTATTGGCAAGATCAGGAAAGGCTGCTTGGAGCAGTATTTGAAAGATGTAAGTCAGGAAGCATGTTGCCAAGAAAGGGTAAATTTTTGCAAAAGCTTGGGAACTGGAATAAGCATGGTGTTTAGGAAAAATTAAGGTAGCTTCAGTGGTACATGTGAGATGAAGATAAATTAAGAGAGATAAAACTGGACTATTAAACACAGGCTTGATTTTGCAAGTTTCTGACTGTGTTATGTAGTTTGAAGATCATTTCAATTTCAATGGGGAACCACTGAAGGGTTTGAAGCACGAGTTAGAGCTCATTGATCATCCTTAAATTGTATAATGAAGACTCTTAATTCCAAAATGTGAAGAAGGGATTGTGGGGGGTATGTGTGTGTGTGTGCAGGAATGGGTTTGTAGTTACTTTACTGTATTCTTTTGAAGAAATGTGTAAAGTCAAAAGTGATGACAATTCCTATTTAATAAAGGATCATTGATCAATGATTTCAGGCAATGACAGTGTTTATTTTTATCTTTGCATGGAGAATTTCTAATGAGCTCTCACTGGTAAGATGACTTCATACTTTGGTGCTATTTTCTTATTCTAAAAGATTATATCAATGTCAATTTAAGGATACACTCTATTACATTAATGATAATTATACACACAGAGCAATGTATAATACATTTATAAATTTGTGAGAGAGGCAAATATTATAGAACAGTTTGATCAGTCTGATTTTCTGGTTTGTGATTGAACATAACTTGGAGAGGAGGGATATTCTAAAGGTGGTGACTTAAAGGGTACAGGAGATTCAGCCTGAACCACTTCTGGCTTAGAAAGCCTTTGGGAGCCCAACTGTCTGTTAGAGTAGTCTGATGATCCCAAGGTTTGGATTTGACAAAGGTTTTCCATAGCATCTCTTAGGCTAGAACATTGATGCCATTCAAGTCTCCTCATTGTATTCTGGTATAGTTGTGTATCTCAGAGAGGGGCTGGGAACTGGTCCCAAATATAGAGAAGGTTAGACCTTTTTTTTGATCTTCCATGTCAAGTTGTTGTTGGTGTAAGTTGCACTGGCAGCTTGTGCGTTTTTAAGATAAAATGCTTTTTATTTTTATTACCACTTCCAAGGCTAGTTGTGGTTTTATGTTCCCAGTCACAGACAATGGTACTTTAAATACTTAAGTACACCAGACTTATTATATATAAGAACCTAAGGATATAGACAAATTAGTTCTAATAGATAAATGATTAAAATGGGTCTAAAAGTTGAGCGAAACTCAAGATTTTCTTAGGGTAGAAAACTTTAAGGGGTGAATTTTGGCCATGGTAGTAAAATAATTTTGAACCCCGATAAAAAGTCAGTAAGATTTAATATGACCTTTGTGTTTTTTCTTTATCAGGATTCTTTTGTAATACATCTGGAAATTTTCAGTCTTAGTTAATTTTCTCATTTCTGAGACCAAATACCCAACATCCAGAGTTAAAAAAGGAAAGGTTTATTTGGTTCACAGTTTATAGGGGTTCCAGTCCATAATTGGCTGGCTCCAAGGCAAGGTGGCCTGGCCGAGAGGCATCACAGAGAAGAAACAGCCCATGGCGTGACAAGGTAGAAGGCAACAAGCAGCAAGCAGCAGTGAGGAAGTGAAACAGCAGAAGCAGCAGCAACAGCCTCTTTCTTGTCCCTTTATATTCTATCTGGGCTGTAAGATTATTGATTGGTGCCACCCACACTTAAGGTGGGGCACATTCAATCTCAGAGTCACATCCTTAATCCCAACATCATATCCTTAATTTCAGCATCACACACCCCAGATCCAGCCACCTCCAAAAAGCCCCATGTATGACCAAATGAGGCTTTGGGGGATATCTAGATACAAGCCATAACACTAACTTTTAAGCTCTCAGCTTAGATTTTGCCTTCTTAAGGGAGATTTTCCTATTTCATTGTGGTGTTTCCCCATCCATCCTTTATCACTACATTAGCACATTATACTGTTCTATAATGATATGTTTATATATGTTATTTCATACTGTGAGCTCCTGATATTGGGTGCCATGTCTTGCTCCTCTTTCTGACACGTAGCATAATGGCTGCCTACAGGAGGTATTAAAAACATGGTAGGTTTACTGAATGTATCAAGTATTTCTGTCTTTTTTTTCTTTATTTTGGTACCGGGAATCAAACTTGGGTTCTTACACTTTCAAGGCAGGCGGTGGAACCACTGAGCTAAATCCCCAGCCTGAAGTATTTCTGTCTTTAAGGACATATTAGATCCAGTGCTTCCATCTAGTACCTCAATGTCCAGAGATATAACAGATGTTTGATATTCTTTCATTTAAAATTATTTAATATATATGTACCAATAAAAAATTAAAAATCATTTAAAAGTGGCCTTAAAAACCACCTTAGTTGGGCCAGGGATTTAGTTCAGTGGTTCTGCCACCTGCTTCACAAGTACAAGGTCCCGAGTTTGATCGCTGGTACCAAAAAACCCCACAAAAAACCTTAGTTACGAGCACATGTTTAACTACTTGCTAAAACTCTATTAGTCATGTAAAACCACAAATACAGAGTAAAACTACAAACAATTCATGAGAGTGAAGTAGTTCTCATAGTGGTCATTTGGATGAGACAGAGAAGGGATATGATCAAGTAGAGAGCCTGAATGAGTGTGCTACTATATTGGCAATGTTTTTATAAGCAGGGGTACATAAACATATTCTCATTGTAATATTTTGCCTGCATTTTTGCACATGATTTTTGCTTATGAACAGAAAGTACTATACTCCTCTGAGTGGAATCTTCCTATCATATGATATTGTGTATTAAATATTTTAAATGAGAACTAAAGACAGCAGATCTGTAGAAATATTGGCAGCTTTTGATATTTTTACCCATAAAAATTGCATTTGGGATATAGACTTCAAAACTGCATTTGGGATATAGAGTTCAACACTTTCTCTGTATATTTTCTAAATACTCAAAAATTAGTAGGCTCATTTGTATGAGGACCTTTTGATAATATTTTCCTTAGCTTTAGATGTATTGACATTTTTTCTTTTTTTTTTTTTGGTATTGACATTTTTTCTAGGTCTTGATATTATGAAGTTTGGTACATGTCTAGCTTTCTTTTTTCCTCTCTATTTAAAATATAATTATAGAAATGGAATAGCTAATTTAACATGTAAATATTTTACTAATAAAATAGTAAAGATAGCAAAAGAACAAAGGGAGGAAAACTGGCTCTAAAGGATAAGGAACACATCAAGGAAGAAGCAAAACCTGAATTGGCTTTTGAAGAATGAATAGAACTTTGTAAAAAGGTCATGGAGTATGGCATCAAAAGCATTCGATACTAGGACAAATTTAGTGCAATGGATCAGAGATGTAAAAGGACAAATGACATGGCTAAAGAACTTAGGTTAACTAGAAATTGATGGAGTATAAAATGTAAGTTAGAGATAATATTCAGAAGAAAGTAGAAATCAGAAAATGAAGAAACTTATGCCTATCAAGGAGCCTAGACATTAATTCTTAGTAATGTAAAAACTGAAGATTTTTGGGTGATTGGCTCAGATTTCTGTGAGGTTAGATTGGATTTGTAGGATAAGGTAATTTAAGGAGGGGAGTTATGTGGTTGTGAAAAGTCTGGGGCTGCGAGGTAGGGATGTAGCTCCGTGGTAGAATGCTTGTCAGTGCCCTATGTTAAATCCCCTGCAATGCAGAGATAATGAGATTTAGGTTCAAAAAGGGGAGGATGATGAGGAGAAGAACTGAAGACTGAGACTTAGACAGCAAGAGGGATGCAGATGGGAGAGCAAGAGATGGTGGGGGCAATGACCCAGGAGCAGAAGTGGGTCAATGAAGTCAAATACTTTCACGACCCATTATTAACTCACATACAACTATTGAGAAGTAATATTTTGTTGCTGAAATTTGTCATACAAAATAGAAGAGTAAATCTGAATCATTTAAAAATATACACTACATAAACACTTGAAAGACATAAAGATGAGTATTATTTTCAAAAGGAAATCTCTTGCTAAGAAAAAGTATTGCTTGCTATTTCCTTCATTCTAAATCACAATATTAATTGACACAGTTATTTATATTTACTAATGTCTCCGGAAACTTTTTTCGTCTACTTAACGTATTAAAATTCAGATAGCACAAGATGTGATGATTTGATTTTTTTTTTGCCACTCTCTGATTTCCTGTTATATCAGTCACCTTTCTTACTGTTGGGACATAATACTCAACACCCACAATTTTATGGAAGGGAGGTTTAATTTGACTCACAGTTTCAGGGGATTCAGTCTATGATCAGCTAGCTCCAAGGCAGACACATCATGGTGAAAGATCATGGCAAAGGTGTTTACTTCATGGTGACCAGAAGCAGAGCAAGGAAACTGTTCTGAAGAAGGGAACAAAGATCAGACATAGTACCCAGTGGCACACCTTTATGACCCACCTACATTCACCCAGAAGTCTACTTTAATCTGCTAAGTGTTTCTTGCTCTGGTCAAGTTGACAGTGATGGGACTAATGAACACACCTGTTGTTCACTCTAATTGTTTAAAAGTTTTAAATATCTTTATCTAGTTGAAAATGTTGTGTTGGTAATTAATGCAAATGTCCTGTCTCCCAGTTAGTAGTTGTGTTTTTAATTGAAAATATTTTATATATAGTTGAAAAAATGGAATGATCTAGAATTATAAAAGAAATTAAACTCGGTATGTATAAAAATAGATAAATGGCTCTTTTTGAATGGGAGAATTAAGGACTATTTCTGAAAGGAAAAAGTGCCACTCTCTTGGCTATAAATGCTTTTCTTATGTTTTCAGTACCTACTTATCTGAAAGGAGATTTGAGTTCTGTGAGGTAAAAAGCATTAGTGAAACCATTAGAGAGGTGCACACCACTACCTTTTTTGCTTTGAGGTCTATTCTTAAACTAGGAGAATATGGAGATATGACTAATCTAACTAGAGAGAAATTGATTGTAAGTTGAAGAATCAAGTACATTGCATTTTGGGGTCTGTATGGTTAGAGTGAAATGTTAATTGGACAGATAACATGTAGTGAGGTAAGATATAAATCATATATCCTAAGATTTTAATTTGTTACTTTAAAAATGAAATTATATTTGATATTTTAAAAAATAATTCTATTACATTTTAAAATAATTTTCAAAAAGTAAATAAGTTCAGATTAAAATGCTGATAATTCATTCTTTTAAATCTATGAGAAAGTGAACCCCCAGAACCAGCAGCCCAGCACAGTACTGGGAGAAAAGAATGGCAGGTTTCTTGAATAAATGAAGTGACTACCTCTTGGATAAAGCAAATTGACGTCTGGTTGAAGAAACTGCAGCACTAAACACTACTTCCACCTAGTGGCAATCTACCTGTAGTGCATAGGCAATTAAAAATGAAATATGAACTCCCTCTGAAAGGGATAATGTCGTTTTGACCTCTCATAGAATGAGCTTTTGACTACATTAAATTTTATCTTCAATATTATAACGTTTATTGGAGAATCATCCCTATAAAATTCAATTTTTCAAATTTTCTGTGAAAATGTCATTGAGATTTTTCATGGCTGTTATGACTCGATTTACCTCATTTGAAGCTAGTCTTAAGAAAATAGTGCTAGGAAATGAAAACAAAGTTTACAGATAAGAAAAAAAGTATAAATTGCTAATAAGTACGTGGGCACATTTTAACTTCATTGAGTAGCAAATAAAAACATATTAAGATACTATTTTTCTTTATCAAAATAATAGTTCAAAAATATTCTGTTGTAAGGAGAAAATGATGGAGACTCCTTCAAAGCTTGGTGGAGAAGTAATTTGGCACATTTTTTCTTTAATTTTTAAACTTTTATTTGCAAATAATTTCAAGCTTATAGAAAAGTTGCAAGAATATGAGTACAAAGAACAGTTGCATAAATGTGTTTTCTGGAAATCATTCCCTGTTAGTTGATAGTGGTCTTCCTCCATTCTGTTGCACAGCTTCATAGCAACTAACAATTAGTTCGAATAGATAAGCATATGAAGAATCTTTAAAATGTTTATATACCTTGACCAAGTAACTTCAGTTTTAGGAATTGCTCTTAAAGAAAATTCTTAGAGATGCAGATAAGAGTTTATGTACAAAGATGTTCAATAAAATATTATTTGTAATGGTAAAAATTTAGAAATAATCTGCATAACTTACATTAAAATATGTCAATGTGCTAAATCCATATAATGAAGAATTATTCAGTAGATATTAAAAAGAATCATATCAAGTGAATCAAACAGATTATGAAATTATGTACTTGTATCCACTCATGTAAAATGCACAGAAAAGAGATTGTAAAGGAAATATACTGAAGTGATAAAAATGTCTGCTGAAGGGCTGGGGATTTAGCTCAGTGGTTTTGCCACCTGGTGTGCAAGTGCAAGGACCTGAGTTCAATCCCCGGTACCAAAAAAAAAAAGTCTGCTGAGGGTAAGATTTCTGATGGTTCATCCTGCCTTTCATTTTTATAATTTTTTAATGATCTATAAGTTATCTTTAGTGAACATATATTCATATTATTTTTGAAAAATTGGGGCTGAGAATTTAGCTCAGTGGCACCACACCTGCCTGGCAAATGTAAGGTCCTGAGTTCAATTCCTGGTACCAAAAAGAAAGTTCTGGGCCAGGGATTTAGCTCAGTGGTTCCACTGCCTGCCTCGCAAGTGCAACTGACCCCCCCGACCCCCCAAAAAGTTCTAAAAAAAATTGAAATCAGCAATCTACTATTATAAGAAGTCTTTTCCCTTTAGAAATTGGAATATTTCCTCATTGTGGATCATTATAGATCTTTATTATATTGCATTTATCTGTTTTCCTGGTTGTCAGAAACCAAGATTAAGGTCTTTCAAAACAACTTTCAAAGAAAACCTTTACGATTACACTTGAGTTTTTTTGTTTCTCTTGATTTTTAAATGTCTTCTTTTCTTAAACCTTATTTTGATGTCTTTTGTTCCAAATAATTTCTAATTATTTTTTTAAATGTTAGGATGAGCAACTTACTGACTTATTAAGACCCAGTCTCAAACAAAACAAAGCAAAGCAAGGCAAAGCAAAGCAAAACAAAATGGCTAGGGAGGTAGCTCAGAGCAAAGGCCCTGAGTGCAATCCCCAGTACTGAAAAAGTGGTGGAGTGGAGTATAAATAAATAGAATGTAAATATAATTACTGTACAATTGTCCAAAACATGATGAGTAAATATTATAAATTCTTAATAGATTTATTTGGAATATCGAAAATATCCTATTGCATATTCTAGCAGTCAAGTGCTAGATTTCACTGATGATCAGTGAGTGGGGTGGAAGAAAGAATTTGCTCATATCTCTTTTCCTGATGAATTAAAAAAAGGAAGAAAAAAATTAAATCCATGATATTGAGTTGATACTATGGAAAATGTACTCAAAAGCACATTAAAATTTTGCCTTCAAAAGTTCTATAATATTTTTTCAATAGCTAATATCCCTATCAGGTCAGAACCCACTTATTATTTCTGTTCCCAGTTGTTCAACCTTGCTAATGTTGAACATGTGCTTGATATCCACACTACTCTACCCTGACTAGTATTTTGGACTTGTCTAATCCAAACCTTCCATATTCTCATTTAAGCCAGTTCCTTGTGGTGCTAGCCTCTGTGGACATGTAGAACAATTATCAAATTTCCACGTGGTGTTCTTTTATAAAAATGAAGACAGTTAAACCCCATTTCTCTTTTCCTGTCTTGCCTTTCTTCAGAATAAATTTAAGTGAAAAATAATATATCTTTTCACAAGTATAGAGACATAAGCACCAACTAAAAATGATAGACATTGTAGGACCTTGAGCAACCATTGACTTTATTCTTCCAAATATGCACAATTTTAAACATACAATAATCTCACCTTTTATTAAAAATAATTAAAAGAAGAATATTCTCTAATTTTTTGAGTAATTAGTTATTTAAAAATTCTTGCATTATGATTTTCTCCCACAAATCTAACCAAACCTTTATACTTCAACTTGAGCCTAGTCCTCAGTGGAGATGGAAAGAGGCAGGATTTACATAACTCAATTCACCTGACAACTCTTATTAAGTTTTTTTTGACTTTTCTGATTTTAGGTTAAAGCACCTAGTCCTTTACACTTTTTAAAAACAGATATTGTTATCCAACCAATTAATCAAATCTATAACTTGTCTATGAATTGTTTCCAAATTGTTCATATACTTCTTTTGCTATGTACCTAAAAGCACACAGTAATATAATCATCAAGTCATCGTGGTAAATAGATATAAATATCTTCTCACACAGTTTATGCACTTTGGGTAATTCAGTTTGCTTCTGGACTTTCTTTTATGAAAATGCTACTTTACTATAGATTTCTGTATAAGTGCACCAATCAACTTAAGCTAGATTACTAGTCCAGATAATAATCACTTAGCATCAAGAGGGGAGAAATTTTACTTGTTTTGCTCATTGTATTCACAGTTCCTGGTACACAGAAGGCACATAACTGTTTGTAGATACCCTATTGAATGGATTAAGTTTTATGCAGCATTTCATCATCATTACAATACAATTTTTAAACCAGATATTAGTTTTCCCATTGCTGGGATATAATGTCTGATACCTACAACTTAAAGGAAAGGAGGTTGATTAATTTAGTGCATGGTTTCAGAAGATTTAGTACATGGTTGGCAGGTCCAAGGCAGAAATTTCATGGTAGAAGGGTGTGGTGGAACAAAGCTTCTTAGTTCATGGTGCAAAGAAGCAGAGCAGGGAACAGTGCCAGAGAGGAATGAGTGAGGGAACATATGTAGTTCTCACAACCCACACAGATACACCCAGCAACATGCTTTACTAATCTGCTAGGCATTTCTTAAACCAAAGTTGTTATATGAAGATTAATGGTCACAAGCAGTATTTCATTTAAGTTTCAAAGCTAATTTTAAGGTAGCTAGTGTAAACTTTGGAAACTGGAATTCAAGATACTCTTCTAAAGGTTGTACCTGGTCAAAAAGTAATAGAGCCAGTTCTTTACCTGCCTCACTATGCTGTGTAGAGGCAGCAGTGTGTCATGGAAGGAAGCATGATCTCAAGCTGCAGAACAGCCAGGTCACACTGTAGTTGTGAAGGAAGTCAGGTTAATGCAATGGAATTTCAGACATAAGAAAAATTATATTCTTGGATATATTGGTTTCTTGGAATAACTGGTGTCTCTGAGCCTCATTTTCTCATCTGAACAATGAAGATCATGGTAATAACTATTAACTTTTTAAATAGGATGCCAGGAGCACAAGAATACAGAGAGTGTGAGTTGGAAAGTGTTCTGTATAAAGTGCAGTGGTTCTGTGGGGTGGTAGCTCTAGAATTACTCCACCATTTGGCATGTTTCTCTTTCCTGACTGTAAAAGCTTGGATAGCCTTTAGTTTTTCACATGGACGAGAGGTACTCATATTTCTTCACAACAAACATGATATAAACTATATTTTCAGAATCTCCATGGTTTGGGTCCTCTACCTTACAGGATATCACTTTCATCACCAAGACAAATAAAAAACTCTGCCCTAACCCCATCCCACCATACCTATCCATTAAAATGTGAAGACAGAAGACGTAAAATGTTTTAGGTGGGGTACCTGAGATACCAAGGAGTTTTAAATATGCATACTATATTTAGATGGTATCTAATAATACTAGTACATTCAGTGTTACTTTTCTAAAAGTATTTCAGTGTATCAATTATAATCTATCAATTCCTAAACACTTTAGGTCTTTTTTCTATGTGAACAATTCAGAGTAGCTACAATACTGTGGAAATTAATTCTGAGGTTCATTACCTAGTGACAAGAAGACTTTTAGAGCTTAGTGGAGGCTATAATTATTCTTGGCAGGGAAATCTAACCTATTGAGTTTGAGGGCATCTTTACAAGTGCTACTTGGTATTGTAATATATGGTGATGGCTGCTTCTGTGCTTTATATACTTTAGCTAAATTTTTTAATGTTTCAATTTGTACCTTCAGACAATTTCATCCTTATATATGTAAATTTTAAGTAAAAACACAGAAATAAGAAAAATAAAAAGTAAACAAATGAATTCTCTCAGCAAATCCAAATAACAACAAACCAGAATTTTTTTAAAAAATAGTCTTTTATAGGCTAAAGAGTTACTTTTTTCTCTCATTGGGGACATTTACTTATTCATTTAATTGTAACATTAGGGGATTGACTTTTTTAAATAAGAAGTCTATATTCGCCATCATCCTTTAATTGCAACCATTACTCTGGAATGAGTTATATCTCTGAGTTGTGTTAGGTTGGAAAAGATTTCATCAAATACAGTATATTTTCCAAAATTCCAAAGGGAGAGAGAGAAAAAAGTAGGAAGTATACTGTGAAGTATAGAGATATAGCTTTAGATGGAATATAGTACATTTAAAAGAAAAGTTTAAAGAAAAGTTTTATATTTTAAAGAAAATAATATTAACATTCTTAATAATTCTATTAAAATTTTTAAATGCTTGAATCTTTTCCATTAATTAAATATCAGGGTAAAGTCTTCTATATTATCTAGAGAAATTATTTAAGCAAATTAATTTTTGGATTAATATTGTAAGAGAATATTTATTTAGAAGAATTTATAAATGTCTTTGGACATGTTTAGTTATAAAAACAACAAGAAAGTTGCTATGTATGTGAAGTTAGCATTATTTACTATAGTATAGTAAGATAGTACTTTTGAAAGGTAATATGGAACATCTTCATATACAAAGAACAGATATGTTACATTAAGGGAAATATTTTATACATATATTAGATATATGTATATTTACTTACTCCATATGTGTTCTAATGGAATACATTAAAGTCTAAAAAATTAAACTCTTGATGATTCTATAAATAAAGGAATTAATGATTTATTAAGTATTAAAAATACTGTCTGCCATGAAGATAAACAGCACAGATTCAACTTAAATATGTGTATTCAAACATTGTGGCTGGCCTTTGATGAATAGAATATTTAATTGATGTTCACTAAGGCAAGGTATTATTCCACATTTGGCTCACAGCACTTATAAAGTCAGTCTAAAAAAGTGTTACACTGTGACCCAAGACTTTTTTTTATTGAACTGCCAGTTCTTATTTGAGAGGCCCTTCTCTTTGCCCTGTAATGCCCTGGGGTTTAAAGAAGGAAGGAGAAAGCCTCGCTTAATCATCAGGCCTGCAGCATGGCCACTGTGTAGAAGAGCCAATTTTTCTCAGCTGCTCTAATGTTCACAGTGCCTTTGAGATGTGCAGGTTCCCAGAGGTATTTTCTTCAGTATAAGCTGGTTTGAGTCTTTTTGAATACTTATTGTTCTTTTCCTCTAGGATCATCTTTAATGCTGAAGAAAATGCGTTTGCTCAGCAGCCAATCTGCTCCCCTGATTACCTTCATATAGTCAAAAAAATTTTCTTAAATTGTTTTTTTTGACCAAACTTTGCTCCGACAATAGATTCTTCAATAATTCTTCATCAAGTGAGTGTAGGGTCTCTCTTGAATCACTTCTTCCGAGGGTTATGATTTCTCCTAATAATTGCAGATACAGGTTAACCACTTTTCAGCTTTCATTGAAGTTTTTATTCATCCTTGGTAAATAAGTTTTTCACTTTTGAAACATTCATTTGTGGTATATTAGCCAGTGACCAAGCTTCATCCGGCTGTGGAGTTGTGGAGTTCTATGTTCTACCTTTTAACTTATCCCAAACTTCTATTTTTAAACAATAATCACCCTAAAATTTATATATTCACCCTATTTGCTGCCAGTTAAACTTTATGTGATGTTCATTTTGCACAAAGAAGTAGTCTTAAAACATAGTAAATGAAATCAACACATACGTATAATTGTGCTTGTAGTAATTGTTTGAGAAGAACAAGAAAGTGACTATGATTGAGAACTAGACTTACTATTCAAATAGACTGTTCTTGCCTGCTCAAGTGACATTACACCCCAAAGGTAAACAATGAAAGATTCTGCATTCTGACTCCATAATTTGTAAATCTTGAAGCCACCAAAAAGGATGAATCAGGTTGGCCCAATTTCTGATATAGTATTAAATGGTCTGAAGAAAAATGAAATTGCCTTTCAAACCTTTTACAAATTGGTTTGAAGAAACAAGGTTTTCCATTGTGTGGTGAGGAAAATACTTTGGTGGTGGATGGCTTTAATTTGTTAAAAGAAAACTTGAGCTGGGAAAATAGCTCAGCAGCAAAGTGCTTGCCTAGTGAGAGCAAGGCTGAGGTTTTGAACGTCAGAACTTCAAAAGCAGACAAACACAGAAAGAAACAAAAATCTTTAAGCAAATTAACAGTTTATGTGAACAAAGAACACTTCATGTATTGGGCAATGCTTAGGATCACAAGAGGTTCAGAGAGCTTTATTCAGCAATCTGAGCAGTATTTTTATAGGTTGCACTCATGCATGGAAGCAAGGTAGAGAAATCACAGGAACATTTGTATTATATGAGCATGGTATGATAAAGAATTTGCCTTATTTGAGCATGACATGATGAAACATTTTTCTTAAAGAAGATAGTTTGATTAGGTGGCTGCCTGTGATTGACTAAAACTTGGCTATTTGTGATAGGTTGAAACATGGGTATTTCAAAAATATACTCACAATTAGGTTTTGGACTGTTTATATTAAGTTTGGTTGAAATTTGTTAATAGAAACTCAAAGTAGGAGACAAGGAGCCTCAGACTCATGGCCTCTTTTTCAACTGAACAAGTTATATTTAATTAAGCCTGCTTTTATTAATTTTGTTTTACAGAAAAGCAAGAGTGCCTAGAAGAAATGTGATCTTTGTGTAATTAAGGAAGATATATTTCTACTTACGTTCTTTCCATAGATACATGATAAATAATCATTCTATGATGACAGACTTTGAGCTGCACATTAACACCCTTTAAAAAAAGGCATTTGAATCTCTGATTAACAACTGGTAATACTGACTTTGTGACAATCTTTTACATAGTCATCATTTAACTATTAATTTATCTTATTTTCCAAAAATTATATCAATATTTCTTATACTGTTAAGTCATTAAAGTCTTTTTAGTAAATATCAATTCAACTTTGACTTGAGCTTTAAATGAAATTGCTTCAAAAACAATATTTTCTCCAAATCTTGACTTGAATTTTCTAGTGAAGTTACCAATAAATATTATTTTGTCCTTTGGATTAAGTGCTCAGTATCTTTTGAAGGATGGATTTCTTGTTACATTTTTAAAATGCTATGAAAGGCATTATATGATAGTTAATGTAGCAGTGTATAGACTTAATTTTTCAAAATTTAAATATGTACTCACACTTGTGACTGACTTAGTTACTGTTTTGTCCTTGGGATGAAATATCCTACACTCATAAAGAAGGAGAGGTATATTTTGGCTCATAGTTTGTAGAAGTTTTTCAGAACATAGCTGGTTCCAAGGCAGGGTGGCCTGTCAGAGGAGAAAAACTCCATGGCATGGAAGGCATAAAGCAGCGAGACTTTCTCCCTTTTTCTCTTTTTATTCCATCTAGGCTATAAGCCTATTGATTGGTGCCACCTACATGCAGTAAGTTCATCATCCACAGCAGAACTATTCTAAGTCAATCACACACCCGTGACCCAGTATCATACACCCATGATCTAGTCAGCCCCAAAAGCCCCACCTATGAGTTTGTGAGGCTTTGGAGGAACATCTAGATATAAGCCATAACAGTGACTAATTTAACGAGTTGATTTCAAGTGGGACATGTATGCTTTTCTAAAGCAAAATAATTAGTATTAATATAATTTTGTTCAATTTAAATTGAGTAATTCATTACAATTCAATAAATCCTCAAATACAAAAAGAATTTATTTAAATGATGGATGCTTTCTTGGCTTTTAATGTTTAAAGTTAAAAGAGGTATGCTTAAATTTCACCAATGGAAGTGCTTTTTTGATATGTTTCATATACTTATTTGCATTTAACATCATTTGAATGTCTGCATGAAGTATACTGATACCACCAAATGTTGGAATTTGAGTTACTTATAAAGTCTACCCTGTTGATAGTTTGTGAACATGATTTGCACTTTGCTCAAAGGTACATGATATGTTCGTTTTTCTTCCTAAAACCTAATTTGTAGAGAAGCATGGCAACCTAATTTCAGTAGTGATCATTTAGGGCTATAGCTTCTGAATATAAATCAGAAAATAACATGGTTAGTCTCCTGAAGTTAGAGAATTGACATTTATCTGTGAATTAGAAGGTTTGGGAAATTTTGTCCCCCCATAGACTTAACCTAACATTTTTTGTTCAACATCTTTATTATATATTTGTGTGCTATTTATTGAAGGAACAACATTCCTGAGGCAAAATAAATTAGAGCACATGTATTAGTCAGGCTTCTTCAGAGAAACAGAATTAGAAGCAGAAAATATTTATTTGCAACTAGATCTTTAATAAGAATAGCTCATGTGATTATGGAGGTCAAGAAGTCCCATGATTTGTCATCTGTAAGCTAGAGAATCACTAAACCTGGTGGCTTAATGTGGTCTGAGTCTGAAAGCAGGAAAAACAGTAGAGTTGATCATATAAGTCCCGGTCCAAGTCTGAAAGGCCAAGAAACAGGAATGTTGATATTTGATAGCAGATGAAGATGGTTATCTCAGCTTCAGCAGAAGCAGGAAATTTGCCTTTTCTCCACCTTTTTCTTCTATTTTGGCTCTCAACATATTGAATGATTTCCATCTTCCTTACTTAGCCAATTCAAATACTAATCTCACCTGTAATTGCTTTCACATGCACACCTAGAAATAATGTTTAACAGCTATTTCAGCATCCCTTAGCCTAGTTAGTCTGACATATAAAATTATCACAAGTCCACCTCTTGTCAACTTGGTACCCATATGTATTTCCTTAAATCATACTTAATCTCTAAATAACTGACAATGATAATAACAAGGTCATAATTCTACCTAACATGATGTACAGATATTTTGTGTACAACTACAAACACACTAATCCTTTGGATAGAAGAGGAGTAGTCTTTGATGCTTATTCTTCCCTTGATATCCCATCACTCAAAAACTATGATGTAAAATTAACAATATTTAAAAACTGATGTAAAATTAATACATCTTGTGTTATATAATAAGAGAGGAAAAACGAAGGTATTTGCTTAGTCTGTTTGTGTACATGTGTGTACAAACATATTCGGAAGAAAATACAGAGGAAATACTGAATACAATAGCATTTTTTGTTTCTGTAACTGGTCACTTGGTTGCAGCTAGTATTTTTGATTATTTTTGTCTATTGCTGAATTTGAATTCTCTTTGCCTTGAGAAAGTACCTCAGCTATTCCTAGTTCTTTACCTGGTGGGCTAACCTAGCTTTCACTTCTGGTCTGGGCTATTATTAGTCCTGCCTGGTTTGGGCTTTTGTTTTCCACTTTAGTCATAAGGCATGGTAATACTGAAAAATGCCCTAAGGGACTTGCTATATTCTAGGCATTCTCTCCCTTACTTCCACTGTGGAATAGTAGTCAGAATCATTCAGCCAGCCAACACATTAATTCCTTTCTTTGCCCATTGACTAGAGGCATAAGGAGCCCAAAGTGGACAGTTGGCAGTGTTAACCTCCAATTCAATAGAATTATTTTTCTGTTTCTTGGTAGTGACATTTCTGACTCTGAAACCAAGATCTCTGGGCCAGTGAAGCATAAAATTGTTGGAATAAGAAGTAAAAATGTTGCTAGTAGGTTACTTTTAATAGTAGAGATAATAGTGAGAGGTGACACTCCCATTTCCACTATTTATTCCTGGACCTGCAAGCTATTGGAAAAACCTGGAAACTATTAGCTATTGGAAAAACAGCAGTGATTCAGTCCATATACAGCCCCTGGAGAATCTTGTTTCAGTCCTTCAAGGTATTGCCACCTACCTTGCCGGTGTTATAACAGGATCTTCAAAGGACATTTCATTATAGCATCAACTGCTTCAGGATGGTGGGAAATGTGGTAAGGCCACTGAATTACAAAAACATGGGTCTGTTTTTGTACTTCTGCTGTGAATAAATTCCTTGATCATAAACCACAGTGTGTGGAATATCATTATAGTGGATAAGGCATTCTGTAAGTTTATGGATGGTAATTGTGGCAGAAGCATTTTGTACAAGGAAGACAAATCCATGCTCAAAATAGGTGTCTATTCAAGTAAGTACAAAATGCTGACCTTTTTACAGTGGAAGCTGCTGAATGTAATCACCTTGCTACGTGGTTGCTGCATGAGCACCCTGAGGAGTGATGCCATCAGTAGGTACTCAGGTTGGTCTGGGTGCATTCTGTGTACTTCTGTCAGGTGGAGGACTTCCCTTCACCACCACCCTTCAGAGATACCCCAGAAAGGGATTGTAGAGCTGCACCTCTTTCCTTTTGTGTGGTGCCTGCATATCATGTAGAACCATCTGTAAACCAGACCCAAGTTTTCTCTTCCTCTGCCAGCCAACTTTAGGGAGCTATCCATGAAACCATAGGTGCAGCTGGGATAGAGAGAATGTGGCAGGATTGGGGACCATGGGCATTTGCCAGATCAATAGCTGCATGACAGGTACCAGGGGATGTGTTCATATAATAATATATTTTAATTTAATAATAGTAATAATAATAATAATAATAAACGTATCCAACATTGAGTGGCTACTGTAAATTAGACATTTTTATAAGCACTTTATATTTCTTAAATTGTTAACTCTTTAAAACAACCCTATGAAATAGATACTGTTATCTCTGATTTATGGACATGAAAACTGAGTTTCAGAGTTCTTAACTTGCCTATGAGTATACAGCTGGTAAATGGAAAAACTGGAATTCAAACCCTGAATGTGTGGCTATTTGCTGGCTAAAATATGGTGTTTTATCTTCCCATATTGAATATATGTTTACAGTAAAGCTCTTAATAAGAAGCCAATGAGAGTCTATAATTATGTTGAATCTAGCTAACTTAAAAAAAATTAGTATGAACTGGTGATTTAGTGAAAGAGAAGTACTTTTCTGCCTATGTCCTTAGATTGAACATGGACCCCAATGATATCATAAATGTGGTTAAGATTAGATTTAGCACATATGTTTGAAATATAGTTAGTTACTACTTGAAACTTTGTCTTTAGAAGCCATTTGACTTTCCAAATCCTCAGGTTTTTAAAATCTTTAAAATGGGAATGAGAACTCTCATGTATCTCTGATAGATTTCTAGTAAAGACCAAGTAAAATAGCCTTTGTGAAAGACCCTACACCATCATGCTCAACTCTATTGGCAATAAAAATTCTATTGACAAAGATTCTAATATACAGTGTAGGCAGGGATAGAGATAGGTATATGGTTGTATATAATATTCCAAAAGCAGGTGTAATACTTGCCTTTGAGATTGACTAGTACCTGCTCTTCCCTTTTAGACTCTCATGATACTCTGTGATTAACCAATGCTTCATCTACCTTTGTCCGTATATGTTCCAAATCTTGCTTGTCAGTATCAGTGTTTTGAACCCATATTTTAGCCCAGCAAAAGACAGAAAAATTACCCCCAGCTGAACACTCACACAGGTGTTCCTTGTCCACATCCAGAAATTGTCCTGGGAGAGGTATGTGTTGTCTTTAGTCTGAGTCTGCCTCACAGGCTAATCCAACCACGGATTCAAATCACATCCACATTGAGTGCCAAATATAGGGAATGGGATTGGGGATGTTACCAGAGACCTCTACAGTGGGTGCTGGTCTCCTGGGATGCTCTACAACACAAAGTTGAATAAAAATACAGACAGAAACAAGACTTAGAAAGAATTGGGTCTTGGGATGATCAGTGCTGCTCTTGGCAGCAAAGACAAGGGGTACCAAGGGCTCCCAGTATTTTATTGACTACAAGCATGGAAAGATAGGAAAGGTATGCTTTGAAGACATCTAGCAGCACAGTGTGAAGCTTCCTGGAAGCATCTGGCTGGAAGCATCTGGTGATGGCTGATATGCAGGCAGGAATAGCTGATATGTAGGCAGAGATAGCTGATATGCAAACAGGGATGTAAAGTTTTCACTTCTCTAAAAATAATGGAGGGAACTTAGAAAGGAAGACCTGGAAATTTTCCAGTGCTAGGTTTCTACACACTTATTTGAATACTACTTTATAATGCTGATGCTGATAGTAAAAACATGTATTAAGCTTTTATTATGTTTCACTTACTGTTCAATGCCTAATAACCCCAGTTATTAGATGGAAAAACTGAGGCACAAAGAGATTAAATAATTTGCCATAGATCAGATAGATAAATCTCAATAGATTGGGAATACATATGTAAACTGCCATGATATGCTGTCAGAAATGCTCTAATAGAATACATACATGGTGCTTTAAGAGTGCAGTGAAGGTGGAGTACTACTCAGCCATAAAGAACGAGAAACTAGAGATATTAATAGCTAAGTGGATGCACATTGAGGCCATACTCTTAAGTGAAATAAACAGGACACACATGTGTAAATACCAAATAGTTTCTCTGGTATGAAAAACTAAAAGTGTAAATAAGAATCAAAATGCATAATTGATTTTGTGAAATAGGAAGAAAATGTCTAAAGGAGTAGGGGAAGTGGGAAGGGTAGGGGAAAGGAAAGAAGGGAAAGGAAAAATATGATAAAAGGAAAAACATGGAAACAAAGTCTTTGTAAATAGGGAAAGGTGGAGGGGGTGAAGGGAGGGCAGGGAAATGGGGAAAAAATAAGAACCAAGATACATCATGTAAAGGTACAAGATCCCAATGATGAGTGTAACTGTATTGTATACTTAAAATGTACCAATAA